>CANTFK010000766.1:0-485952 GCA_947646735.1 Peronospora farinosa | reverse complement strand
GGTTAATACCCCTGAAACAGAAGGAAAAGGCCAGGGACGACAAGTGCCCCTGAAGAATTTGGCTCTAAGTCCACTCTCGACAAGGTCGATCGAGTGGCCACCTACCGGCCCACCGAGTGAAGCATATCCACTCGAGGCCCCCCCAGGTCTACCTCCCTCAAGGCAGACATCTACATCGTCACCAAGTCCTCCGAAGAGTGCAAACCGCCAGCCGACGGGTACACAAGGTGAGAGAAGGTTCATACGCGGCATCGGGGTACCCCCTCCGACAGTCGGCAGTCCGGCACAGTGAGTGGTTTGGGGTCTCATCATACAATTTTGAGAACCCACTCCACCACAGACACATATTTGCGTATAATATATTCTCGCTCATCACTGCTTCAAGTGTCGAAGGTGTACCTCCGTAGCGCTGAGCTTTTGCTTAGCGCGGCTGTGAACAAAAGTGTCATTAAAGTAGCTCGGTGCAAAGTCGCGAAGCGGACGAAGTACTTGCATCACCATCCGATTGAACATAGATGGAGCGTTCTTAAGACCTTGTGGCATGACTCCCAAATCATCCCGCTTGGGGTGCTGACCGCAGTGAACGGAATGTCACTGTCCCTCATGAGGATCTGATGGAACCCGTCAGTCAGATCCATGGCGCTGTAGATCTCGCTCCCGGACATGGTATTGTATACCATGTCTTTTCGAGGGATAGGCGTTTGAGCCGGGATAGTTGCGTCATTCTACTTGTTGAAGGCGTGCACAATGCGCCAACCGCCGGTGGCTTTTTTCACACAGAAAGTCGGGCTCGAATGTGGCGAGATACTCTCGCGGACATGGCCAGCCTTGCGGCGACCCTTGAAAAATTCATCGATAGCGATGACTTGATCGCGCGGTAATGGCCACTACCGTGTCACGCAATATTTCGATCCTGGCACAAGATCTATCTCGTGCTGCACACCACGATCCGCTGGAAGCTCAGCATGTAACGGGCTAAGGTCCCGTTACCGTCTTACACTAAAAGGGCGTTGCTCTTAATTAACTCGTAAATATAACTATATTTATTTTTGTTGTATTTTAATTCGCAGTAAGTGCGAATATGTCATGGGAACCACTCAATATGGAAGTCAATTTATTATTGGCTACTTATTGGGTCTGGCACCCCAATAAGAAACCAATAATGAAATCACAAGCAGTATCCGCTAATCGGATACTTCCCTATGCTTATATAAGCATGTATTATTCCTATAACTACTCATGTAATAGGTTACCCCATTACACTATCTATGCGTGGTAACCCCGTAACATATGGTGACTCGCTTTGTACCGCTACCTACATACTGTAGCATGCGTGAGGTAGCTATCGTTTGCACACAGTGAGCCGTCGACCGTGCCAGTGTTTCTGGATTATACGGTCATCTACGAGCACGACCCTAATGCTTAATTTGTTTAATAAGGGCCGGCGACTGCGATTGCTTCCATGTTTTTGTTGTCTGGTAGCTATGACAAACGGCAGCTTCTGCTTGCTCACCTCGTTATAATGAAGCATTCGCTTTTATATAAAACGCACGCTGTCGACACTATCGCTGACCAGCAGCGAGCAGGCAATTGAGAACCACAGATGAGCAGTTGCTATTTTTTATTCATTACCGACGTGCCATGTGCATTCAGAGCTTGTTGCACAAGATTTTGTGGAGGAGGAACCTCTGCCGGTAGCTTAAATGTTCGTCATCTGCAGTGTTGAATATTGTCTGCGATACAACTTGGATTGCTAAAGTTGTGGATGATCTTGATGCTTCGTCGGCATCGATCGAGACAGGCAGGATCCAAGCACGGTTCGTCGCGTCCGCAATCTTCTCGCAGACCGCAATTGAACTAGAGCTAGAAGACAAGAAAATGCAGTCGCACTGCACGAAAACAACTGAAGTAAAAGCGCACGAAAAGCTCATTAGTCAAACGAATTGTGTCTATATCTGCGCTTTTCCATCTAGAACTTGGACACATCACGGCCAACGAGAATCGCCTTAAGCCAGTCTAGCGGCACCTGCAAACGGAGTCGCCAGCTGCCCAACTTGGTCAAATATGCACTACGCCACAGAAACCAGGCCTTCCAGCCAGTGAGTGTTATTCTGCCGTCGTCGCTGGGGTGCGCCTCGAAAAGACCTTCATAAGAACCCAAGTACGCCATCATGCCCTTGCTGTGGAAAGTGTACGGTTTTGCAGGCGCCGATTTCTTGCTGCGGAACAGCGAAGTAAGGTAGTTCGCCTGGGACTGCGCCTTCTGTGCTGTGGCCGGCAGCGGATAATCCAAAATCTCGGCGCAGTCACCAATCGAGAAGACGTTGGAGCGGCGTGGCATACCCCACGGGGTCTTCTCTTCGATCTCAGGCGCACCCAACACCTGACAGTACTGGTTAGTCAAGATGTTGCCACACTTGCTCTTTTCAAACACCGTGAGAGACTTGGTGAGCTCGTTCGGTCCCACTCCAGCGGTCCACACGACAAGACCGGCTGAGATCTTTTCGCCACCTTCAACTGTGACTCCGTTCGCTGTGACTTCAATGCAGTTCTTTTTGATAATTTCCATCGTTTTGCGTTTCTCGATCTTAAGCAGTGCCACAGCACGCAGGTGTTTGTCAAATCCGCTCAGAATCTCACCAGAGTCCACCAGCGTCACATTTAGATGCTTGGATGTCTCCGGATACTTGTGTACTAAGTCCTGCAGCACGAAATCGTACAGCTCAGCACAGAATTCGATGCCGGTCGGGCCTCCACCGACCACGACAAAATGCAGCAGACGCTTCTTTTCCACCGGTGTCACACCTGGCTGTGTAGCGGCCTCAAAGTTATCGAGAATGCGGTTTCGAATCTTCTGCGCGTGATGGATCTCCTTGAGAAAGAAAGCGTGCTCTTCCACACCAGGCAGTCCGAATGTCAGTGGCATCGAGCCACAAGCCAGTACCAGGGCATCGTACTTGATGTCGTACTTGCGGTTGCAACTCACAGCACTAATAGCCGACTCGACATTCAGGACTTTATGCTCCGGATCGACGTTGTGCACATTGGCAAGGTGAAAGTCACCTTCGTGACTGAGCATGCTGTCACGCAGCGGCTCAATAATAGATCGGAATCCCAGTGTCCCCACCGTCGTGCTAGCCAGCAATGGCGTGTACAGGAAGTGCTGCAATCAATCGAACAACTTTTAAGTGAGTGGGGCCTAGTATTGGTAGCTGAGACTGCAAACGTACGTTGCGCTTGGAGACGATAACGAGGTCCACGGGTCGGCCAATGTTCTCCTCGATATCTACGAGGTGTTTGCGGCATTGCGTGAACATTTGGTAGCCGGCCCAGCCCGTGCCAACGATCACGAGCTGGAAATTCTCAGGCTTCTTGTTTTCGTCCTGCCGGACGTCTAGCGACGACGACGAGCGTTTCCACCACGAGGTGCTGGTGCTGCGTGCAATCTTAGTCACGTTGGTGAGCTGACGAGCCAACATTCTTAGGAAGTAGATCTTATAGAGTAGCTAAGGAAAGGTAAAATGGGACAATGCAATCGTTTACCAACAGACGCACGATGCCACGTACATCGTTTGGCAATAAATGCAGCTGTGTATGGAATCAGCTTTGGACTTCAGTAACGACTACGGCGAGCATCTGGACGCAAGCGAGATTGTTTGGATGGGAGACTCGAACGAAAGGATTTGCAAGGAGTGAGGATACTGTTGCTTGTCTATAGCCTCAGGTTAGACATCGTGTCGTAAGTATTTAGCCCGGTACTTGGGATCCGAATACGTTAATTCAGTGTTAAAACTCGTCGGATGTGTCACAGCTAGCGTGCAGGCGTGTAGCAGTGGATACTTTTTTGTTGATACTGTAGCATCATCTCCTTGTCATCCACTATCCAAGAGTTGTAGTGTAGTAAACAACATCTTGTACCCGTGACAAAATGATTACGATCAACGTAATCAATTTCGCCATGTGTACGTCAACTACATCGCAAGGCTTGGACACGGGCATAGTGGTCCAGCTTTCACATGATCTAATAATGTCATTTGCGCATGTTTTCCGAATACTGAACCAAACGGATACAAAACCCATCGGAATGACTCCAGCCTACGAAGATTAGTGCAAGAGCATCTATATTATGCAGTGATTACTCAATGCTGCTGGAGCTGCTACAACTCGATGACTTGCTAAATCGTCCTATTGCGCAAGTAAGATATGTCGCTGTTAAATATGCGATCATCTTTTAGCCGATCGGCCGCACACGTAAGGACAAGTAGTGTTGTCTTGTCTTGTCTCTAGTGAGGAAGACACGGTGCATAAATGACGTTATCGTTTGCACCATATTGCTTGGCTTTCTTTGATGTGCTCGTTCGTCCATCTCAAATTTATGCAATCGTAACGTAGCACCATCAGTCAACATGAAAAGCCGCCGCTAGTCGCGATGGCTGCAGCATCATGAAGTATTGCCACCTGTCGATATCTTGCACATCAATTAAGTGCCTGATCCAATGACGCCACCACAAGCTTAAGCAAACTGTGAGATTATTACATTACTTACAAGAGCAATGGTCACTTCCAGCGATGACCTGTGGCTCTAGCCGAACACTACTGCAGTACGATACATTCGACATTTGGAACTTGTTGCTTTGCTAATTTACATTCGTCGGGTACTTGCTTGTTCACGGATCACACCTTTCTTCTCTTTCATGCACAATGGGGTAGTGTTGTACTGGTAGAGCACGATCTCGATGCAATTGCTGCTCACTTTTGTGTAACTCAGTTTGAAAGATCCTTTGTCTTGGCTTCAATTTCGCCTGAGTTGTGGACACCCGCGATTTCGACACGTCCCACGCAGGCCTCAGCCCGCGAATGTCTAGTTTCCAACATCGAAAAGTGACTGCCGCTGTAATGCAATTTGCGCTCACGAAATTCGCTCTCTAACATGGTGCTCCAACTCTTTTTGTGCATTTGCATCTTTTCGTCATTGTCTAAGTCATTGCAAGACTTTTCCGTTCGTTCTTCTTGACGACCAAATTCGCGGTAGAATCGCTGTGTGAAGTCAAAGTTGTTAAAGCGCTGGGTCTCCTGTTTAATGCTGCCGGCATCGTCGTCAGCGCTGGCGCTGAGGTTGTACCTGCTAGCATTGGACTGGTGTCGGTGGTCGTTCAGAGTCATGATAAACGCTTGGGTTGGCACCAGCGGATAGTGGTGGAAACCAGGGGTAAGTGACATGGCAGCAGATGTTCTCCTAGCTGCGCTGGGTGACACAGATTCCTGTCGACCGAGTATCTCGATTATGCTGTCTACACTGCCTGGTGGGGCAACACGCGTGATTGGTCGGTGAGCTTTACACTCGAGAAAGCTTTCAATATGAGACATCATGCTGAAGCAAATTGCGATCAGCCGGCGCTGACGAACGACCTCGACAACATCGAGTGCCTGTTGCAAAAAGCGGTTGAGAGCCAAGCATCGCGCTTCGATCACGCGCTTGGAGCGTGAGCCAAATAACTTACGGGGTGGAAACTGTTTAAACACGTAGCAAAACCTATCTGACGGGGGTGGGGAGGAATACTGTCGATGTTTTTCACCACGATACGAGTTGCAAGTACTGGTGCTTGAGCTGGCACTCGAAGTGATGTTAGAATTAGTCGTGTACATGCTGCTAGTGGTATTGTCAACTTCCAAACTTGTAAGGTATGTGGCCATTTGATCGTCAATGAGGGCGAGGAGCTTTTCGCGCAGCTCGCAGAATTCCGAAAAACAGCGGCGGATGTGCCAACTCTGTCGGCTGCTGCTGTTTTGAATTCGCAATATATATACAGTCGATGGCTTAAGCGCCAACGCCGATGTGATCGAAGCCGACAAGGTATTGGTGGAGCTGTTCATGGTGTCCGTGGTGAATCCTAGAGTGCCGCCTGGGATCCTGGCTGAGTTGTCTTGCGACAGGTTGATTGGTCGATGGAGGTTTCGCGCGGTTCGTTGTAGCCGCCTTTCGACTCGATTGTTTACTAGTTTCGAGCACTCAATTTTGTGTCACAAGACCGCAAGTTTAAAGAACCAATGCAAGAAGAACACAAGTCTGCTAAGCTGCGATTTTAATTGTCTGTTGACAGGTGAATTGGAATTTAGTAACCGCTAATTGAGCGTCGCTGTATTGAGATCTCATCTCACTGGCCAGACCAACTGAACTGTACGACAGTCGATAGAAAAACACTCACGCCAAGATCCTTTCGTTTCTCAAGCGTCGCAAATAGTGTAGTTTATTGACTTGTTTCTTGCTGATAACTCAGTTAGCTTACTGGAATGTCGTTGGATGGGCTGGCTTCTCCCTTACACTAGTCATCTACTTTTGATCTTAAAAAGGCGCATTAGTTTACATCCAAGCAGTATCGTTCCGACACTGCGCTGCCATATGAGCCTTTCACGTCCGCGAAACTGCAAAATTAGCATAACGGCAGTACTCTTCAATTATTATCAGCAAACCAGCTTGTGACCAAGTGCTCATTGCGTTGACGCTGTTTCGGCAATGTTATTAACGAGACGCTGCCAATAACAGCTTTGCATTAAGTGCAGAAGAGTTGCGTGTATATGATCAAACGTTGAGTTTCGGTTTTTATTGCCGCAGTATGCCTTGTAACAAACAAGATGCATGGTCATCGTTATGTTTCAGTTCATCACACTTGCGCTACGACCGACGCTTGGTCAACCTATTTACATATCGAGATAGGTGCTTCGATGGGAATGAAGCTTCCGAATGTGTTGAACTGTATGTGCCAACACAACAGTATCGTCTCGCCTCGAACCAGCGTTTGACTTGGGATACGACACACCAACTCTTCTCCTAAATTTTGATGGAAACTAATCGAGCATCTACTAGCCGGCACCTACAAGCATCACTGGCTGATTTCGGCACGTGGAACGAATACTAGAAGCGGAGATATGCTTATAGTCATCCATGATCAGGACAGTTTTTTAGTACTCGACATTTTAGACGTCCTGGGTTGTGTGAAGAATTAATAACCACTGGAAACAATAAATTTTATGGCTGACTTTACGTCCCGCATAATGCTGTGCCATGGCTGTGGGGTCGTGATTGAGTGCGGATTATGCAAGCGTATTCCAAGACTTTGTCGAGATAGATATCGCGTTACTGCCGAATAGTTATGTCTGACAGGTTCTGTGCCAACACTGACTATATACTGACATATAAAGTCCAGAGTGACTTTTACAATACCATTTGCAATTTGCTGCAACTGTCACACTATTCCATTAAACAGTCCGAGCGAGTGTATGCAATTGCAGTTGGAGATATATGCCTCAACTGAAGACGTGACGCCATATCTGCTAAGAGCTAGCATAAACCGCCTTGTTGCTTTTGATAAGACGCTCGGTTGATCGATTTCCATCTCTGGATGGTTTCTTTAATACACTAGACGAAGCCATGGCGGTAAGTGAGTGTCAGAGAAACATAAGCAGCAATAGCAATTTGTAGGCTTTCCTTCTTCGAAAGCCAGTCGTGCTTCACAAAGCGTCAATTCACTTCCTTTGACAAAAATGACTTATTTTGCTTGCGCCATTCATGATTGTGGCTACCTTGTGTGCACGCTTCCTCGACTATGCCTCCTTTTTACGGCTTCTTCCCAATTTGTCAATAGCTATTAAACTCTGCGGGCTAAATTGCATCCTCGGTTGCCGTCTAGGCATCTAATGATCATCTCATGTATCAATACCAGAACTATACTTGCTAATCTGAGAAAGTTTACATGTATGTTTTCTCAAACGCCGTGGTGTTCATGACGAACAAAACACGATAAGCTCAAATGATTTTAGCCTTCACACTTTTAAGTGATCGACTAAGCGCATGATAGCAGGGCTCACAGTCTACATGTTCTAGCCCACCACTTTGCAGGTAATGCTCGTCCTTAAGAAACCTTATGCAGACACTACTTTGCATCGGGTCCCAACGCTCGCATCTGTATTTCGTCAAGTAGACGTACGTCTAAAAAAGCATGTACGACTACCTTAGCTCTCTTTTTATTGTCTCTCACCACCTGGATACAGCAGACTACAGTAAAGATTAAGGGAAGACTTATTTTGGGTAATTTAATTATGTGCGTATAAACATTTATTACCTTTCTACTTTTTACTTGTTTTAGTGACTCATGTATGTAATAATTAAACTTTGAAACGTTAAATTTTATATAGCGACGAAACGTGTAAATACTGCAGCGTAATAATGGCGTCGTCTGCTGCGGCTGACACGTCCGCAGTGCCATCAGATCCCTCCACAGCATTGACACCTATTAGCAAAGACGTATGGCGAATCAAACGCGAAAGTTGCGCAAAGTTACGTGCGTTTGAAGCCCAGCGCAGTGCTCAGATCGACAAGTTCCAGGCTCGAGATCGCGCCTATTGGCGGCAGTTCCAAGAAGAAATTCGCCACGGCGGCGATGAGAACGCGCGGTTGCTGCGCTTTTTTACACTGCGATTGCAGGCTGATTTGACGTATGCAGATTCTCTAAGACAAACGCGTGCGGTGCTGGATGCGCCGATGACGCAGGGAACGACGGACACAAACGGTCTGACTCATAGCGAACAGTTAAATGTACAATCATCTGTGTCTAAAGCGCTGTATGCAGTTGGAGAAGTTCAGCAACAATTGGCAGAGAAACTTGTGCAGCTGACGACGGTTGTGAAGAGAGAAGTGACTTCGAAGCCGTTAGAAGAGATGACGGCGACGTTCAAGGAGAAAGTGGCAACAATGTTGGCTGAAGGGGAAAAACTTGATGCCATGTTGTTCCAGTCGCAGAAGAACGTGCTGACATCATTTGCCAAGTTTGATGAATTGTGTAATCAGATGGAAAGTGAGAAGGAGAATGTCACTAGTCTGGAGAGAGTGGATTCAGCTGCACGACGACAGGACCTCTGGCTGGCGGAGATGAACTATTGTATTAATGTACAGAAGCTACAGTATTGTCGTGTAGAGTACGTGACAGGAATGTCGGCACTGTTCCAGCAGTATAAGACGATGGAGGTATGGCGAGCGTCGGTGATTCAGACGGCGCTGGACACGTATATTCGCAAACAGAAGCTCACATATAGCGAGATGGCGGGCGCAATGACCGAACCTTTGGTTGTTACACAGGTACGAAAAACACTGAACTGTTTTTATATGAAGATAGTTGGGTACTGTTGCCGGACTTGACAGCATTTTGCAACGTAGAGGATCGATCCAGGACGAGATTTGGTACAAAGTGTGCGAAGGATACCGAAAAATGTACGTATCTTGCTACGTGCTTGGCGCGCACTCTGACTCACGGTCTTTATTCTTTGTACCATGTATCTAGTTTACTGCAGCAGCATTATCAGCATCTGAAGACACGGATGCTAAACTCTTTTCAACCCTGCGGTCTCCCATTGTGAGTCCGTTGCTCGTGCGTTGTGGATTTTTGAAAAACCAAGTGAGCGGCTCGCTATTTACGTCCTGGAAGGAGATTTTGTGCGCCATTACGCAGGACGGATGTTTGCATCTGCTAGATCTGAAGGTGAATACGAACCGGTCCATCTTGGAGTCGACAGAGGCCATGTTGATGGCCATTGCCACGAACGAACAGAATACGGATGTCATCAGTCAGTCGGTTTATTTGACAAACTGTCGCATTGAAATATTGGGAAAGAGCACAACGCCTAGCTTTGAGATCACGGAAGTGAGTCCGCCGTCTGGGTTACTAAGCAGCATGTTGCGAGTGGGAGTCTCTCGAAAGCTGACTTTTCAGTGCCCGGACCAGAGTGATCTTATTGATTGGGTAGTTGCTGCCAAACGGTTTATCTCAGCCGGGTCATCTATGGTGAATAGATAATAAAAAGTCCTGATAAGTCAGAATATATACTATTACTGTCTTGATCAGTTATTTTTTAGAATTACTTGTTAAGGAGCGTGTATACACAGTATTAATGACTGTATACAATCCTGTTAATCAGGCTTTTTTTACACGATGGTCATGTGCACCACATCAGTCTCCGTAATTTACTGGCAGTCGAAACATTTGTCAATCAAGAAGCTATGGGCCTGTTGGACGGACTAATAACGGGCTTTGCACGCAAGAGCAAGTTTGGACGCTCGCATTCCCTTCGCCCACTAACAAGTAAACGTGCTAATCGTCGCTTCTACAAAGGAAACGGATGCCGTAATGAAGGAACGCACGCCAAACGCGGACGCTACGTCGTAGACCAGGACAAACTCCTGCAGCTCGAGGTGCCCGACCTCACGGGGTTTAAAGTGCGTCTATCTACCTTTAACTGCTTCCTACTGTTATTTATATCTGGTTGATAACTCTCTTTATTACAGCTTAAAGCTTACGTGTCGCCATTGACGCCCAATCGCCGCCCGCAGTAGACACAACTGACTTCATAAGGCAATGGACGACGTGTAGAAGATGATAATGTTGATGGGTTATCTAGAATAAGCATCATGTCAATAAGGTGTACTACATTACGACGGAATCTGCATACTGCTTAGGAGATGACACAGCCGCAAGTCTGGCCCTTGCGCAGCTGTTGGCACTCTTCGCTTAATAAATTGAGCTCCATCTCCTGACGCTCCTTCTCCTGAACTATGCGGTCGTACTCCGATTTCATGCGCGCTAGCTCACTGTCGATTTCCTCGCGCTTTTGCGTCTCACTCGTGAGTTTTAGACCAGTTGATTCGCGCTCGATCTCTACGTGCTGCTTCGTCGCGGCCTCGTCTTGCAGCATGCTCTCTAGGTCAGCGATACGTTCACGTTGAGCCTCAGCCTCGGCCTCAAAACGTGCCTTTTCAGACAATATCTGCGACGACTGTACCTGCATCTGCTCGATCTGTTCCTTGTAAATCTGCTCTCGGCCACCAACGCTGCCCAGTTCCTCCTTTACCTTCGATACATCGCCTTGGAGTGTTCTAATTTTCTTCTCGTAACCTTCTTCCTGTCGGCTCAAGAGAATTCGCATGGCCTCGGCGTACTTGGCCTCGGAGAAGGTCAACAAACACTCAAGTTTAGCACCGCCACGAGCCTTTTTCAAGTAAGCGTCACGGAATGCCAACCACTCGCGCGAGAACTGTTGCATGTCAGCAAAGCCGCCCGAGTCGTTGTCGTTGGCAGAGGTCAGCTTTGGCTGAATCTGTTCGGCATAAAGCACCTGGAGCAAGCGTTCGCACATCTCTTTGCTCTGGGCTACATTGTTGCGTGCACAAGCAGCCTTGTCGTCTTCCATACGCTTGCGTAGATCAACCTCCAGATTCGACGCACTATCTCCGAGCGCAGCAGCACGGTAGTGTGCCACAGCTTGCTCTTCGGCATCCTGGATTGCTTCCATTAGGTCTTCGTCGTCAAGAGGCAGGTCCAGAGAGCTGAGCCTCTTCTTAAACGCTTCAGAAGCGATGGCCATCGCCTTGCGGCACTCACTCGCAGTCACTCCTTCCCACGCAGACGTAATAACGGGAACACCACCACTATTAATTGCAGCTACGTAGGCTTGCAACAAGCCGGCGAACATGCTGCCATTCAAAGGCTTGCCCTGCAGCATCTTGGGCTGTAAACTGTCGCCATACACGATCCGCTTAACGTCACTGAGCTGCTGCTGAAACTCTGAACGAAGCTCTTCAATCGGCATCGCGTCCACCTGCTGCAATTTCGTCTCGTCGTGCACAGGACGAACCAGTGTGACGCAGTCGCGTTCACGAAAAAAATCTTTCATCATAGCGCGGATCCGGTTGCGCTCCATATTGGCTGGAGTGCGTGGCTGGTCTGCCAGTGCTCGCTCTAGATAGTCACTACTCGAGATCTCGTCGCCATCTTCATCAACCAGCTCCAATGTAAAATCTCTCACCACCCACAAGAAAGACGGGAAGAAATTGTGGAACTGCATCACGTCTTCGTCTTCTTTCTCATCCACCGAAGCACTAAACTTAATATGCTTCGCCAAGTTGGCAATAAAGCTCAATCCACCAATGGCTTTTTCATCCACACTCCCTTGGCTATTGAAAATAAGTTTGGAGCACAGTAACGTAGCCAATGAGAAAATACGTGCGTCGTACTGCTGTGAAGCCTCAAGACCGCCCATGCCCTCCGTGTCTAGCATAAGCACCCAAACATCTTTTCCATTAGCCATCGTTCGTTTCTGTGGATGACCCCAGAGCCAAATACCACGTGTACAGCGCTCAATAGTGGGTCCCACACGAAATCCGCTCTGTCTGTCTAGCAACCAATTAAGCATGGAGCTTTTGCCTGTACGATAGAGACCAGCCATAGCCACAACCGCTATATGGCCATCGATACGACGTAGAAGCTCTACAGATTCTTCATTGATCTTGAGCTGCTCTTCATCTTCGCTAAACGTGATAAGCGGCACGGGCTCTTCGGGGAACTCGTGCATTGCGATTACCATGTACCAAATGACAAGATAGTGGAAGCTATGCGTTCTGATTGGATGATTTAATTTTAAAATGGTTGTCAAACATAACTCATGTGGTGTACATCACGTACATAATTTTCGAGTCGAGCTCAGCCACAGGCCGAATCGGATCGTTGTCATGCATTTGCTGCGACGTGTGGGAGCTCAATGTAGTGCCCGAAGGGGTTCAATTAACTTGGCAGTATCTCTACAATTATATCCTTCATCTGTATCCAATTTATTGTCGTTCTACGAGCAAAATTCGCAGCGCAAAGGCTTCGCAACGTCGTCTCAGACAGCTCTAGAAGGTCTCAATGTAAACAAATTAGACTTGCCACCAGTTCCAACGGCTGACGAGGTGGATGCTACCATAGCAGCTGCAGAAGAACAAGCACGGAAACGACAGATGGCTAAAAGGGTTCAGCATATGCCTATTCGAGCTGTCCATATTGCTCGAAAGATGGACATTGCTAATCTCTTTGAGAAGCTCTACACAGACAGATTCAAAGTCACTCACTACCTGCACAAGGACTCCATTGTATTAAGACTCAGTGGTAGAAAGAACAATGGTCATGACGGACTCGTCACGGGTGTAGCACCGCCAATATTAAAAGGTTCTTGCATTAGTAACAATGTTGACGCTGTCTCGACGTTGAGCATCGGATCTGGAGGCAAGACTGTCACATCTCGACGTGGTATTGATAAGTGGGTAGTATACTTTGACTATGGAGCTGTAGTATTTTTCAATTGTGATCAGGCGCTGGTAAACACGCTGATTAAGCACGCCACACGCTTCTGTAGCGATGTGTTTGAGTTACGTGGACACGAGGAAGAATTGCTGCTGGTTGGCGACCCGGCGCAAAAGAAATGGAGCGCACTGGTGGAGAACAATGTGTTGGTGCGTGAGATCGACCATATTAACGTACACGTGATTGCTGGTGTGCTCTCACAGACGGTCGCTCTTGAGTTTTATGAGCGTCAGTGCGAGACGATTTTGTGCGAGTTTGAAAAGCTCAACACGGATGTGGAGAAGAAGGGCCCCCGAGGTGCACTGTTTGGTCGTGAAAATGAACAGACAAAACGGTTATTTAAGATTGTGGCGTCAAACAACACATTGCTGATCGATCTGGTGAGCAAGTTGCGTGTGATCGACCGAAAAAGACCCGGCGACCCGGCCTGGAGTCAAACAAGATATCACAACATGTGGGAGTCACTGCTCGAAGAATTCGAGCTAAACGAGCGTTTCCAGAACCTCAATTTTAAACTGGAATTGATTCAGCACAATACCAAGGTAGGTTGTGTGCTTTAGTGGTTGTGGTGAGCACGAGTGAGTAGCTGACACAGATGTTTTGTGCAGTTTTTCTTGGAGGTGTTGGATTCCCATAAGGGCGAACGACTCGAGTGGTACATCATCATCCTCATTTCTGTAGAGCTGGGAATTGGGGTTTATGAGCTTCTAATGAAGCTGGCTTGATTTGAAAAGTAGATTAGCTTTTTGCCAAATAATATGCAAATGGAGACAACCCAAAATCCAAACAACTGCGCAGGAAGGCTCTTTCCATTTTAGACAGCAACCATCTCGCTAACTATGCATGTCCACCATGCGCACATCGTAGGCTGCCTGTATGTAACTATTCCATCTATCTCTTGGCCCACTGAGCATGCTCGTGAGGAGCCTTGCGGTCCGTAAATTGTGACGCTGGGTGCCGTCCACCACTGTTCACATGATTCCAGTACTTCGTGAAAGACAAAAGATCCTCCGGACCCAAATCAACCGTCTTGGTGCGTAGCATAGCGGCCAGAAGCGAGCGAAGCTTTTCCACCTGATCCGTGGACAGCGTCTTGGAGTCTTCCTGTTTTTTGCTGCTCTTACTGCTCGAGAGTTTGGCCGGAGTCAGTTCATCCAGCTTCAAGTCTTTCGCATTCAACACCGTCACACGCATTGTATGGTAGAGATGGAAAGCAGTCCAGAAGAGGTGAGACCACGCACCGCCAATAGTGTGGCTCGGACTAAAACGCTTGTATTCGTAGCGGAACGCCACAAGATGCACACGGGTTTTGACCGGCAGGGTCTGCAGCACAGGGACGAACTTCAATACCGCTTTTCCATTGCTACGAGCTCCTTCTGGTAACACCACAACAGGTCCAGAAGCTCGACGCACGACGTCTGCAAGCTTTCTCGTGGGCTTGACTCGTTTAGCACTCACAGGCATCGCCAAAGACCAATACAGCGCCTCCATCAGTCCACAGACGTGCACACGGCTTTCATCATTACTCTTTCCTTCTGTAGCAATCACAAAGACCGGCGAGAAGCGTTTAGACAGGTACAAAATCTCCAAAAAGCTCGTGTAATTACAGACTACCACGTCACCACGTCCGACGCGAGACGATTCCTTGGAGCTCTTTGCTTTCAACGTAGTAAGCCCCAACCGACGCGTATTAGCAGATTCTTCCATAGTATATACACCAAAGAGAAGAAGCAGCAAAGAACACAATAGCCACTCATTCGAGCGCTTTAGCAGTCGTCCCAGGAACGGAATGACGGCCAAAATGGACACCACGATATTAAGTAAACCAAGCACGACGGTGAACACAAATACCAATGGGAACCGTATCAGCGCTAAGAGAGAGCCAGATGTTACCTGGAGAATAGTTATCGGCCATCCAGATGTAAAGCGCCGATGCTGAGGCACAAACGGGTTAATACCCGTCGACAAGTCTGCCCATCGACTGTATTTCTCCATTATTGTTTGAAGTGATGCACACAGTTTAATTGACGCAACGTTTAATCGATAAAGTTGCTAGGTGAGAGAGAGCAACTGAAGCTTTGAATTGCTGTTTCGACATAAACACGCCATAAGTTGCAGGGAATTGCACGTACATCAGGAAACATTAGCGTCACATTACGACTAGACTAATTTGCCAACACCATGAGTCGACGTGTATCGAAAGTCGAACTTCCTCATGGCATTCCTCCAGTTGATGGACTGGACGATGATGGCATGGACGAGTTTTTGCGTCAAGAGGCCGCTTACCGTAAGGAGTTTGAGCCTATAGCGCCCTGGAAGCGTGACGACATTCCGGACTATGGGCCGTTACAGGACCGTCACCATGTGCTCATTTTTGGCATTGTGGGTATCGCCTGTACTATTTTCTACGAGACGACGGATTATTTCAGTGAAATCAACCGATGGCTGGCTTACATTGCTATCTGGTTTCCGTTATGGTTCCGTCTACTTGGCCGCGTGTCACCGGCATTAACTGATGAAGAGCTAGACGCGAGAGAACGACGTGACTTTGAAAAAGACTTGCAGAGAATCGCAGAAGGAAAAGATGAAGTCGATAATTGATACACACACTTTTTCAGATCAATGGAGGAACAAAATCGTGAAAATCTGCAAGAAAAATGGTTGTAAACATCGCATTTGTCATGATCAACATAACTCAAAGAGTCGCTCACACCTCTCGTTCCTCCTTCTTACCACAGTCAGCGCGTTTACTTGCGGAACCAGCCGAAGAAGCTCCCGCCACTCTCGTTGGCATCTGTAGCTGTAGCCTCGGCTGCCTTCTCGGATTCTGTCTTAGTGCGCTCCGTCAGGTCCGGAAACTCGAGTTCGTTAAATGCCACATCAAACAGCAGTGGCTTGCAAGGCACAGCGTGGAAATCGGGCATCAGCTTTACCAACTCGCGATGGCCTTCCATAGTACCAGCTTCAAACTTGTCCTGCCGATCCATCAGACACAAAACCTGACGTTTTTTGCGATTCTTGCTCTTTTTATCATTTTCCTCAATGGACAAGGAAAGCTGCTCCAGCTCCAAACGCATCGCATCCGCGCGAGTGGAAGACTCCAAAAAACTTTCTGCTGTCGTACGACTAACAGCACCCGCAAGCTCCTCTTGTAGTTCGCACGCGAACTCCTGCAACATGTCGTCCTTAGCTGCAGGCTGCGCAGCCAAGATTTCTTCAGCTTCAGCCAAAAATCCCGACGCATACTGGTACAGAGCCATCGCTTCACCAAACTTGTGCTGTAGAAGATAGGTTTGGGCAACCGTTGTAGCACGGCAGGCACGGAACACTGCGTAGTACGCGCTGTATTGTGTAGCACGACGCTGCTCCAGTTCACGCATACCAGGAATGGTCAGAATATCGCCAACAGTCTGAACTAGCATGTCGAGAATATGCGTGAGCTCGCCAGGCTGCTGGGTCGAAAGACGTTGCTTGAGTGTCCTGTACACAGTAGCCTGGCGCTCCACTTGCTTAGTAAGCTTTTTAAAGCGCGCGTACTCCTCCAAAGCAGACAGCAGTTCCAGGTCTGAGTGCACTAGTGCACTGCCACTCTTAGCCTGTTGTTCCAACTTTGCCGTTGCATTCTTCAGAGTCTGCAGTAGTGCGTCATACGCACTCAACAACTCCAGAAAACGTGCCTCACGTGCCTTATTATCCTGCGCAGCCTCCAACTTGGCAGCAAGCTCGTCCGTGCGAATCATTGCCAAACCAATCTCCTGTGTCGGTATCGAAAGATGCTGCTGCTTCCACTCCACAGATCCCAGATTTGCTACCTTCTGCTTCCGCGCCTCCAGTAGCACCAGGTCGATCTTCGACTGCAGCAACGCGCTATTAGCACCTTCGCCACTTGAATGCAACTCTAGAGACGAAGCCTCCGCCGTGCTAGCCGTACGTCCTCGCAGCGTCAGTCGGTGCTCACAGAAGCGGATAAACGGCTGCAGATCGTCTGCCGAGCGCGAAAACAGCTCCTTCTGTGACGACGTGCCCACCTGCGACAGGTCCGCGTAGATGCGACGTGCTGTCTTAAACTTCTCCAATGCTACCACATGCTCCTCTCGATGGAAGGCAAAATTACCAGCCATGTAAGCGGCATAAGCCTCCGCCTCTAAACTCGTGCGGGCATCAGCACGGACTGCGCAGATCTCAGCCAGTTTCTGACTCCAGTCTGCAGCTTTGCGAAGACGTCCATTCAAGTGAAACTTGATGCGGGAATTGCCGTCCTCTCGGTTCTCTGACTTGTCCAAATTATCGTCCTCCTTGAGCTGCATCGCGTAACCCCACGCCCGCTCGGCATTGTACAGTGGCAAGTACAGCAGACGGTTTTCCGTCGCCGTCTCAGCGTTCACCTTCTTGTTGATAAATTGTTTCCCTTTTCCATGCGTAAACTTCACAGACTTGCGGATACGACGCAAACGGCGCGCACAGTACTGACGATAGCGCTGAAAGTCACGATGACGCAATCCATTTTGCAACTGCGCAGCCTTCACGGTCTCCAAAACTGCACTCAAGCAAACATTAACACATAGACCAAAAGACTCTGCACATTGTGTAATGATTACGTACGGGGAATACTCAACACTTCGGTACTCGTCACTGACACTTCATCCGCCTTTGCTCTCTTCGCCATCGTCTTGTTCGGTATCAAATGTCCTCCTGTTTTTTTTTGGGTGTGATGAAATGGTTGCATCATTTCTAAAGGTAGTAATTTTATGTGTCAGAGACATATTTGGTGTGGCACTGGCAGCCATTCGCCAGTAAAGATGCAGAATTGCTACTACCCGTTGCCTGTGCAGCCGCAGCTACCCGTTCCTGTGGACGATGACGCGCCGATGCAGCGTCTAGATAAGTCACGTGGAAGCTCCGACGAGATGAGACGTCCATTGATGCAACTGGGTGCTGTAAGTGGCGCTGCTGGGTCGGCATACGTCGAATTGGGTCGAACCCGAGTGGTCTGTGCTGTCTACGGCCCGCGGACAGACACACGTGCACGCCGTGAGTTCAGCAAGGATGGACAGCTAGTCTGTGATGTAAAGTATGCACCATTTGCCGACAAATTGACTCGTCGTGAGCGCGGTCAGGACCCAGACGAGATGGAGCTGTCGGCTATTGTGCAGGAGGCGCTGGCCCCTGCTGTGATGCTACATAAGCTGCCCAAGTGCATTTTGTCGGTGTTTGTGACGATACTGGAGGATGATGGAGGAGTTTTTGCTTCTGTTATAAATTGTGCGTCATTGGCCCTTGCTGATGCTGCCGTAGAGATGTATGATATGGTCACGGCTGCTAGTGCAGTGAGTTTAAGCAATTGGTGTCTTGTTTTGGAGCGAGCAATGTGATGAAGCTGATAAGTGATGGTTGTTGCGCTACTTGTAGGGTATTGTTAAAGGGTCGGTGATCTTTGATCCGAGCAGGGAAGAGGAACAACGTGGAGATGGCATGCTTGCGCTGGCGTACATGCCGTCGATGGGACAGGTCACGTACATGTTACAAGCTGGCAAGATTCACCATACGCAGCTACAGGAGGCAGTGGATCTCTGTACGGACGCATGTACTGGTGTCACGCGGTCGTTACTCACGGCTTCGCTTGTGAAAGCTTTAACTTGAACTTTCACATGTAGATATTAACACAAAGTCTAGCTTATTGCAAGAAATCGACGAATGGCTGATGAGATGTTGTATTGTATCTTTGTTTTTAGGCATCTTGCAGACGTTCGTTTGCGTGTAACGCTACCATCGCGCTATTCTATCGCATAAACAGCACGTTGACGGTCTTTTTGGAAGCATCTTAGGTTACAACCTGCTCTGTCTTGCGGTTCTTGAGCAGATTCTTCATAAAAAACTCACCAGCCTTATAGCTGGAGCGCACCATCGGTCCACTTGCTACGTACAGGAAGCCCATCTGCTCAGCCACTTTCTGCCACTCGGCAAAGGCTTCGGGCGTCACGTACGACTTGACAGGCATGTGCTTTGTGCTGGGACGCAAGTACTGACCAAACGTCACAACGTCCACTCCGCTGTTGCGCAGATCACGGAGTGTCTGGAATAAATCCTCGTTGCGTTCACCAACACCCAGCATCAGCGACGTCTTGGTCACAAGGTGAGGTGCAGCTGCCTTGGCCCGCTCCAGCACGTGCAGCGACTGTTTGTAATTAGCACGGTAGTCACGCACACGACGCTGCAGCCGCTCTACCGTCTCCAAGTTGTGCGCAAAGACGTCAAGACCTGACATTGCCACCTGGTCAATAAGATTGTCCTGGCCCTGAAAATCTGGTGTCAGACACTCGATCAGGATCGACGGCAGCTTGGCACGTAGTGTGATGACCGTCTTGGCAAAGTGACCAGCACCAAAATCCTCATAGTCATCGCGGTCGACGCTCGTAAAGACGATGTAATCGAGTCCCCAGGCGGCAATAGCTTCTGCTACCTTGTTTGGCTCTTCAGGGTACAGCGGCAACGGCTTCTTGCTAGTTTTGACAGCGCAAAAGCTACAGCCACGCGTACATGTGTCCCCCATTAGCATAATTGTTGCTGTGGCTACGCCGTCTTTGCCTCCACCCCAACACTCTCCAATGTTTGGACATTTGGCCTCTTCACACACGGTGCTGAGACCAAGACTCTTGACGGTCTTGCGCAGTCGCTCATAGTTGGTACCTTTCGTAGGCTGCGCTTTCAGCCACTTGGGTTTGCGATTAGATGCATTTGGTTTACGTGAGGGTTTCGTACCAGGCGCGTCTTCGATCTCAAATGAAAAGTCCTCAAGCGATAGCGCCTGCTCGGAAAAGGTCGGACCCTGACGCGCCTCGTCTGTGAGACGCTCACGAAGCGCCGCAAGACGAGAACCACGCTTTGATCGTGTCACTTGCACGGAAGCAGCACTACTAGCAAGGCGAGCGTGCTGGGCAGCCATGCGCGTGCAGCGGAATATCGTCATCAAGTGCATTTCTAACTTATAATAGAGTTGTGGCTAAATCACGGAGTGCCGTTTGTTTCTAAATTGAACGTTTCGGATTAGTTTAATTAGAAAAAGAATGTAAGTCAAATAAATAGAAACCTGTCATAAGCGGTCTAGCAGCCTTCTATTGTATATAAATAAGCTGGTCGACCCTGCTGGTCATTCATTGGCTTTGGCTATACTGTACTATTATGATTCAAGGTGCTGCACGTGGATTGTTCCAAAGCGCACGGCAAGTACGACGAGCAGCTACACGGCACGCTCAGAAGCAGCAGAGAGTACGGACGTTAGATAAAAGATCTGAGGGGACTAGAAGAACTGTATGTGACTTGGCACGGGAAGAGAGCGTGATTACTAACCAGCAGAAGCAGACATTTGGGCGTGCACGATACTTTGAGACGGTGAGACCATAGAAAGTTGCTACAGGGCGTAAGTATACTGCAAGTATATGAACTAAACGATTGTGCACTTGTTGTATCAATTAGATTCCTCGAGATCTGGCAATGGGAGCTTTTAGTGTTCTTGATGTCGGTGCTATCGACGCACTCAAGATTTTGCTTCAAGACTTGGCAGACGACGACGATGACGGGCGATAAAATAGCGCTATGCAGCGCAGACAAATAGCAATAGAACAGCAAGATGAAGGCATATTGTGTTGAAAGTGGTCGTACAGTTTCATCGGTAAGAGAACTACAATAGTGTTGGCCAAAGCGAAACTTGTGTATTGCGATTTACTCGTCTGGCTTTGAAGGCGTCTTGCTCATGACTAAAACTTCCTAGCAGGAGGTAGCTCACTGTCTTTCTCACAAAGGTAAGACTAGAGCCCACACTCAACCACTAACTTACTCCATCACGGGAAACTCAAACACAACGTCCTTGTTAGTCAGCTTCTTATACACGGTAGCAAACGTGTCGAGCTTGGTCTCCACGTTAACCTGATCCTTCGGGTCCAGGTGGACCTTCAACAGCTTGGAGCCATCAAGACGGCAGCGAGTACGCTTGCCAACGATCTCAGTGGGGAACACGAGGTCCTGTGAACAGAATGGCACAAAGAGAATACTAACATGAGCATACGGCATGGGGTGGCTAGAGCCCAGAGGCCATCATCGAATTTCTCTAGTTGCAATGGAAAAGACATTCACAAACTCATGGCAAGAATAACGTACGTCAAGAATCTGCTCCTGCACGTGGGTAAGCGTGCGCGAGCGAGGGCGTGGGCCGGCACCGTGGTTGGCGCGAGAGTAGCCCTTGCCAAGGATGGTACGCTGGGCGATGATCACAACGTGACGGCCAGAAAACTTCTTCTCTAACTCGCGCACGAGGCGAGCCTGAATCTTCTTGAACGAAGCGTGCAGACGGAATGGCACAAAAATGACAATGGCCTTGCGACCCGAGGAGATATCCACCTGCTTGGCAGCAGTGATGTGCAAATCCTTCAGGTCGTTCTTAATCTCAGCAGTGGACTGCTCCAGGTTGAAAAGTTCCTGAGCCACTTGCAGCTCGAATTCATCGGGAGTTTGGCCCGCAGGCTTGACGATCTTGGAGGCCATGGTAGATAGTGGTCTAGTTAAGTTCTTTGAGCAAAACGGTGAGTGAGGAGCTAATGGTGGCCAGTCAATTTTTGTAGGGTGTACTCAGATCTGAGGAGTCGAGGCAATTCGAAATTAAACCAATGATGAGGAAGAACGATGGGCGGCGCTTCTTTGCGCGCATGAGCAAGTCTCACGTGACGCAATAGTACTACACTCACATAGTTTCATGTGTAAGCTTGAAGTGGAGCTAGGCACTGTGACGCTCAGTAGATCGAGTCGTGTAGCCATATGCAAATCCTTTAGAAAAAACAGCATCGAGGTTACGGATGACAGTGTAAGCAAACACATGGTTCCTAAGGCCCTCATAGTCGCTTATAATGTACGTATTGCGGCAACATCTTCATCATTCAGCATGTTTTGTCAGGCTGAGATGAAAAGAAGGCATCATTTGGAATGCTTCTCCGCTCAAACAAGTGTTATTGGTGACCGTGCTGATATTCTGATATTGGTGACAGCCAAATGCATGTTAATATTCCTGATACTGCTGTGCGACAAGAATGCAACTTTACACAGCAGGGCTGTGAAACATCTAGGGCGTGATGTTGTATCTGTGCTCGTGGGAAAAACCCCCCATTTTCTTAAGAGAAAACAAAATTATAATATTCAACGACTCATACAAAATGTGATTAAGTTCGATCTCGAATATACCGTATGCAATATTTAATGTCCGTCTCAAGTGCAAATAGCTACTTACTTGATTCCCAGCTGAGGCTTGCAATCGTGACAGTACCACTTGCCTGCCGGTTGGTCCGTGAGTCCCACACAGCCAAAGTGGAACCACTCATACTTGCAGTCGTCGTTGTCGCAGCCCACCATTTGCCCAAACGACACACGTCGGCAACTGCAATATATAGGTTCGTTTGGGTCAATGGGTAGATCCTCCGAGGCCAAAAGCACCTGATCTGTCGCAACTGGTACCGCCACAGTAGTCTCTGCAACCGTTTTCTTTCTCGACGATGAGCTTCCTCCACTCAAAGCTTTTGACACCACCGATATTGCTGACTTGTCCTTCATACCAGCACTAGCAGCTGCAACTGTATTGTGTTTGCTGCGAACATTGGCCATATGAGGTGTTGCATGGCTCTGATTAGTGTGGTACAATTGATGTACTGTAGTAGCAGTAGTCATCTTCTGTTTCTTGCGTTGGGGTCTGCTATCTTCTTGATACTCACCATTGGCCTTAAGAAGTGCTACATAACTCTCCAGCTCTCTGTCTAATCGACGAATATGGTGATCAACAATATCGTAACTCTGAGCTGCAATAGCAATCTTCTCGTCCAGTTTCTGCACAACTAGAGCATGTTTTTCCTTCAAGCTCTCAAGTTGTTTATTGGCGCCAATAAGTTCTCGCAATTCTTGCTCAGTAGGTTCACCTTTTGTTGTGTCGTTGCATCGTGCAAGCACCTTTTGTCGAGATTCGATTAAGTACGCTTTTTGCTCACTTTTAAGGTCTTCGAAAAGTGGATAGGATGTCTGTATATGGGAAGGAGATGGACATTAGAACAGGCGCAAGAGCGAATATAATCAGGTGAATGCACCTTGTCTAAGTCCCGCATCAGGTCAAAATTACGCTTGATCTCGGACGGCAGCATGTACATACTCTCCAAGCAGTCCTCGACATAGGTGCCCATGGTGTCCGATTCTTGTAAAAGAGAAAACCGAACTTAGTCAAAATTTACAATTAAATGGTATTGTGATAATGTTATCGCGATTTTCTCTTTTTGCTGCTATTGTTTTAACACCATTTATTGTCTTATTCATTTTTCTTCCCAATTGTCATTCTTTTATTTGACAAGCACCATGCCCTTGATTCTTAGCTCTTCTAGTCCTTGACAGTCCTTGATACAGTTAGTTACTTGCCTCTTCTCTCGCATAGCTGCATTTCCTAGTATAAGTCTCGTCCCAATTGCATCGTCTCATTTACTTCCATTAGCTACTTTATAAAACCTACTTCCTTAAGAATGTTGGCTCGTCACCTAACCAACGTGACTAAAACTGCCCGCAGCACTAGCACCTCGTGGTGGAAGCGCACGTCGTCGTCGTTGGACGTTCGGCAGGACGAAACCAAGAAGCCTGAGAATTTCCAGCTTGTGATCGTTGGCACGGGCTGGGCCGGCTACAAAATGTTCATGCAATGCCGCAAACACCTCGTAGATATCGAGGAGAACATTGGCCGACCCGTGGACCTCGTCATCGTCTCCAAGCGCAACGTACGTTTGCAGCCTCAGCTACCAATACTAGGCCCCACTCACCCAAAAGTTGTTCGATTGTTTGCAGCACTTCCTGTACACGCCATTGCTGGCTAGCACGACGGTGGGGACACTGGAATTCCGATCTATTATTGAGCCGCTGCGTGACAGCATGCTCAGTCACGAAGGTGACTTTCACCTTGCCAATGTGCACAACGTCGACCCGGAGCATAAAGTCCTGAATGTCGAGTCGGCTATTAGTGCTGTGAGTTGCAACCGCAAGTACGACATCAAGTACGATGCCCTGGTACTGGCTTGTGGCTCGATGCCACTGACATTCGGACTGCCTGGTGTGAAAAAGCACGCTTTCTTCCTCAAGGAGATCCATCACGCGCAGAAGATTCGAAATCGCATTCTCGATAACTTTGAGGTCGCTACACAGCCAGGTGTGACACCGGTGGAAAAGAAGCGTCTGCTACATTTTGTCGTGGTCGGTGGAGGCCCGACCGGCATCGAATTCTGCGCTGAGCTGTACGATTTCGTGCTGCAGGACTTAGTACACAAGTATCCGGAGACATCCAAGCACCTAAATGTGACGCTGGTGGACTCTGGTGAGATTCTGAGCGGATTTGACAAACACCTGCGTGCTGTGGCACTGCTTAAGATCCAGAAACGCAAAACGATGGAGATTATCAAAAAGAACTGCATTGAAGTCACAGCGAACGGAGTCACAGTTGACGGTGGCGAAAAGATCCCAGCCGGTCTTGTCGTGTGGACCGCTGGAGTGGGACCGAACGAGCTCACCAAATCTCTCACGGTGTTTGAAAAGAGCAAGCGTGGCAACATCTTGACTAACCAGTACTGTCAGGTGTTGGGTGCTCCTGAGGTCGAAGATAAGGCCCCATGGGGTATGCCATGCCGCTCCAACGTCTTCTCGATTGGTGACTGTGCCGAGATTTTGGATTACCCGCTGCCGGCTACGGCCCAAAAGGCGCAGTCCCAGGCGAATTACCTTACTTCGCTGTTCCGCGGTAAGCACTCGGTGCCGGCAAAACCGTACACTTTCCACAGCAAGGGCATGATGGCGTACTTGGGTTCTTATGAAGGTCTTTTCGAGGCGCGCCCCAGAGTCGACGGCAGAATAACGCTCACTGGCTGGAAGGCCTGGTTTCTGTGGCGTAGTGCTTATTTGACCATGCTGGGAAGCTGGCGACTCCGTTTGCAGGTGCCGCTAGACTGGCTTAAGGCGATTCTCGTGGGCCGTGACGTGTCTAAGTTCTAGATGGAAGAGCGCAGATATAGACACGCTTCGTTTGACTAATGAGCTTTTCGTGCGCCTTTACTTCAGTTGTTTTCGTGCAATGCGACTGCATTTTCTTGTCTTCTAGCTCTAGTTCAATTGCGGTCTGCAAGAAGATTGCGGACGCGACAAACCGGACTTAAATCCTGCCTGTCTTGATCGATGCCGACGAAGCATCAAGATCATCCAGAAGATTAGCAATTTAAGTTGTATCGCAGATACGTAATATTGGACACTGTGGATAACAGACATTTGAGCTACCGGCAGAGGTTCTTCCTTTACAAAATGTTGTGCAACAAGCTCTGGATGCAGATGGCAAGTCGGTAAATGATTGACTATTTTTTGCAGCCACGCGTCTGAAATGAAAAAATATATTCGAGCGGCGGGGCATTCCAAATGATGCCTCCTTCTTCATTTTAGCCTGACAAAACATGCTCAATGATGAATATGTTGCCGCGCTTGTACCATAAGCGACTAGTCCACCGATATCTACCAGCTAAGGCCGGCAGGACATTGTGTTTCTTTGCACGCTAGCGTTACACTACCATCCGTTCATTCGATGCGTTTTTCTGAAGGATCTGCAATGACTACACAATTCGATCAGCTGAGCGCCAAAACCACCTAGTATTTACCGCGTCACGAAATATCTGACACTTACATGTATCGAAGATCATGAAGTACGAAGTCGTATAGCTCGACATAGACTCATGCCTGTCGGACTGACACTCCAACACAACAAAAGGGAATATTCATTATGTATATTCGTGTGACACCGAGCTGCGTGACCACCTCAATTCTTTTCTAGCACAAGGTTGCAGATCTTGTAAGCTCATTCTTCCAATGGCACTTTGCTACTCAAGAACTGTTTAAATTGGCAGTAACAAATAGAACTGCATCTACAAAGCGAGGTACCGTCCTTTTGTCTGCGTTTAGCATCGGTCACCACAGCGATGCTTGCACACTCAGCAAAGATGATTGTCAGCAAAGCTGACGGTCTATTATACACTTTACTTTACACTAAGACGTATCATGGTCGACTACGGACAGCAAATTCTCAATGTTTGCCAAATAAGTCGTACTGACACTGTAATATACCACGACTACGTTTTTGCAGGAATTGCAAATACAGAAAAACGATAGTACCCATACACACGCTGGTAGACGGCGTCGTCTGCAATTATTAATCAGCGCCGATGCGGACGACTTTCCGCAACCTCCGAGAGCAGCAGGTGTTCTAGACAGTGCTCAGACCCTCGTAGCTGGCAAAGCTCGACCCGGTGAAAGCAGTCAAAATAAGACTTTGACGGCCGCACCCGACCATGACAGCGTTCTTGTTAGACTGGTGAGGGATGATGCTGTCAGATAACATTAAGAGAGTAATGCCCGTGCGGGTGTCTTCAGCAAGGTCTGTGGCCACGCTTCCATTCATCGGTGTTGACAAAGCCATTCACATCGAGTTCAAATCAAGCTGACATAGTCCAGTAGCATTGTTACAGTCAGCATGAGATCCCCATTGAGTGGGCAACACACTTGTTTCTACAACAGGTAGATGTGCTGGAATTACCCACTGCAAGAGCTCGACGGCTGTTTTATTGTTACAGTGCGTTGCTGGTCCAAAAAAATATGATCGTGTCCAGTTTGGCATCAGGCAACACCAAATGTGAGGTTCATGGGCATGCAAGTAGTTTTTGGTGTGCTCTTCTAATACGATTGTAAGGACGTCGTGCAACGTTAAACTTGCTTGCTGTGTTACGGAATGAAATTTAAGTTTCATCATAATGATTATACATTCACGACCTTGTCGGCACGAAACAAGCGAAGCGATGGAACATAAATCGCGTAGGCGCCCTCGTAGGGCGTTGTGAGTATAGTGGTTACGTCCTCATTGAACAAGGTTTGCGTTGCTCAAGGTCTACACCAGAATGTCGATGACGTCGGAGCGACCATCCTGCTGCGTGTAGCCTTTAAGAACCGTCTTAGTTTCATCAGTCGATAACATTAGCGCAAAAAGCCGACAAGAAGGCAATAGAACGGATAAAAGGTATGCTAGTATAGGACGATAGATCTGCTACATATCGAAGCTGCTAAGCTTGGTTTCGGGTTAGAAACTGACTGTCAAATACTCAAATCTCGCATGCTCGGCATGCAACGCCAAATCTCATATTACAGATAATCCTTTCTGTAGTGATAATGTCGAGAAAATGCAAATTATACCTATTTAGTGAGATGCCTTCCATAAACTTAGCCTAAGTATATTTACGTTTTATGTATAATTAGCGAATGGTAAAATCATTTTTTTTGAATTATTTGAAAATTCACGAAAGTATCCAATTCTGCACCAGGGATTTGAAGGGCTGTACTAACATATATCTTTGGCTAACTAGCCTCTAATAAAATCTGATGGGTCAGATGCCAATTTTAAACAATGTTTAAAAAATATTACAGCGTCTCGATTTTTTATAAATTTTGGCTTTCAAATTGCTGTTTGCCCTTCTGCTGGTTCGGGCATTATGGTCTGTCTGTTGGCAAATTCGACGCACAGGAGCTTTTGAAGCAGCGGCAACATGCTTGAACTATGATAGAAGTCGCTGTGTTGACCTTGTTGGCCAGCCACGCGCCTGAACTTGCATAGAATGCCGGCCTCTGGGACAGCCATGACATTCTAATTATTAATGTCACATACAAAAAGAAAAGAAGGTGCTGAACATTCTGCCTAATTAGATTATAATAGGTTTGCATAATATTAAACTAGGCGTTATTAGAATTTATAGCACATTTAAAGACATTTAAATTTGGGCTAGCGGTGTAATACTTAAATTTCTAATCTCTTTGTGGACCACATCGTCATTATTTCTAAACGCTAAACTATCATCATGGCAAGAGGTTTGCGCGTCGGCTCCAAGACGGACGTGCTTAAAAACCTGCGCTCGCTGCTACGTGTGACGCGTACACGCGGATCACAGGATTCTATCCGCAACTGCAAGTTTTCGCAGCAGATTCTCGCGCAGGTTCGGTATCTTAACTTGTTAATGCCATAAAATTACACTCTCATTTCTCCATCGGACATTATCTAACAAGAAAACTCTTTTTTTATTTTGTAGTATCGAGCTCGACAACACGAGAATGACCGTACGAAAATGCGCGCATACCGATTGGAAGCCAGTGACTACTTGATGTTGTTACAGGGCGTCCAAGAGCAGCGGGTACGTGCATAATTAATGACAAATCGATGTATTTCTTCCAACTTTGTGGTCAATAAACTGACTTTTTTGGTCTTGTTTTTTAGCACTTGTGGGCTTTGGATGCTGGTCTTGAAAAAACGCTTTCGGGTGAGGAAATGGTCAACCGGTCGGCACGTCGTGTTGGTCTTGAGGTGCCGGAGATGTACGCCGAGAAGCGGGATAAGGAGGAGCTAAAGGAGGCGGCGGCCAAATATCTTGCCGACAAGCGGGCAAAAGAGGCTGCAATGGGACAGTAATCGCCTTTAGGATCGCTGGAAGTTTCATGACGCAGTATAGGATTCATTAGACACCAATGGATGCAGCTACGCTACTAAGCAATTTTATAGCACCGCATGTTGTCTTTAAAGCAACTGTTGATGTGATAAGCAAAATTATGACAGATGGTGAAAGGCCAAGGACAAGTACAAGCTTGATACTGGAAACTATAGCGGTGTTCTAGGGACTTGCATCGCCGAGATCGTCTCGGGACGCGGCATGCTCTGATGACAGCGTGGTGAGCACGACACGACCCTGTCGAATGTCCATAATGACCAAACGGTAGTGCTTTCCCTTCTCCGAGAGCACTAGGAGTTCCATAGGCGAGATGCCGCAGATTACAGCTGCATACTCACTCGACGCAGGGTAGTTAAGCACATATACCTCATCGCCCTCTTGAAAGATCCAGTCTCGATACAGGAACTTATTCCGGTAGAATTTGGCCACGGGGGTAATTTTACAGTCTGTAATAGCAAGCAAACTCATCAGTGACACAGTGAGAGTCTAAATGACACGCTTAGTCACGTACCAGTGTCGAAGTCCATGCGTCGCTTCTTAGTAGCCTCATAAACACTCGTGAGCTCTCGCACGTCATGATCAATTTCCGACTGACCCAACTTGTTCTCGAGTGGCTGGAAGACGGAGCCTGCACGTTTCTTAGTTTTTTGCGCTGTTTCTGGAACAACACCTGCTTCCAGGCCAGTTTTATTACGAGTACTGCGGGTTTTGCGAGTCGTTGTCCGAGCTGCAATTCAATGTAATCATAAGACAGTGAAAACATGAAAAGAACCACATACACTCGAAGATCCTTACCATGGCCGTGACCACCCTTCCGCTGGTCATTGAGAATCTCCATTTCATGGTGGATCTCCTCCAGCATATCCTGACGCAGCTTCTCACAATGCAAATCGTACTCCGAATTGGCCTCGTCACACTCGTAATTATAGATCACGGCTGTTCCGTGTTTGAAATACTCATACCGTTGTTTAGCCACACATAGCAGATGATCACGCTCTTGGGCCGCCACTTGCAACCTCTCTACCATATCCGGATGTGTTTCATCGAGAATCTTGCGTCTCGCGTTTTTGACAAATTGCATCTGAATTTTCAATCGAGATTTGGCCTGTTCCATCAACTTCCTCGATGTCTCCGACGCGGTCTCAACTTTGCATTGACTAATTGCATCATCATCACAATGTGCTTTTCCATTGGCATGTGAAGCATTGCTGCTCTTTACCAAAAGCTCCTCATTTTTTCGCTTGTCCATGTCGACACTTTTTGACTCCGAAGCTGCACTATATGCAGACTCTTTCGTCCCATTTGCAACTGACGCTTGAGACTTTACTCCTGTACTGGATGGACCCATTTCTGATTGGCAGAGTCGCTCCGCCACGACTGTCGACATGATATACTTGCCTAAATCTCAGTACAATAAAAAACTTGAGACGAAGCTCTAGTTACTTGTAAATTGCCGCTTTTGTAATGTGAAGCGACTAGATGCGACAGCAGACGATTTGAGACGGAAACAACTGCACTGAAACGAAAGTGATGGGAAAAATCGTTTTTAAACGAATCGTTTTCGTGCTCGAATTGTCTAATGCCAATGGATGAGAAGCTTGCAATAAATTCCTCGGTGTGTTATTACGAGGACACGAGGTACTGTCCGACTTGTTCCCTTTTGCGATAACGTCTGCTCTTTTGGCGTTTTGCTAAACTCTTAAGATTATGTAAGTGTGATGTACAACTTCTGTAAGATACTTGACAACCCACTAAAATATGATCAGGGTTAGTTTTAATTCAAAATCGAATCACTTGCGTATTGTATGCGAGGGCGAATTGTATCCACGTACAAACTGAATTTAAAATTGTTAATCCAACATAGAAAGCCTCAGGTATTAAAGCAAAGACATTGCAAATTTCCAAAACAGGGTCCGCAATGCTCAAAAAGTGCACGTCATGGCGGCAATGACTTGTTGAACTCACTCACACGTCTTGAACAAAACAACTAGACCAGCATGACCTCATAAATAAAGCAAACCCAATAGTTTTCCAATCTGTCACTTTTCGTAATGTGTTCGCTTTCAGTGCTTGCTTCATGATGCCTTTCCTTTATGTGCACTCAATCTTTTTCCAATTACGCTCTGAACAGCAGACCGTGTCTCCATTCCAGACAGAATTTCTTTTTACACAGAGCACAACCGACCGCCTTGACCTGTTTCTAAGAGGTCACGTAAGACGTATTGAGCTTGGCGCCGATCGTCACGGCAATGCGCGAGAACCGCAACGCACCCCGCTTCAAAACATCCGGTTTGTGTTTTTCATAAGCAGCTACCGCAGTCAATAGCTTTTCAGAAGCACCCAGTCCTGTCATGTCGGGTAACACTGACTTAAAGTCATCGTTTTTCTTCGCAGTCATCCCCGGAACAGTGGCGGCAACAGCACTGACTGCCGCCGTTTCATCCTTAATGACAGCAAGAGTGGTGGCCGGTGCTGTCACTTCAGACGCTGATGTAGCGAGGCCGTTTCCAGAAGCGGCAATCTCAGGCTTTATAGTTATAGTCTTGTCGAGCGAAGCTGGCGTTGCTGTGGACTGCGCCAGTGTCGGCTGCGATACGGCCGTGGCCATGCCCATACTCTTGGACTGTTCGTATTCCTCAGCCAGCTTGCATTGCACCAACTGCTGCGATATCTTGTTCGTCATCTGCGCAAGGCGTTGAGCCTGGTGCGCGAGTTTTGCCTGATGTGACGGCGTCTTGGCTCGACTTTGCTGCATGATCAGCTCTTGCTGCTGTTCGCGCAGCTTAGCGTGCTGGGCCGTCAGCTGTTGCTTGCGTGCCTCGGGGAGCTTGAACGTCCGGTACTGCGCAGGGGTCAATGGCGCCATTCCGCTCGAAGTACTGGTCTCTCCAGGCGATAATGAGACTGGTACGTCAATCGGAGTCGGTAGTGAAGCGTTAGTAGGTGAAACATCAGTCCCATTTGTTGTACTTGTGGTAGTGAGATCGCCCCCCGCATTTGCTATGGCAGAAGGAGTCACATCTACGGTCCCGGCAGCGGTTTTAGCCTGCTGCGGAGCTGCTGCGTTCATGCGCAATTGGTTTTGAGCCTTTAATTGCGCTTGCTGGGCCAGCAATCGCTGCCGCTGTTGTTGCTGTTGCTGCAAAATAGCTTGTTGTTGAGCGTGCTGAGCCTGAAGTTGTTTCTGTTTTTGTTTGCGTTGTTGCTCCAGCATCTCTTGTTTCTTAACGGCAGCTGCTGCTGCTGCTGCTTCAAGCTGCAATTTCTTTTTCTGCTCCTCAAGAAGCTTACGCTGAGCTTCCGCCTTTTGTTGTTCTTGCATTTTTTTCTGTTGTTCCTGCAGCTGCGCTAGCCGCTGTGCTTCCTGAGTTTTCTTCATCTGCTCTTGCTGAGCTGCCGCTAAACCATTGTTGCCGGCCGTTGCCGCAGCAGCACGTGTTTTGTTTTTTAGTCGTTCCAAAATAGGTAGAACTTGTTTTTGAATATGTGCCTCGACACGATCCAAGTCATTCTTGTTGTTGCTTGTGACTTTTAACGGATCCTGCTGTAACAGCGCTATGATACGCTTCAAGTTCACGAGGAAGGTGTTGATACGCTCTTGCTGCTGGTTCGCCGGTTTTTGTTTCACCATGCGCTCAAACTCACGATAGACGATCACCAAATCGTCCCAGTATTTCTGTTTTGTCTCCTTCAGCCTCTCCACGTAAGTCTGGTTGCTGCTATCAGTTGTTGTTGCTGTGGTCGTAGCTGTGACCGTTCCTTTAGCCGCACCAGTAGGCGTTGACGATGCTGTGGACGCTGCAGTGCCGTTAAACAACTGATGCGTCAATCCATTGTCGGCGTGTATCTGAGCTGCATTTTGGGCACGCTGCATGTCTCGCATTGCTGCCTGTTGGGTGTGTGCATCCGCAAGTTGCTCCGGCTTCACTCCACGCTGAGCAGTGGGGAGTGTTGCTGCTGCTTGAGTCGTTGAGACTGTTGGAGCCGAGGTCTGCACCGTCGTCGCATTAGGAAGAGACAGCGAGGAAGGCGCCACACCAGCTTGTGAAGGAGCCATCATAGCCGTAGAGGAAACACCATTTGTAGAAGCCGTTGCTGTCGCTGCTGCAACTGAACCTTGTTGTTGCTGCTGCTGAAGTTGATGCTGCTTCTGCATCAGATATTGCTGTTGCTTCCTCTGTAACTGCTGTTGCTTGCTCTTGTGCAGGTGTTGCAGCCGAGTGCGCGCAAGTTGATGCTGCTGTTGTAATGTCTGCAGTTGTTGGCGCCGCATGTCAGGAGCAACACCTTGCTGTTGCTGTTGCTGAGAGAGCTGCTGTTGCTGATTCATGTGCTGTTGCCGGAGCTGCTGTGTCTCTTGGTTTTGCGTATGCATCAGCTGCCGCTGTTGGGCTTGAAACTGCACTTGGATGCGTTGCAACCATTGCTGCGCCTGCTGCTGGGGTGGAGTAGGAATATTTGCCGCCGCCGTCGGACCGGCATTACTTGAGTTCAACCCAGCGGCGACTGCTGCATTGAAACCGGTCGAGGCACCTACAGTTGCACCATTACTCGCAGCTAACGCTGCGGCATTCTGTTGCTGAGCCTGAGCTTGTGCTTGTACCTGAGCTTGAGCATGGGCCTGAACTTGAGATTGTGGTTGTACCTGAGCTTGCTGCTGAAAGTTGTTCATGGCCTGACTAGCGACAGCGTTGTTCTGCTGGAACTGTGCGTTCATGGTCGCATTCATGTTCATATTGAGTCCATGAGCCATTCCGTTGACTGCGGGATTCATGGAATTGGACGTTACCACGTTGTTTGCGTTGGCCATCAAATTGGCGTCGCCAGCGCCCTGTTTTTTCTTGAGACTCACGATCTTCCTCTGCATTTTCATCAAGTACGAGTTCTAGTGCGCACAAAAGAGCGTCAACTACGGTAACAGATTCGTCACACTACACAGTGTAGTGTTGGTGTGACGTAACGTACCCGATCAGGGCTGCTTGACCACAGCATCAGCTCAAACTTGGCCGCCGATCCCCACACTTTCTGCTTATCCACCTCACCCGATATACGGGCCAGCTCATGATACCTACATCAGTATTATAATAGGGAACAATGTAAGCAACCTTTTATTTTGCAAAGACGACATGGTAGTCTGCAATATGAAGGGAAGGGAGCGGGAGGAAGGGGGGTATGATCATTGTCTTGATCGAGCTCCTCTGACGTCTGCTGATGGGTCACTAAGTACTACAACGCTGTGATTAGAAGACTGAGAGACGTACATTTCAGTAATCATCGTCTTGCGCATGTCTTCTGGAATTTCTGAGCGCCATTGGCCTTCCATTGTATTCCACTAAGTGCTCTATCTTACGTGCTTAGATTCCGCTTGAGAGATGTAAGTCCGAGATCGTACAAGCAGAAGTGAGGGTTTATAACAACGCAGCATATATAACGGAGTGATATAATTCGTCAAAATAATGCAGTGTATACAATATTATTGGTGGAAATCGGGCAAAGGAGAGCTGTTAGTGTTTCGATGGGTTGTGAAGTTCTAAGCATGAAGCCAATTGAGGACAGAAGAAATCTTGCTTGCCACCCACTTGGTCCGATTTAAAGCGAAATTATGCAATAGTGAGATGCGATCAATGCAAAATAAAGGAACGGTAGCGTTGACCTCGTTTTAATCGTCGCGGTGGACTGCAGAGGTATGGCTTGGTCGCACAATATCACGCATTGGGCGAGCGAGACGCATGGAAGCATATGCATGCAGGCACCAGCATCGACAACGCTATCATGCTGCTTAGGAAAGGAAATGGGGCTGCGGTAGCGACACGGTTTGCTAGTGGCACGATTGTCCACATCTTGCCTCTTTGCGCTTCTTGCATGATTTGTTGTGTTAGGAAACTTCTTGTGCAAACCTTGGCATCTCACAGCAGCGTCTAATGTTTGTGTTCACTTCCCAAACATAGGCCAAGTGCGACACCGGACAAAGACGGAGAAATCCATAGCGCCTGTGATACGAGAACTCTAAACGGCAGCCAAGTGCGACAACGGACAGTGACAAGACCTTCACAGCGCCCTTTATTTTCCTTAATGGAAATTTCCTCACTGTGGGGCCAAGATATATAGGGGGCCTTCTTCTTGTTGCGCGCGCTTTGGGAGGCAACGTAGCGGGTGACTCGAGAGCGGAACGGCCGCAGATTATTTTAGGGTGTAGGAGGGGCATCGACAAAGTATCGATATTCCGTGCACCCCAGGTCAATTCTTTTTTTTACGATCTACCAAGCCGCCGTCTACTTTGCTGAGCGCGAAGCCCGGTACCACGAAGCTTTCTCCCGCAGGCGAAGTGCCCCGTGATCCGGAATAATGAGCTAGTAGATTGAGTCACGAGGAGGAGAACAATCGCGTCGTGGTAATGGCTGAGGTGCTACCACATTACCAGAAGAACTGGTACATCATCATCATTGTCACGATGTACTTCGTGGAAAATAGACTTGTCTAGTTTACGAGATTTTTCTTTAAGTTCGTAGCCACTTTAGTACCCCAGAAGATGTCTCCTGTCGGTTACGAAGGCTGTGCAGTGCCGGGCCGGCGGACGATGGTGCCTTGGAATTTCGACTGCTAGTCAGAGATAGACGTCATTGCTCACATCTCTATCTCACCGTTGCTGCTTGAAGCGATCGCTCAAAAAGAAGGCTTTGTTTATTCCTCGCTCCGAAAGCGTATTTCGTGCGTACGGATGCGCCTGTTCCGCTGAATCCAAAGCGTGGTCACGCAGACGGAAAAAGCTATCCACCATATTCTTTCTCATGCCCAGCCAACGATGTCAGCGTTGTCTGGGAACGTGCTTACTATCCGCCCGCACTCTCGGATGTAGCTCCGGTGTCGAACGCAAAAACGCTGCTTGTTTGTACAAGACCATTTATGCGGATGATACTTTCGATCGTGTCTACTGCGTGATGATGTATGTCCAAGACTTTATCGCTCCTACGCATTCCCAGGGATGTGTAGGAGTCTTTTGTGCTGCCGATGCAGTCGAGTCCATGTCGCGTCCCGAGAAGTACAGATCCAATTGATGGGTAGCTGCTCTGTAGCATACCCAGACCTATTCGGCTCCATTATTAACATCGTCCGATGTAAATCGAGTGTTGGTCTCCATAGGAATCCTGCTCTTATGAGCATCTACAAAATTAAATTTGTCAGGATTACAGTGCAGTTATTGAGTTTGATGAATCTTCATTGAGGTATCGTTTCGCTCGACTTCAACACCCAAGTACTTGTTCAGCAATCCTTGATCCTTTAAGCCGTAGCTTTGATCGAGTCGAGTGAACAATTCATTCTTACATGCTTCATCTTTTGTAACACAAAAAATATTATTAACGTAGATTAACACAAGTGCAAACCCGCCATTTTGGTTGTACACGTGCAGACAAGGCTCTCTCTGTGTGATTGCGTTCGAATCCACAACTTTTCAAGCAATATGTCGAATTCGGAATTCCATTCCTCGCCTGCCTGGTTTAGACCATACAGTGCCTTGTTTACTACGTAAACATTTTCTTTCTGCTCACAAGGATACCCTTCCAGTCCATCTCAGTATTGCTTGATTGATAATTCAGGTCCCCTTGTCGTAGGATTGAAAGACCTAGTTTTGACGCAATTGGACTTTACGGACTCGAAAACGTCAGAGAACGTCTAGCCACCACGGCAAGCCTTTCAGCCAGCGTCGTTATCAGAATACTGCTACTGAATGCTATCATGCTGCCTGCTATGTTGTTTACAGCTGTGGTCTTCCGGCTCCCGCAATGGGCTCGAGCTGACTTGCACAACAAACAGAAGCAATTTTTGTGGCATCACTCCACGTCTACAGGCAGAGCAGACACGAAGTAAATCCAGGCCTGCTGTACACGCCACGCGGTGCGAATGGGATAGGCTCATCTCCATTGACGTCGCACAATGCACTTAAAACATAAAGTATGCGATGAAGCGGCTGATTTAGAAACGAGATCACTACTTCTATGCGTAGGCAGCGTGGACATTCCAGATATAGAGGACTCAGCTAGTTGGAGCATATCTACCCAAACTGGTAGAAACAACACGTTGATGGCTTTACAGCCGAAAAGCAGAGCGGAAGGAATCGAGTAAATTGCACCGGGGCAAGACGAATGGACGATCATCATACAGCATCGTGACGGATCTCTGAAAGCACCTAGTGACACACCTCGTCGGACCAGGATTTACTTCTCCAATAATATAAAGATATCCCGACTCTTACACACTTGTACACCCAGGAGCGCAAGGGATTTTGGGCGACTTACAGGTGGGATCATAATCCTGGACCTGGTACCCTAAAAACATCGTCGTTTGACCACGCCATGTACTTTGTGTAAATCCGTGATAACGTGCAACGCTATTCCCCTACTGCTAAATAGCATCTTACGCACTTTCCTTTTACTTTCTTATTCCTCGTAAGTTGTTTTCACTCCAATCGCTAAATAATGCGCAGGCATGACCTGCACGATATAGGGCTACCTGGTGAAAGCTCCACGGTGCGTTGTTACTTAGTAAGCTGATTTGTCACTGAGTAGCGCCACTTGCAATCTGTTATCTCTAGCCATCTTTACACTTCGTACGAATTCCATGAACATTAGAAGGAGAATATACACAGCAGTAACTGAGAAAACAAGACACTATTCGATTCTGGTTTGCGCTAACAACAACGCAAGCAGACAGAGCAACTTGCACCAAGAAACTTACAGAACTTCGTCGGTGCCGGATGTGCCTGTAAACGAAATGAGAGATTTCTCCTTAAACCATGAGGGAAGACGGATGCATGCTGAGGAGTGATGCGAAGCTCTTAAAAGCTTACTTTCTGTCAGTGGGGCACTTTTGAGGACTCAAGGACATCTGATCAATTTTGCTCAAAGATCACACTGCGGACTGATACAAGATGGCCGTCGAGGCCCTGCTAGCGTAGCGTGCAGGGTTCGGAATGGACGAGTGGCAATACTAAATGATGTTTGTACTTCTTAACGGCTCACACGTCAAGAATGAAGTGTTTACGAAGCTATCTCGACGACAGCGCACCAACTATTGCTCATAGACCAACGGTTTCATGGTAAGACATTCTTGTAAAACCTTCCTGTGACACATTGCTCCAACGAGAGTGTACTGTCTCGTCACAAGAGGGTAACATAACAGACCAGGCGTCTGACGCCGGTACAAATCGGGAGATGACTCCATCACGCAAATCGCTTTGCGACCATGGGCGGTTGCCACATCAACAGTCTACATTACATACGTCACGAGGATATCAAGAACTTTTTTTGCCGTACTGACGTGCGTGAAGCAACGAGTGTAGTATGACAAAGAGTGTAAGACTTTTGGTGGTAGCAAGGCCTCGCCTTGCTATCATCAATACTACACTCGTTGTAGTATTGATCACGAAGTCGGTTATGTCATTCGCGCTTATTTTCGTGAGGTGACGTTGCTATCCTCACAAGCGCTGCGCATTGCACGACGCGACCCTTGCTCACGTTAATTCAATCGACCACTTTGCTGAACAGGACATAATCAACAGTAAATTACAATTACCTTGTCAGTCAAACCTGTTACGACATGCGTCGGTTCTCAATGTGCGGTCCATCAAAACTTCTCCGCAATTGACGAGGATCCGACAGGCATATACAGTGCAAATGTCACAGCACGATGTCGCCTCGAAGTATTATGTACAATACAGTTTCGTTGAAGTTCAAAATATGTTGACGTGCCGTGAACCACTCTATCTCGTTTGAATAAACCTTGTGTGCATTGTAAACTACGTCGTGACGTCCTTATGCTTGTCGCTACACGTAACATTACGTGAAACAAAGGGTTGCTCAAAGCATGACAGCAATTCAAACTGATGCAATGATGCGTTATGCACAATTATAATCGCAAGAGAGTAATTGCGTGCTAGCTAACCTACTTATACTCGGATTCGAAGCATTGGATGCGTGCTCGTTTAGCTGAGGACCTTCATTGACGCTTTCATCCAGCGCTAGTCGCAATTGACTCGTAAACAGCAGGGTGACAAAAATTTTGCTGTCGCAACTTTCCCATTAAACCAGCAGAGCAGGGGCCGGTTAGGACAGCAATACATCGACGGAGAAGTAGGGCGAGGTAAGAGCCGAGCACAATCCAGTTGCTGTCCGACTTGCGCGTGGCTCTACGCGTTTTGCTGACTCCTCGCCAAGATCTCCATGGTCGTCATACTGAGGTTCATATGAGAAGTACCCCATCTCATGACGAGTGCCATAGCCCATCCTCAGTCAACAGAATCATATGCAAGGGTCTTCAAGGGTTGACTGAGGTCTCAACTCGCCTGTCTGTCAAATAGTCGGCTGCTGTGGCATTTTTCAACGAATGTCATTCTAGAAAATCTCACGTGGTGCGAACAGCTCAAAACAGCAGCGATTTAACTTTCTTTATGATGCTGCCTCGAGAGATGCAGTGCGCCTACCGCAGCAAGTTCTGCAACGCTCCACGCTCCACCAAGCTCGACGGCACATTGCACAAGCTGTGTGACTTTCACCGACGGAAGGCCAACGCCAACCAACAACGACTGCACAAGCGCAAGAAGCACATTCTCGAGCAACAAGCCGCTACCGCCCCTTCGATGCCTAGTGACGATCACGCAATAAAGCGAGCACGTCTTGGTCTCGAGAGTCCACAGGGCACGACGGAACCAACCAGCGGAATTATGCTCCAGAACAGCTTTGACCTGCTGGAAGTCAAGATTTTGGAAGTGCTGCTCTTTGGGTCCGAGTGCGCATCTATCAGACAACCTCCTCAGATGCTAATGAAGGACCAAGCCTTCTATTGCCCCGTGTCACCTACAACGCCCTTGATACCGTCAGTGCCCGTGTTTGATAGCGCTTGGCCGGTGGCGCTCTAGATCCGACAGAACTCATTTACATGGATGGAGAACTATGTACATCGCAAAAACTACTGCATACTAAATACAACGTGTTTTTATGCTGTGGGTTCTTCATGTTCCGTAGCAGAATTATTGACTAACATTTGGTTATGTATAGGGTGCTTTTATATGCATAACTACGTATGTCATTATTGCTTTACGTTACTATCTACCGTCGGGGCAACTCAACCTCTTCCATCCAGACCGAGGGCACGATAACAATTGCCGCCGCAAACTCTAATGCTGCCAAGGAGTAAAAGAACTCTGGAACACATGTGCTGGACATGCCCGTGTGCGCAAGCCTACTGGTAGAAGCTCATCTGCCACTGGACAGGAAAGCGATGGGAGCTTGGACGGGCTCCAAAGTTCATTGCAATCAGTGCAAGCAGACGCGCACCAGGACTATCCTAGGTGATCCAGAAACAGCTCACCAGACACCACTCAGACGAGGTGCTGCATACGCCGCCGTGCGGCAACGCATATGGCACATCCTGAGCAGCGTCATGCATCACCAGCTTGTGGATACAACGCAACCGAGTGACGTTCTAGCAAACGGACGTAATCATCGCCGGCAGCATTTATGATGCTGGAAACCCAGTATGAGGCAGCTCATACTGGTTTCCAAAATTCATGAACCGTAACGAACCGGCGAACCGACACAAAAATACTGTCGGATGCTAGTGTCAACGTGCCATAGCCAGATACCCCGAGAGCCGTCACCGCAGGTGACACGTCTCGTACAACCACCGGACTCGAACGAGGAACCGGCATTGCTAACAAGGCTTAGGATCTACTAGACATCCTGCACCCACTCAAGGTTAAATCAACTCGTCTGCCCTCTCTCTCTTACTATCTATCGTCACCAGGCTAAGGTCAAGGCTGCGTCGCCAGCTGCCTCAAGCTTAGCCGGTTCATATCCAGATTTCTTGAGCCGGTGCATGGTAGATTTGTCATTGAATCCGTATGGCGCGACATGTTCCATCTGCTGAACGACATCGTCAGGATTTGAGTCAACGGTTCCCGTAACGTCACGTTCGTCATCCGTGGGAGTTCCAGTGGAGCTGCTCGACAAATCCTACATACCGACATTTCCGGCTCTTTTTGTCCTCGTCCATGGGCTGCAGCCGACGCCGTCGCATAGACGGCGTTACGTGTCGTTTAAGTCTTATTATCAGCCTTAAGTCGGGGTTTCTGCAGAGCTAGTGCAACAAATTGTTACGCCTGCGAGCTCGCTTGTTCAAACAAGGATTGCTACACTACGTGCATCAGATCGTGCGGGACCGTTCCTGAGCGACATTGTTGTTATGGCTGCTGTGCTAGTGGACAGCATATATTGTAGCGCCTTTCGTCTACGCAGCACAGAATATTGTAGCGCCTTTGTTTGGGTAGAAATACGCAGCTCAGAATATTGTAGCGCCTTTGTCCGAGTAACAATACCCATCGCGACAACTTCATTGTTTGTGTGAGAGAGGCAGACGAGTCTATTTAACCTTTAGTGGTTGCAGGATGTCTGGTAGATCCTAAGCCTGGTTAGCAACGCCGGTTCCTCGTTCGGGATCAATGTTGTACGAAGCTTGTCATCTGCGGTGACGGCTCTCGGCCTTGTCTGGCTATGGCACGTTGACATAGCATCAGACGGGTTCCTTGAATTTTCGTTTGTCTTCGTCGGTACTCACGCTTCGCGACTGCGCGAACTTGCCGCATGCCGATCTCCCAAAATTCCTGCACGCTGCCGGCAATAATCACACCCGCTTGCTGGAACGTCACGCGGTTGGGCTTTATCCACAAGCTGGTGGTGCAAATACTTCCATATGCGTGTCCACACGGCTGTGTATGCGGTCACCTCGTCTGGGTGGTGTCGCTCTAGCTGTGCCAGAGTCGCCGTGGATATTAGAACTTCATTGTTTGTGTAAGCACCATAATTAGAGCTGATCTTTTCTGGGTCTCAACAGTCAGCTCTAATTATAGTGCTTACACAAACAAAGAACTTGTCGCGATGTGTGTTTCTACCCGCTACAATATTCTGAGCTGCGTATTTCTACTTACGATGTCTCACCTGAATACACTTACATTTTTAACCTCATAATAAAATCTTGTTCAAATTACTGGATAATTTAGTTAAATTTGCGCTATTGCTAAGTATTTCTATGTGTTCACGACTCGCAATGTATGTCTATGGATACGAGCTTGTTTTTGAAACCCAAAGCGCTGTTTTTCAGTTTTGCTGGAGCTAAACCCCGTCACTATAATGTGTTAGAAATGCCTGTTTAGAAACGTCTTGTCAGTCATTGTTGTGTTGCAGGTTCAACTGCTATACTGTAATGGGGCACCCTCCGACTATACTGATTACAGTATAGTCTACTTTCACTGATTACAGTGAAAGCAGGTGCCTCAATTACCTCACGTACACGTGAGCAGAGGAAGGGAATCAACGAAACAAACGCTTAGTTGAGAGGGAAAAGAAAACTGTATTTAATATAGTTAACTGTCTAATAAAACTAATCTGTTATAACCTATGTTAACTATATTAAACTACAACTATGTATGTTGACAACTTGCCCTCCACTCATTGCGCGCGTCCATCGGTCATTGGTCAGCGCATTGGTTGATATGATGGCCCATATCAACCAATGAGAGGGCATCTCCAACTTCAAGGAGATCTAGGAACAATATTATAAGAAAAGGTAATATTGTCAAAAATATTATTAGTTATAATAATATTTTTATTGACACTTCATATAAGTGTCAATATTATGTAACGGGCTCGCCCCGTTACATCACCCCCCCTCAACCAACAGTCACATTAGTGACTGTTTAGTGACTATGGGAAAGGAGAACTTGTTGAATTTCTTTCATTCAACAATTACGCTATGACAAAGTCAATGCGCGTCGCTGCTAAGGTAGCTAAGAGCTCGGCTGCACGCCTGTGTGCAGCCGCTACTGAGGCTTCACAGCCTCAGCCAGCAAACACATTAGTGTCTGCTGGAAGTCAACATCAGCCTGCAACGCCTGTTGCAGGTTCACGTAGCGCTTCGCCGCGTGAAGATGTTGACCCAGAGTTAGTCGTTGACTACTCTGGTGAGTCGGATGACGCATCCGACTCAAAGCCACCTGTGTCACTCCCGAGCTCTCCCCGGGGATATACCTCGTCGTCGAATGTTACGAAGAGGGATCGGGGTACATTGAGTGAATCAATGTACCGTGAAATGTTCGGGTCGTCTGATGAATCAGACGACTCGCCAAACGAGTCGAGGGATAGTGACTCGGGTGGGGATCGTAAGGGTGCTGTCAGTGCTTCTACTGACATCAATACACGTGGTGTCGGTACTTCTGTTGACATGGTGTCGGTACTTCTATTGACACCACGCAGGAGGCTTCAGACCGCAAAGTATTGCGTCTTGCTCCTGATCGTAAGCCATGGATGCTATCTAAGCATCTGCTTGATCGTTGGTCTGGAAAGACCAACGAACGGTTCTCCAGACCGCTGTTTGATGCGTCAAAGTTTCACGGCCTTGACGCCAGTGCGAAGAACTTTCGCACTGAGAACGACTATTGCATCGATGTGTTTCTTGCACATCGATGGTATGGCCCACACAAGAAGCGTGAGGCTGAGGCGTTCCTCCAATCTTGGAACGCGTTTATCACCAACGTTTTAAACGTTGGGAAAGAGGCTTGGGCTCAAAGACTTTATGCTAGCCGCAATAAGTTTGAGAAACGAAGTACGTCCGGTGCATGCTATCGTTTGCACCGGTTATCTAGAGAGGCAGGCCTGTTATGCCTCTCTTGGGGCGACCCATGCCCGGGGTGCCTGAGCACCTCGTCAAGAGCACCTAAGGAGGCGTACCTCCTTACTGAGCCCTGGCGGAGGGCTCGCATCTCTTCTGAAATGCTTGAAGGGATTGCTACTTTGCAATCCCTTTACGCGTTCGTTTTCCGATGGTCCTTCACCACGGGTGTCCCTTGTCGTACTGTTCGACAAGGCCGGGAACGTCGGCCATCAGTTGGGCCCGAGGTTCCCAGCTATCCGCCGAAGGCGGATAGCCACGCCACCGGACGAGATAACTCGTCCGACGTCCCTTCACCTCGCGGTGCTTTAGTAAGCGTTCCACGAGGAAGCGCTTCCCACCATGGGAGTCCACCAGCGGATGCGGTGGTGGAGGAAAAACCCTGTCCGAATCTTTTATCGGACTTGGCTGCTGAGTTAGACGGGTTTGCCCGTGTTACTCGTGAGCTCCGTTGTGATGTTGATCACGAACGGGATAAGCGTCGCCGCATAGAGGACATTGTGCGACAGCTTGGGTTTGACCATGAGAGGTCTCGGGCAAACAATGCTGTCGCACTATTGTAGAATGAACGGCGACTTCATTCTCTAAGTAACGAGCTGGCGACAGCTCGTCAGGAGATCGTCCAATATCATGGGACGATCTCATCTCTTCAAGACCAGGTATCGAATCGGGTTCGTGAAAACAAGAATCGGAAGGGGATTCTTGAGAGTAATGGCTATCTTCGTCGTTCGAAGAAGCCGCGTACTGAACGTATGGACGAAGACGTCCCACGTAAAACGTAGGATGCGTACGCATCCTACGTTGCAACTCGATCGTGTATGCGTTGCCTAGACGGCGCAATACACGAAACGGGCCGATGTACTTGGGCAACAATTTATTGCTTCCCACGTTAGTCACTACATGTTTAGGTAGGTTTACTGTTGACAGTAAAACTAAATCACCTTCAATAAATGTTTGAGCATTTGCCCTTCCATTATTGTCTGCGTTTTGCTTTTGCTTATCCACCGCTTCTGCGATGGAGTCTTGCACGAAACGGACTACCGCTTCACGAGTCAGCAGGAAATCCTCAGCTGACTCGTTGCTTTTAGCTGCAGTACATTGTGAAGCACTGCAGAGATATCGGTTACTAATTCAGCGAGAACATTACTGTTCTCACTTGTGATACCTCGAACGATGCTGATATCTTCAGCATCGTTGTCAGTAAGAGCGTCGTCGCTCTTACTTTCTTCCTCTTCACCGAAGTCGAATGGTACGACTTCGGTTACTTTCGCGTCGACCATAACGTCGTCGCGTGATGAGCAAGAGCCAGATTGGTTCTCGCTCGAGCGAGTCTCTCCCCCCCTTAAATTAGAGTCACCTTCTACTAAGGTGGGGACACGTGGATGGCCTTCGCCATCCACGTAGAACGGTGTATGCGTCGTGGAGGCATGCACGGAGTTGTTGATGGCGAATTTGACCATCGACAAGAACTCACTCCAACTCGTAAACGAGTGGACGTACCCTCGACGAATCTCTTCAAGGACGCGATTGGCGCGTTCAGTCTGACCATCAGTTTCTGGATGGCCAGAAGTAGACATAGTGAGCCGTGTTCCAAGTGTTTGGAACACGGAACGCCAAAACTCAGCCGTGAACCGGGGGTCCCTATCGGACACAAGTTCACGGGGTAAACCGTGCAATCGAAAGATTGTATCGATGAACACTCGAGCACAGCCCTCTGCTGTGATCGACTCAGGTACAGCAACAAGATGTACCATCTTGCTGAACCTGTCTACAAACACGAGAATACCATTATTCCCGTGAGCGTCTTTGGGAAACCCAAAGAAGAAGTCCATTGATACGGACTCCCAGTACTCTGCCGGAACAGGTAGAGGCTGCAATGGTGCACGGAGTGAAGGACTAGGCTTCACTCGTTGACACACCTCGCAAGCACGCACGTACTCGCGCACAAACTTATACTGGCGTGGCCAGTAAAAGTTGCGACTGACCGTGAGGTAAGTCTTCTCACGGCCGCGATGCCCACTTATTGGTGCATCGTGACATTCAAACATGATCCGTAACCTGAGATCATGTTGTGGCGGTACAAAGACACGAGGCGTGTCGTTGTTGACGGCTGTGTAGTACAGTAAGCCGTCCCACTGGGTGTATCGATCGAGAGAAGATCGATACATGTCAGGCAAGCGCTTCTTTACTGGCTTGGATGGGTCCTTGAGGTACTCCATCAGGCGTATAAGATCAATATCTTGTGCGCATGCCATTCTAATGTCGCCGAGTAAATTCGACGACAAGACGCTGGTACTCAGCGTGGCGACAGTGGTGTTCACATCACTGTCGGATTGCACAGTTGGCTCTAGGTCAGGCCGACGTGAAAGAGCATCGGCAACGACGTTAAGTCGTCCCGGATTATACTCCACGGAGAAGTTGTACTCCGCGAAGAACGACAACCATTTCGCCATTCGTTGCGAGAGGTGTGGACTATTTACAGCCGTGCGTAGTGACGCATGGTCTGTATATACAATGAACGGTCTATCTCCTAAGAGATAGACGCGAAAATTAGCCAGTGAATACTTCATGGCAAGGAGTTCCTTGTCATGCACCGGGTAATTGCTCTCAGCCGGTTGCAGCTGACGCGATTGATAACAGACGACACGCTCGGCGCCGTCTGTATCATATTGCATCAGTGCACAGCCGATTGCAAAATCGCTGGCGTCACAGACCACATGAAATGGTCTGTCTTGATCGGCAATCGCCAATACTGGCGATTGCATCAAGCTTTGCTTTATACGTTCAAAGGAACGCTGACAGTCAGCGTTCCAATTCCACTTTACATTTTTCTTGAGTAAACAAGAAAGATGTACTGTCATTTCGGCCAGCCAAATCATTTTGCTTGCCCGGCTTATATTTCACCTCGAAATTATTCAGCAAAGAGTGAAAGTCATCTGGCCATTCTATGCGAGAGATGAGGCGACTGAGTCGAAGTGCGTGAATACGATTGGTCGGTATAGATCACAAAAGGCTTCGAGCCCAGCAGATGAAGGCTGAATCTGACTAAGGCATACTTCATCGCAAGTAGCTCTTTATCGTGGACTTGATAGCTCTTCTATGCAGCTTCATCTGGCGAGATTCAAAAGCGATCACACGCTCACGACCTTCATCATCTTTTTGTTACAGAGCACTGCCAATGACAAAATCCGACGCGTCACACACGACACTAAACGGTCGATCAGGGTCTGGCAAAGCCAAAATAGGAGCATGTAGAAGGCTCGCCTTCACCGCTTGAAAAGCACCATCGTGTTCAGCATACCAACACCATTCCACATCCTTTTTAAGGAGATTAGATAACGGCCGAGACATATCAGCGTAATTCTCGCTGTACTTGTGTAAGTAATTGGCAAGGCCAAGACATTTACGCAAGTCCTTCTGCGACTGTGGAACATGACAATCGGTTACGGCCTTGACCTTAGCGGGATCCGCTCTTAGGCCCCGTTTCCCAATGAGGCACCCTAGAAAGGGAATCTCTTCGGCCCCGAAGATGCACTTAGATGCATTAGCATATAGCTTATTAGTGCGCATGCACTCGAGCACAGCTCGTAAATGAACAATATGGTTCTCAATATCTGACCGCCCATGTTCAGCTCGACTATGGACAAAAATGTCATCAAAGTACGTCTGTGCATAACTTCGATGGGGTCGAAACAATTTCGTTACCAAACGGTTAAACGTAGCCGGAGCATTAGATAGCCCCTGGGGCATCACTAACCACTCCCAGAGAATACCGCTCGGAGTACTAACAGCAGTAAGTGGAATATCACTAGCTCGCATAAGCAATTGGTAATAACCATCGACTAAGTCGAGCGCACTGTACATGGTACAACCTACCATATTGTTCTGAAGCACATCCTTTCTAGGTATTGGCGTCTGTGCAGGTATAGTGGCTGCATTGAGCTTATTATAAGCATGAACGATACGCCATATACCATTCGGTTTCTAACACAGAAAGTGGGTGTCGAGTGCGGAGATTTGCTCTCGCGCACCATGCCCGCCGCGTGATTTGCACGAAAGAACTCGTCAATGACGCCACACTGTTCTTTGGGTAAAGGCCACTGCCTTGTTACGCAGTATTTGGTTCCAGGAACCAAGTCAATTTCATGACGTACACCCCTATCAGGTGGTAGAACCGACGGTGGATCGTGACACACCACGTCCTGGAATTCCCTAACTAAAGGATAGTAGGGCTCTGAAGGGTCCTTTAGAATAGATGATCCACTACGCGCACGAAGTGCCGCCTTTGTATCTTCGAGGACTGTCTTATCGACAAGCGAGGATGAGTTTAGCTCGAGGTTAGGTCGAATGACCACCATATCGGATAGAGCACCTGCCTTCAAGGCGTAATTGCGCGAGTACTTGTGCAAGTACGCCGCTAGCCCAAGGAACTTCCTTAGTCCCTTGACATCGACTGGCACTGGCCAGTCGGTGATCGCCTTGATCTTTTCTGGATCAGGGCGTACGCCGTTCTTTCCGACGATGCACCCAAGAAGCGGTATTTCGCTAGCTGCGAATATACACTTCTTGAGGTTGGCGTACAACTTGTGCTCTCGCATAAGTGTAAGAACCTTACGGACGTGGAGTCTATGGACTTCCACGTCTGTTTTCCCGTCCATAACCCGACTATGGACGAACACATCATCGAAGTAACTCGGTGCGAATTCGCGCACCGGTCTCAATAGATGTGAAACACATCTATTGAATGTGGATGGTGCATTACTAAGCCCTTGCGGCATCACCAACCATTCCCAGAGCATACCAATGGGAGTGCTCACTGCTTTGTGCAGGATGTCCCGTTCACGCATTAGGATCTGATAGAAACCATCCATCAGATCCATGGACGAAAAGATGGTACTCTTAGACATACCATCTATGATTACGTCCTTTCTCGATATCGGTGTTTGCGCCGGTATCGTTGCAGCGTTCAACTTGTTGAACGCGTGTACTATCCGCCACCCTCCTGTGGCCTTGCGCACACAAAAGGTCAAAGAGCTGTGAGGTGAAGTTGATTCTCTCACATGGACGGCAGCTAGGCTGTAGCGGAGCTGCACAGCTCTTTAGCCAGAGGAAGGCTTTCGGCTGGAAGCCTCTTAGTTCTAGAGAACTAAATAGAGTTAAGGTTACAAGCCACTTAGTTGTAAGGAACTAATTAAACGACTTAAATGTCACCCTGTTCTAAGGAACTAGGAGAGACTTTTAGTCAGCAAGCAATAAGCTTAAGGTTCAGAGAACCAACGCACAGAGTGCAAGAACAAGCTAGAAGCTTAGAGGTTCAGAGAACCAACGCACGAAGTGCACAAGAGAACAAGTCAGAACGACTTGCGATCTTAAACTCAAAAGGAACACTGATTTTATTTATGCTTTAATATTTTATGAATAGTCCTACTCTAAGTACCCTGGACTAGATTTATTACTATAATAGTAATTATTATATGCAGACTTCGTTATGGAACGACGTATCGTCTAAACATCTGTGTATGATGTACTTAATACAGCGTTAGTGATTTATCGAATCCCAATCGATAAGATACGGTATTACCGAATACCGTATCTTAACGCTCATACTTAATACCTCTCTACAGAGAAGTATAATAATGCATTATATGCAATATAAAGGAGATTCTAAGCGTAAAGTCTCGGAAAGACGCTACAACCGTCGTGTAACCCCGTTACACCCTCCCCCACCAGACTGACGCTCCCATAGAATGTCACTCGACATTTTCCCTCTTAGAGGTAGTGCTTTAGCGAACGCTTACACCTCACGGTTTGTTCACGGCACACAACATGACGCCTCCTGGCAGTGAGTCACAGACTCTTCGGGACCTCATTGAAGACAACCTTGACGAAGCGGTTGATTACGAAAGTGACACCGTCTTTGTGGGACCCGATGGGTCCCCTTTAGCCACCCTCACGGGTGAAGATGACACTCGTCATGCACCGAATCCGTTCCCTGAACGTGGTGCAGCAGATGCGCTAACAGCGTTACGTGACCCGCCTGACGTATCATCAACGGCGACGGTTACCAACCCACTCGACGAGCAGCAACAACAGACCATCGACCAAGAGGAAGGCGCCAAGCGCCGGACGAAGAATATGGCGAGACTTCAGGACCACCGACAGTACAGTTTCAAGCCACCTACGGTGGAAGAACGCCTAAAGGAAGTATCTGGGCATTCCCTTTCTGGCTGGACCATTGGGCCTGAGGCCATTTCACCTGAGGATGTTGCCACGCGCACGGCACTTCGACAACGATATCTGGAACGCCACATTACTACACAAAGCCAATACTTGGCACGCCTTAACAGGCAAGTGCGCGGTGCGCCAGTTCCTCCCATAAAGGGTGTTCCCATCCTTCTTTTCGTGGTGGAAACCGAGGACGAAGAAGACACGGCTTTCAGCCGCTGGGCGCATTATGCGCGACGTTTAAGCAGCATGTGGGCCCTACGGGCAAGTGCCGATGTGGCAGATGTTCGACTCGAGCGGAAGATGCGTTACGATTACGCTAAATTGAAGGCCCGGGGAAAATTGAAATCCCAACGAGCGCATTGTGCGCCTGCTACCCAGCATCCCAATGTTCCGGTTACACCTGTAGCCGCGGGTCCACGACAGGCTGAGGCCGCTAACCCGCCCACGCCCACCATTACTGGTGAGAAGCGTCAGCGCCAACAGGCTGACCCCTGCGCACGACGCTCAAAAACGTCCACGGCGTATGGGCAGTCCTGCCGAAGGGGAGTCTCAAACTCCCATGAGTTCCACGATTCGGAATAACCCCGCCACTTTACCAGATACTGGTTTTGACCATGGCGGCGACGCTTCTACAGTAGACGCTCCACATGGAACTGTAGGTTCCCCTGCGCATCGAGCAAAGCCGGAAGAGGCCGGTGTATCGGCAAAAGCTCATGCCGAGCTTGTTCAAGAGGTGCGGTCCCTTCGTGAGGAGAGGCAGACGATGAACTCCCGGCTTGAGTCCCTGGAGAGAGTCGGACCCGAATGCAGGGTCAGCTTTACCTGTTGGTGCAGATGATTCGTCCCGCGACAATGCCAATGGGCTCGGCGCGACCGCCTTAATGTTTACTTGGGACGGATCCCGACACCTTTTGAGCATGCCGACATAGAACACAGGATGTGTGCGCAATTTGCGCGGCAAGTTAAGCGTATACGCTGTGCCTTTCTTGGCAATGACCTTAAAGAGTCCAATAAATCGCGGGCGCAACTTCGTCTTAAAGACAGCGGGTACTACATTGGTAGGTAGGTTTTTAGCATTATGTAAGACTTGGTCTCCGACCTCATAATAATCAATGCAACTTCTGCCTTTAGCATCCGCATATTTCTTCTGTTTGTCTTGGCTATCAGCCATTGCGTCACGCACATGTCGTAAGACATTTAGTCGCGTTGCGAGAAACGCATTTACCTGTTTCTTAACAGTATTAGGGACTGACATCAGCAAGCCGATCGGCAACCTCTCTCCCACCAAGCCCTGAACCACTCGGTGGTAGCGTTAACGAAACGCGTGGGTGCGTGAGACCATTCACATAGAACGGAGTGTAGCCGGTAGAGGCGTGCACGGAGTTATTGAGTGCAAACTCAACAACAGGGAGCATAGAGTTCCAACGCTTTGGCGTTTTAGCACAAACGCTGCGGAGGATATCTTCAACAACGCGATTTACGCGTTCAGTTTAACCATCGGTCTGCGGATGATCCGCTGTGGACATGTTCAAACGGGTGCCTAGCACCTGGAAGACGGACTTTCAAAATTTACTCGTGAAAACGAGGATCACGATCAGAAACAATTGCCACTGGCAAGCCATGTTGGCGAAACACTCGATTGATAAACAGCTCCGATGTACCCACACCATCGATCGAGTCTGGCACAGCCGCTAAGTTAGCCATTTTGCTCAAACGGTCAACAAAGACCGCAATACCTGTATTGCCATGCGAATCTTTCGGTAGGCCAACTACAAAGTACATACTAATGGACTCCCAGCACCCAGTGGGAATAGGCAAACTAGCCAGCGGTGCTGCCGAATGGGGTGAGTGTAACGGGCTAAGAACCCGTTACCGTCATACACTAGAAGGGCGTTGAGGAAGCGCTCTTCATTAATTCGTAAATATAACTCTGTTTTATTTTTGTTTTGTTTGGATTCGCAGTAAGTGCGAATATGTTCCCTAGCTCATGGGAACCACTCAATATGGAAGTCAATTTATTATTGGCTAATTATTGGGTCTGGCTCCCCAATAATAAACCAATAATAAAATGACGCGCAGTATCCGCTAATCGGATAATGCCCTATGCCTACTTATGTAATTATGTATTAATCCTATAACTACTAATGTAATACGCAAACCCATTACATCGCCCTCCTCTTTAAGTTGCGCTTACCTCAACGTAAGCGCGAATCGCAGAAGGTTTCTTCTCGACCAACGGCGTAACTCCGAACCTGCTCAGTTAGACTTAACTGAGCAGCATGGACACTAGGCGTCCACGAAAAAATGTCTCTGACAGCCAGAACTGGGAACACCAAGCGACAATCAGTAGAGAGCAGGCGCCGCAGGTCATGGATGGGGACTTGAAACCGTGGCGCTTGTATGGTCTTGAAGGTGCTGTCGAACCCGAGCCACTGGAGGTCATGAAGGACCTTTTCACGCGATACCGTACAGTGAGAGGCAAGGCGACGAACAACGCATATACCGACGATGCGTTGCAGAGGTCTTGGTGTGCCTTCATCAGGCGCTGGAACGCGAGCCGACGTGAAGGAACGTCCTTCACGTCCTGGTTAGACGGTCGCGAGGGAACGCGTGATAGACACGCTATTGGCGACCTGCGCCGGCGCATCTGTCGTATGACTTGTGACGAGTATCACCTTTGTTACGTCCACATCCGTGAGGGATGTTCAACGTGTAACGTGGGCAGATCGCGACCGGTCCGGCAGGAATGGGACGACTTAGTGTGTGCGCGAGGCATGCCCGACCATATTAGTCCATGGATTGCCCGTTATGAGAGAAGACTTTCGGAGCTCCAGGTGTCTGAGCTACGGCGAGTGAGAGCGCGTCCTTACGATCGCCGACGGCATTCACGTAGCCGAGGTCGTCAACCGTATCATCCATATGCTCCCGAGCCTCGTAATAGGTCTTGGTCTCGGAGTCGCTCGGGAGGTCGTCGCGGTTTCGTTGCTCGCGAGCATTACGGCCCGCGAGATCGGGGATGGAACCGTCAGCGTCGGTCGCGATCACCGTCTTTCTACGGGACTCGTAGTCCTCGACCACGTCCGGGACATCTTGGGACAGCGTACTCGATGGCTCCCATGTATCGTCCGCCGGGGAATATCCCAGCCAGCGAGCCCTGTAATGTTTCTCGACATGCTTCTTCATGGGCGCCGAGTTATTACTCGGCGCCTGGGACTTGTGATCCTCGTGATCGACAATCCGGTCGACAATCCAGCGTCGCGCACCCGATGCATCGACTAATGGAGGAGGAGCATCACGACGGAAGGCCTCTGGCGATGAGCGCCGATTCTCGTAATCGGGCGCCTGTACAGTCGAATGATGAGCTGCGCCTACTCCGCGCTGAAGACGAGGAGTCGAAGAATGCCCTACTTTATGCTCGCGAGATGGCTGAGAGAGCTCAAGATCGTGCGGATGCTGCGACTGAGGTTGCTGAGCGGACTAGACGTGAGCGGCTGGTACTGGTTGAGCGCCTACGTCAGCTTGAGACGACTGCGTTCGGAGGACCCCATCAGGTCGAGTCTGCACGCGTTCGGGCAGGACTTGGTCCCAGTCGTCGTCAACGTCGTCGTCAAGGGATGTCGGATTTCGAGCCGGCACAGAAGAGCGGGGAAGATTCGAAGGGAGATCCGCCGGCAGGTAAGCCTTGAGGCGCCCGACATAGAACGTCGGGTGCAAACGCATAGATGTAGGTATGTCTAGCGTGTAAGCGTCACCATGCAACTTAACAACCCGAAATGGGCCAATATATCTTGGCGCTGACTTATTAGCGCCCAAATTTGTCACTGAGGTGTTCGGTAATCCACTTGTTGATAATAATACTCTGTCACCTTCTCGAAATATCAACATATTCTTTCGACCTCTTCTGTATGCATTCGCCTTTTGATTATCGACTACCTCTTGTAATTCATCGTGCACAAAACGCGTGATTGCTTGGCGTAATAGTAGAAATTCGGTTACTGCAGCCGAACTTACAGGCGACGTATTCTCTTGTGGAGAAAAATTGGCAACGGAAGACGCGATGGAAAGCATCGCGTCAGGAGTCGATATGCCGGTGGCCACAAAATTACCAGTAGTAGGTGCATCGGCAGCAACCTTATGCGCATCGTAATCACTCAGCAATAGTTTCGGCGCAATTCCATCCGTAGATACTCCCCCACCAAGCTTGGAGACAGGGTGTTCAGCAGCTGAGAGAGTAAGAAGCGCCGGAACGCGAGGATGCCTCGCGTTGTTCACGAAGAAGAGGGTCAACCCGGTTGACGCATGGACAGGATTGTTGATTGCAAACTCTGCAACTGGAAGAAATGAACTCCATGATGAGAACGATGTTGCATAACTGCGCAAGACATCTTCGAGCACTCTGTTCACACGCTCCGTTTGCCCATCCGTCTCTGGATGGGCCGCCGTAGACATAAGCAACCGCGCGCCTAATAGCTGGAATAATTCTGCCCAGAAAGCCGAAGTGAAACGCGGGTCACGGTCCGAAACAATAGATTCTGGCAAGCCGTGATGCCTAAAGATAAGATCAATGAAGATCTTCCCTGTCGCCTGCAGACCGTGTTTAAGCGCTCTTCGCTCAGCTTCAAAAGCCACTTGAACCATCTCCAGTAGCGCCATCAGCCGCATTAATCGTTTTGTCGTGGGAGCCACGCTCATATCATTAAATGTTTCAACCAGCTGTAGCGCTGTTAACGACGGCGTATACACCGTCACTCCAGAGTGTACTAGACACACTTGTTTCAATGTACAATCTGAAATATTCTCATCTTCAAACTTTTTAATCATCCATTTGTCAGCCGAAGGGAACGCGTAATAGTGAGTGAGTGCAGCGTATACTCCGCTTCTTGACGAAAAATCTGTTATATTGCCAATGTTATCAGCATCGTCGCTGATTAAATCTTCCAAAGACAACAATCGTGGAATAACAGCGTCATTTGAGTCACCAAAGCTGTTGTTTGCAACGCTGTCTTCAGATGCCGCGGAATGGTTGGTACTTGCATCGGTTGTAAGTGATACACGAAGAAATGCTGCCAACGATGGAAAGACCAAATTTGTAACATTGGGGTGGACGGATAGCCGAGGAATGCCAGTGTCGAAGTGAAATTCCTCCAGTCGAACTTGGATTTGCTTGAATGCTTGGGTATCTTTTGTACTCATTGTAGTATTGCCTCCATGGTTTACTGCTCCAGTAGATACACTTCCGTTCGCTGGTACCGACAAGTTTATCGCGCTCAAGGGCGACTCATCAGTTACATTCGCGAGCTCTCGAGATATTCTGTCGTTTTCAGCGCAACTTGATGGACAAGAGCTAAGGATTGCATCGTCACTGCTTCCACTTGAGCTGGCATCGAGTTCAGCTATGATTACATTCTTCACAGCAAGTGATTGCAATAGCTGTGACACTATCATTCGTGCCAGGTTAAGCCGCGAAGCTAAGTACGCAGACGAATTACTGGGCACGAGGAAGGGTACCTTTTTTTACCATGAACTCTGACGACGGCGATGTGCCGCTGGGCGATGCTCCTTCACCACTTAAGAGCCAAGGTGCACAAGTGCATTGGAAACAAGTGCCTGGTCCTGGGCCAGCGGCGGCTGGTCGGGTCTCGTTCGCGACTGCGGTCAACGGCCTCGGCAACCGCATCGACCCCGACGAATGTATCGACCCCGGCGTACCTAACGGACCCGGCGGAAAAAACGACCCTGGCGAACCTACCAGCCTTGGCAACAGAAAAGGCCCCGTCTACCACAGCGCCTCGACTCCGGCGGAGGTCGGTGGGTCGCAAGACCGACGTGCTTTACTGGTGCGCACAGCTTCGAGACCTTGGATTGATAAGGTGGATGATGATCTGCGTCCAATGATTCCACTTGAGGAGGAGGCGCTCGCAGCTTGGTTGATGGGAGGCATTGTACTTCCGTCACCGCCCGGTTTTTTGGTATGCACGCACCCAAGAGCCACGCGGGTTGCGATGCTTGATTTTTTTGAGGAATACCTTGAAGGCAAGGTCATCGCGCTTGTGCCTCCTTCCGTCCGTATGCCTCAGCATATTGCTGAGAAAACGTTGCTCCTACAACTGCTGGAACGCCGCGAAGGGGAGACGACTTCCGATCCACTTAGTCGGGAGCTAGTCAAGGGGGCAAAGCGCACGTGTTACAATTCGGACACTCGACGCCTCACCTTTATTCTGCCTGACCAGGCGGCTGCGGCGAGCTGGCATACAAAATTCATTTCATTTCGTGGTACTCGCCTTCAACTATTGTGTCCAGCAACCATGGAGAGGGATGACATCACTACTTCATTGACGTCCAGTACTACTTCAAGTCGCAACATTCTGCAGTATCAAGTGAGAATTTTGGTTCATGGCGTGGCCGCGAGCACTGTCCAAGCTATCCTCTCGTCGAGTGTGTCATGCTCGGTGACGTCGGTGGTTCGGGGGTTTCTGAATGGGACAGAGGCGTACGATTTCAACTTCTTTGTCGCTACCTTTAATACCGTTTCATGTCCCGAAGAGATCAAGTTGGTGACACACATCAAGACTCCCAACACGACACTTTTTATTCATCATCATCGTCATTTCCAACGGGTCCCCTGTTTTTCTTGTTATTCGCCGTATCATTTAAGTGCAAAATGCGCCGCCAGCAGGGGCGGTTTCTTATTTGAGCATCACCGCGAATTCATCGGTACTCACCATGTTGCCAAAACAGTCAGCGTCTTGACTTTTCAGCACCTCGATGTGAACGAGCGCCTGCAGCATGTCGCCGGCCTGGCAGAGACATTACAGGCAACTACGGCCAAGCTGAAGGATGAAGCTTGCAAGGCACCACTGTTAACCAAGATCTCACAGAATTTTTCGAGAGACTGTCCAAGGGAGGATACACCCCCCTCTTCTCCCCGTGGACAGCCAGCGGCGAGTGGCGATGCCCCACGTGCCGCTGGTCCTACTACTGACGGGTGGTTTGACCCAGGTGCGAACAAGAAAAAGCGGGACTCGCGTCCCAACGCGGCTTCAACTACTCAAGCGGCGACTTCTAATGCTACACCGCTACGACGTCCGAGGTCAAAAGCAGCTGAGGGGACCAGCAAGTCGTCGACCCAAGGGTCGGCATCTTTCGCCAAGCAGAGCGCGACGAACTCGGTTAAAGTGGCTACGAAACCTTCCTCACCTACTAAGCCAGCAGTTTCTACGAAAGGAAGAGCACCCGCGGCCACTTATTCCGTGACATCAGCCGCCACTACCAAGGCTACTAAGCAGCGTGCGCAGGCGGTAGCTGAACTGGACCACCTGATCGGAGGTGATCAAACGGCTTCTACGGCAAATCAGGCAACGGACACTGTTGCAGTTCTTTCTACGTCTGAGAAGTCATCCAAGGTTACGGCTTTAGCGGTGGCTCAATCTCAAGTTGCGGACGCACAACGCACAGTCGAACTACTGACTTCAACCGCTGCAAAAAAGAAGTTCAATGCCGAAAATAAGAAAGCTTGCTACTTCGAGGCTCACGCTCATGCGTTGGAATTAGCTATTGATCGCGAAGCTACAGGTCTCGACCTTGATACAGCTCTCGACGATGTGAATGGTGACTTGCCTACATTGGAGTACAAATATCGCACCGCTGGTGCAGAGGCAAACAGAGCGGAGACAGCAGCAGCAACGGCCACGAACAAACTACTAAAATTGACACGCCGCTTGACAAAAATTACACCGAAAGAGACGCCCGAGATCGAGCATGCGGTTAAGGGGGTTGTCCCACCGCCGAGCGAGATGCCAGCTGCGACGGCAGAGAAAATTAGGGAAAGAGGTCGCGCGACGATACAGCGAATGTTGTCGTCTTATGTTCGCCGCAAACGGAGCATGCCAAGTGTGACGACCAAGGCAGTACCGGGTGCGGTCCCACCTGGGGTTGCATCACCTGATTCGGCTCCATTGGAAATTTCTCCGACATGCCCCCAGGACCCGGACTACTTGGAACACCATGATCTCGATGTAAGTATGGCGGTAATCAAATCTACGTTTGGAAATACCATGCGCATGGATATTATTGATGGAGGGGCCGTAACGCCTCCCCCATGCGCCGCCAGTGTCCCTATACCAGCGGAGCTAGCTAAAGCTATTAAAGACGAGCTCAAGGCCTACTCAGGAAATATAGCTGACCCAGCCATGGGCACTTACGGTCTGCTGACACGACCCATTGGCTCTAATGAGGTATCGAGTAAACAGGTGGCACTTAGATCCCCGATGTATTTCATCCGCACTCAAGATACTCACGATCAGACGTTACGTGCAACTAGAGTGCGCAAGGTGCCTGACACTGCATCGGCTGCAGTAGCGGCCGCCGCTGTGCCGGAGGGCACGAAACAGATTTCGGCGAACACTGCTGCGATTCATAGATGGGTTTCCTAGCGCAAAGTGGTTTCTGCGGTACCCACTACACTGCCAGTTGGTCCAAAGGGTCAATCCGCATGGATTAAAGCGTGTGCATTGGAATTGGCGGCACTTGTCAGTGACCTGCCGCACCCAATTGCTTACCTCGCCTCGATGTCGAGGGAATCCCTCCAAACCTTTGGACATTCTATCAACAGCGAGTCTCAATTGTCTGTGATACGCCAACATACCACACACGCTGATGAAAAGCTTCGAGAGCTGTGTACGGGTTGGGCTGCAACGGCAGAAGGTCAGTCTGGGAAAATTCGATGGAAGACGACGGACAACATAACGCGCTGGAGAAAATTCCGCAAATTACAGCCGGAGTTGCTGTGCGCGACTGTCGTGGAACCGCTTCCGGACTTGGATCAATGAGGCGTCCTCAATGTCCTGTGTGTATTGCTATCTCATCTTGCACCTGTCGAGGATGAGACAAAGGTGGTGATGCCACAGTCCAAAGCGGCATTATACCACCTCTCTAAAGAGGTGCGCGCGGCTGTATCCAGCATTTTATGCAAACCTGCCAACTGGCAGCCGGCGATTGACCTTATTGCCCGCGATGGTCAGCTGCTGGACCTTCAGTACTGAGGGCACCTCGGCTGCGCAAGGGGCTGATTCGGTAGTGGGGGCGAATCCCAGTCCCTCTTTTCCATATTCTGTAGGGGGACTTAGATCGCTAGACAGGGTTGAGTCTTCTTCCTTTCACCTTCCAAGGGCAGATACACTTCGACGTCGTCATCGGGGCATGTTGAAGACTTCTCAAAAGCCACGCGAAAACAGCATCGGTCTGCATTCACAAAATTTCGCGGGATTCCCCAAGCATCCGGAACGCTGTGCAGAATGGTTTGGCCATTTTAGGCAGCGCGAATCACGGGGTGCTATCGACTTGGTCCTATTACAAGAAACGCGGGTCTCTGTTGGTGAAGCAGCAAGTCTAAACAAGTTGTACAACACCACATACGGCTTCGTGGACAAGCCCGGACGCACTCGATGGACCGAGTCCGAAGCAGCGCGTGGAGGGGTTGCGATTTTACTGAATCCGTACTCGTCGATTACTGAGATGGAACCGTGGCATGAGATACATTGGACACCGCACTGGATGGCTGTTCAAATTAATATTCGAAGCGAGACAGTTCTTGTTGTCAACGTATACGCCCTGAGTGGTAAGCCTGAACGGGAAGCGTTTTTCGAGATGCTTCGCCATCACCTGCTGGATCACGACGGACCCTTGTTCGTGGGCGGGGATTTTAACTGCACATTGGTGCCTCGACTTGACCGATCTTTTGTCTCGCCGCCCGGCAGACATGATTCGCAGGCGCTGAGACGGCTTCTAGGTCGCGCACAACTTTGCGATGTACTCGAAGATGACATGGAGCGAGCGGAAGAAGAGAGGGCCTTAGCAGCCTTTCATGCGGCGGCACACACCTATTTCTACAATTTGCCTGAAGGTGGATCAGCCAGTTCTCGACTTGATCGGTGGTACGTGAGTGCTCTTCATGCTGATTGGGTTCGAGACGTCGATCTGTCTGTACCTGGCCCAGCCGCTGACCACAATGGAATCAGTATACGGATTGGGGCACCAAGTCATGTTGTGCGCGTACGTAAGCCACGGCGCGTATATCCAGTGCCGGGCTGTGCACAAGCGGCCGCGACCAGCGCCATTATTTAGGCCATTGAGCTGGCACAGATTGAAGTTGATGAATCCAGCTCAGTTCCGACGTCGGACTATCGAACGGCTAGACGATTGGCCGACTGGTGGGATGGATGGAAGATCAAGTTACGCAAAGTTCTTGTGGCGACTACAAAGACAGCCCGCCAAGGTCTGACGCGCAGCTACAGACAGCGGCTGAAGCGCCTCTATGTCCGTCTGGATGCGGCGCTATTGGAGGCGCGCTCGTCAGCTACCTCAATAGCGTGTGCTCAAACGATATGCGACCAACCCAGCCCCGTCGATAATCCTGCGGAACTTCGTCGAAACGTTGCGGAGTGTCGACGATTATGGCAGAGAACCAAGAAAGAGCGACTTCTTGTCCAGCACACATACTCTCCAGGCGAGACTTCTCGTCGTTTCTTCGCGCGGGTGTCGACAAAATTTCAGGACAACACTATCGTTTCTTTGGGTGGACAAGCTACATACGGGTCGAATCGGTCGCAGGAATTGGCAAATGAAATGGCAGACGGCTGGGAGCATCTATGACTCAATTTTTTGATTGTCCAGATGCTACCGCTGCATTTCTGGAACGAGCCTCCACACCGGTCCGGATTGATGACTCTAATGTGACGTCAGCTATATCTCCTGAAGATGTGTGTGCGGCTTTGAAGAGACTTTAACGTGGGAAAGCCGCAGGACCAGATGAAATCAACAACACCTTTTACCGTGATTATGCTGACGCGCTCGCGCCAATTCTCGCAGCACTGTACACTAGATGGATGGAGTGCAGCGTGTTTCCGACGTCTTTTGGTGAAGCGAACATTCAGTGTCTGAAGAAAACCGCGGCTTCCGCCTTGCCTCTTGATCATCGGCCGATCGCGCTTCTCAACAGTGACTACAAGTTATTTACAAAGATCCTTTCGTTTCGAGTTCGGCCGATGCTGTCGCATATTGTTCTGCCAGCTCAAGTTGGTTTTGTCCCGAAGCGGTCGATCCATACAGCTCTTGACATTTTTTCGGCGGTTCGCAAAGCGGCGAGTGCTGACAGCGATCTACACGGATCCATTGTTCTTCTTCTCGATTTCTCCACGGCATACGACACGTTGCAACGTCTGTTTCTACTTTCGGCGTTGACTTGGCATGGCTTCTCGCCAAAATTCGTAGCAGTCGTGGCGGCATTACACCGAAACACGACATGTCGATTTATTGTGAATGGGTACCGTTCAAGCAGACGTGACGTTCACTGCGGCATACGGCAAGGGTGCTCTCTTGCTCCTCTTCTTTTTATACTCTCCTTGGATAGTTTCTATCGAGTGATTCAAGAGAGGGATGAAATCCGCGGGATACCTCTTACTTCTGGGGGGAGAACCACTGACATTAAAATTTCGGGATACGCTGACGACACGGCGGTTTATCTTCGCGATCGGTCTGCGGTTTTGCCTGTTATTACGATCCTCGAAGACTTTGCAGCTGTTTCCGGTCTGCTAACGAATCGAGCGAAGTCTATTATCATTGAGCTTGACCCTCGCGGATCATCTTTGCCCTTGGACGAGTGTGGCCTCAATGTACAGTCTTCAAGCGGATCATGCAGGTATCTTGGTGTACTTGTTGGCCAACAGGATGCGGTAGCTGACAACTGGTGTAAATGCATACGATCTCTATGGTGTCGACTTGCACTAGCACGAGAGAAGACTCATACGGTGGAACAACGAGCTCGCATCGCTAGCGCCATCGCGGTGCCTAAAATTACCTACTTAGCACGGCACTGCTGGCCACCTCCCGCCATGATTAATAGATTGAAAGGGCTTAATTATGGACTTTGTATGGGGCGTCCATGATGGCAAGAGGTCCCGACCGTGGGTCCCTTCAGAGATGGCTTCACTACCGATACAGCAAGGTGGGCTATCGGTGCCGTGTATTCGTACGGAATTAATGACTATGGCGGCAACCGCTGTTGGACAGTGGGCAGCTACAGCTTCTTCGAAAGATTTACTGATCGGAGACTTTCTATGGGGCTCTACTGATTCGGGTCCGGCTTACATCACGCCATGTTGGACCCAAGACCAGGAGCCTCGACTCCAAGTGACGCTATGGTTAACCGGTTCTAAAATTGTTGGGCTTTCAGCTGCTCGACATGCCCGTCAAGGAGAGGTCCAGGAGGTCTGCCGAAGGGCCGCCTCTTTTTCATCAAGAGCCTTAATCGACTATAATGGAGACGGTAGTGTCACAATTGATGTCCGCCGTATACTTGATGACAGGTTGCGGGCCGGGATGAGAGCTGAAGTAGCGACATCAGGTCGTTTTGAACCCAGATGGATCGTACACGCAACGCTGACGGACATGTCGTGGCTGAGGGATCGCAGAGGCAAGGCTTATACTTTGAATGGAGCGGATTTTTCGAGGGGGCACAAGTACCTTGGCGACATATTCACCTGGAAGACGACTCAGAGTGGTATCGTCCGATTTTCGCCCAAGCGTGACATGGCTACCCACTCTATGGCGAAGCGTCGGCATTTTGGGAACTTCTGCCTTGCCCTTCTATACAATTTTCCAGCACTCGTATACAGGTCGTTTGAATCGGGGGCATTGTTGGCGTACTCGACAAAGGTCCACCAATATCATACTTGGCTCCTCGACCGAGACGGTACATCGGTATCGCACTTCGACACGGGTATAGCGGGTGGGGTGGCTACAGTCTCATCTATGGCTGCTTGCGATACCGCAGCGTGTCTGGACAGTGGAATTACTGTCCACTTGGTGCGCATCCAACGCTTACGCGTGTTGTACACCTATGGGCTGTCCGTCGAAGATGGAGGCCGCAACGACGAAAATTCAAAAAGATCATTTCCCGCAGGCGAAGTGATGAAGGCAAACGCATTTGCGACGAACGCGTGAAGAAGCCGGACTTCCAAGTGATTGCAGCAGGTACATCTCTGATCGAGTGGAGAGACATCCGTAAAATACGGGCTTCTTTCCCGACCAACGCGCAGACGCTTTATCGTCTGAAGAGTAACAGCTTCCCGCTATGGAATTGGGCTAACCAAGATCTATCTTGCCCCGACCCAGCGTGTCCGACATCCTTACTGGCCATGGCTAGTCATGTATTCTGGAATTGCCCTAGCGCTCGGCGTCATTGGGGTTATCTACTTGAACGGTGGCGAAAGCTAGGCGATTTGGAGGAGGCGGACCTTCACGTCTGGGTGTTTGGGATGGACCTTCCGAGTATTCCGAGTTCTGCATGGAATGCCATTAAAAACGCTATCGAACCCAGTGTAGATTTGTCTCGAGCGAAGGACGCCGTTTTTCCAGCAACGCGTGAGCTCTGGCGTTTTCTCGTTTCTACGACACTACATTCCATCTGGGCTGAGCGTCTCCGCCGCTTGGAAGACTCACTTTTGCCACAGGAAGTACACGACGCAAGAGCAAGGACACAATTTCGACGAGCGGTTACACGGTTTCGAAGTTCAACATATCAGTCGGACATGGGGGTAGACGGATACCTATTCGCACGAGTACGGTCGGCGCTTGCTGATACCCTCATCGGCTTTGACAATCCTCCACCCTTGCGAGCGCTGCCGCTTGACACTCTATCTGGGTTTTTTTACCTGCTCTTCTTCGACGGGGGGTCAAGAGGAAATCCTGGACCGGGCGGAGCAGGTTCCGTCATTGTCCAACTTCACATTCAGACGCACGCAGCATGCGTCGTGTGGGTATCGAGCATGGCTTACGGTTCTGCAAATACCACGAACAATGTCGCTGAATACTGGGGGCTCGTGCACGGGCTTCGACAAGCGAAGGTTAGCGGCTACTCACCTCTCCATGTCGTGGGGAACAGTGCGCTCGTCCTTTCGCAGCTTCGGACGCACCATCCTCCACGCAAGCCACACCTGGCCCTTCTTTTCCGAGAGGCAAGAGCACTTGCTGACGATATCGATGTCTCCAGCTGGGGACATCACTATCGCTCATACAACAAAATGGCGGAACGACTGGCAAATATCGCTATGGACACTGGAGCCTCAATTCAAGTGCACGCTTCCGCTGAGGAAGGTGTTGTCAAGGAGGCTTCGGCATTCCTTGACCATGATGTCAACCACTGGCTGGAGGCCTCTCAAGCCGACAACTACGAACCTCAGGGACCCGCTATGACGCCACGGAACCTGATCATCTCGAGACAAGACTCTGCGCGACGACGCTCGGCTGTCCGAGGACTAGTTATACCTAGTACTTAAAGTAGAAGTCGCCACGGTAACTCTGTTACCTGTCGACAGGATATAATGGGTCGTACGCGTACTTAAATATACCTCACCTTCTCACTCACTCATGTTAAGCCGCGAAGACCAAAGCCACGGATAGCTGTCGGCAGGAAATGTGGGTGGCGGCAAAGTATCGGCTCGGGTGTAAAACTGGTTCGAGTAATTCTCGTATGGTTCAAAAGCTGCGGGTACTGTCTGTATAATTGAGCTCGCTTTTTTTCTCCATCATACTCGTATGCCTGCGTTGTGTTTAGTCGGCTATCTTCATCTTGTATCTCTTCGATCGCCTCTATTGGGAGTGTGAGGTTAAATTCTCGTATCATCTCACTAGCGTTCATAGTCTTTAAACGCTGCGTGAACATCTCGTCTTTGAAATAGTCAACGTAATGACTTTGAATGAGATTCCAAGCTACACGACCGAAAATTTTCAAGGCTGGAAGTGCCAAGTTGTCTGTTAGAAACATGCGTACCGCTTTGTTACGGCGCCGACGCACGTTACTAGACCGCAGCGAGTCCCCGTAGTCCATGGGAGACACTAGATTGTACATCAGCAGCCGTGATATATCTTTTCGTAGCGTGCGTTGACCCTCACTTGAGAGGACCCACCTTGAAATCCATGACGTATTTGTCCTAGCTGTATCACGTACGCTACTGAAGGTCGAGTCGTTCTTCAGTACAATTTTACCATTTTGAAGGCGCTTCCAGTAAGGAAGGTACACGTACGGATGGTCTTCAATCCAGTAGTCAGTAACATTGAGACGTGTGCTGTTGGTCGATGCTGCACTCTCGTGACTTGCAGCTGGCACGACAAACACCAGCACTGTGATGAATACTCGTATCATTCGGATGCAGCTTCTGGATGAAATAAGCTTCTGCATTGCGAAACCTTTTCATACAAACAAACTGCGGTAAGAAGCTGCCTTTCTCGTTGAAGTCGAAAACACGCCACCGGATTTGTCAAGTTTAAAGTGAAGCAGCTGTAGGAACAGCTTTCAAGCTTGTTCAGCTTGGTCGGATCTATAGTGCTGCTTAGCTTTGCATGAACTACTTTGATAGACTCTGGCCGTACGTCTAAATCAGCAAAATGAAGAAAGAGGTGAACCTTCACGCTATCGGGGTTATGTTTGCGTACCATGTAGGTGTGAAGATATTTTTTGCGGTTACAAGACAACAATCTTCTGCATCAACACCAAGAAAATGAGTAAGTACAAACAGCACGCAATGTTGGGTTGGTCATTGTGCAGTGGAATTGATTCCTGATACCTGCAACCACAGCAGCACTTCTCGTCAGTTACTTTATATATATCAAGAATGGGAATGATACAATGCAGATATGCTAAAGCTAAAGGCACCAAAAGCATATGGACTAACCCAGTACGATAACTTACCAGAACTCAGAAGTCACTGACAACAATCCAGCAAATTTGCTTAGAATCAAGAGCGTAGCAGCTCAATTGATCCATTTTGGAGTTGTATACGACGTGATCATGTCGTCCGTATCCTCCTCTTCCTCATAACCGAGGAAATCGCAAAGATCAACGGAGCTGGTACAACTTGATGAGAGCTGTGGGAGTAAACAGCAACAAACGTTAACGAAAACAAGAGGTCGAGTCGATAAACGGACAATCTGTGAATGACGTACCGAGCTCATGGCACGCCATTGACAAGTAATCATCGTAGTTGCTGTGAAAATGACGCTTTCATCTGAGCTGCGCAGCTCAATTTCCTTGGCGGGATTGCGGTGTCTGACCTCCCATTTGTGTAATTCGCTTGCCAGCGCTGTAGTCTTATGACGTCCCTTCTTAGCATTGCACCTTGTTTCATTGAATCTTTCTTCGAAGCTGTTAAGACGTGCTCGGGACGCTAATGTGGCTGCTGAAACTCGTGAAGTTGGTTTCAGAATCTGGTGCTGCCTAAGTCCAAGTAAGGGTACTGGAGTTGGTGCGGGAAACAGTACCAACTCATTCGGGTCAGTGTCAAGCGACGTTTTCTCATTCTCGACAGGAGGATGCAGCGTGGAAGCTAGCATCTCGTTGTTGTTGGAGATGACAGACATCATCGTTTGTCTCATCCACTCCTTCTGCTGCTGTTTGAGTAGTTTTTTCTCTTCAAATTTGGCCTGCAGAATGGTCTGCAGTGATAGTTGTTGTTTTAAAAGGTCTCTTTGTGCCACAGGTGACGCAGGTGGTTGAGGTTCCAGTGCTCCTGGAAGTACGCGGGGAACAGTAGCCTTGCCAGCACCCACTGGCGCTGCCGCAGCCATCTTCTTGGACACCTGAATGCGAAGATCGTCACGCCGCGAGCTTGGCCAGCCACCTGTACTTGTTGGCGGGGGCGACACTTTAGCGATCAATGCAGACACTGGGACAGGTACACTAGTTGGTGGTTGCTGAAGGAGATTGTAGCGCTGCCGTGCCGCTACAGACGACGGAGACACCGCTGGAGAGCTCGAATATTCCAAAGGCGGTGGGAGGTCCTTCTTACTTGAATTTTCAGCTTCTGGCTGCTGATGTATTGATGTGAACGGCATGTCAAAACCTTCCACAAACCGCGCACGAGGTCGATGAAACGATTGCGGATGTCCGTACTGCTTTAAGAGTGGAGACGGGAATTTTTTTGCTGCATCTGCGGTTGTGTTAGCAGTAGGAATCCGCCACCGCGTCTCAGAAAGTGGCGACACCGTATACTCCGTAGGCGTCGCCATGGATGTTTTAACTGCAACAAAGTCAAGCCCCAATGTTTCAATACGAGGCAGTCGTTCCTTAGCTTGCTGTAATCTGGACACTGCATCCGCCGATTCCCATGACGTTGACGCTCTACGTCGAGCCATTCGTGCAATATTTCGTGCACTTAACTCGGTCTCCTGATTGACACCAACTGATGACACTATGTTGTTCGCTTCCTTCTCTTCTGGAATTGCTTCCGACGTTCCCCTTATCAGACTCAACTAGACTTCGGTCCGACCGACCTTTAACGTATCACCATGATGCACTACCACTGCATTATTGTGAACACTTTGATCTCCATTAAGTATCGAACCGTAGCGACTGTGATCACTATAGACCCAAACCCCGAGCCCAAGAGTGCATTCCAATGTCCCGTGAGCAGCATCGACCTCCGAATCATCATAAAGCTTGAAAATAGCTTGAAACCCTTTGCCCACCACAATTCCGTTGGTTGCAACTAATGTCATTTGATCTCTCGTGTTTTCGTTCTTGTTGAATGCAAATTGATGCACTCGTAGCACGATCTTCGACGACAAAGTAGTAATTGGCATAACCTTTCTAGAGATTTATTCAGCAAGTGCAAGCAATTAAAGATTGCGGGTTATAGTTCGAAACGGCGGGATTCTAGTTGAAACGTAGTGGGATATCTGTAGTTCACGAGGGACTTGTATTACAAAAAAACAATGACCTTTCATGACTTAAAATGACCCTTCATTGAAGAGGGAGTGTACAACGTGGTAGTACAAATTCATCCTAATGAGCAATTGATTATACTACTTTATAGCAGGACGTAGGCTCTCTTGTCTTTCTTGTCTTTCTAGCCCATACTTCACTACTAGCTTACTTCTTCCTCACGAGATACTCATGAAACAATGTCCTTGATAGTCAGTTTCTTGTACTTAGTCTCCACGTGAATCTGATCCTTTTAAGAGATAGGTGCACCTTCAATAGCTTCAAGTCATCAAGAGCGGCAACAAATACGCTTGCCAACGATCTCAATGAGGAACACATGAGATAGCGGTCTGCTCACAACCACTTTGCCCTATGCTGGAAATACCTAGAGAGTTTTGTATCGTAATCGCTGCATTTAGGGCGTCTTTACAGCCTTTTCTTTCTACTTGAATCAACGTGGACCAGAAGCGGACTGTAACGGGGTTACACGACGCTTGTAATATTATTCCAAAAGTTTTCGGTTGAAGAATCCCTTTAGGATTCGAAATCGAGAACGCTGTACTAAGTTAGTAACCGAAAACTTAGTACTACTAAGTACATCATACACAGATGTTTAGACGATACATCGTCCAATAACAACGTCTGCATATTATAATAACTGTTATAGTAATTAATTCAATGTAAGGTACTTAGAGTAAAACTATTCATAAAATCTTAATGCGTAAAAAATTGTAACGGGGTGAGCTCGTTACATAATATTGACACTTATATGAAGTGTCAATAAAAATATATTATAACTAATAATATTTGACAATATTATCTTTCCCTATAATATAGTCCCTAAATCTCTTTGAAGTTGGAGATGCCCTCTAATTGGTTGATATGGGCCATCATATCAACCAACGCGCTGAGCATGACCAATGGACGCGCGCAATGAGTGGAGGGCAAGTTGTCAACATACATAGTTGTAGTTTAATATAGTTAACATAGGTTATAACAGATTAGTTTTATTAAGATAGTTAACTATATTAAATACAGTTCTCTTTTCCTCTACTTCTAGCGTGTCGTCTAGAAGTAAAGCTTCGTCTGCCTCATGTGTAAGAAAGGTTTTGTGGCACACTGCTTTTACTGTCATCAGTGAAGGTAGACTATACTGTTATCAGTATAGTCGTAGGGTGCCCCATTACAAAATCAGTTCTCATTTTGAGTTTTAGATCGTAAGTACCTCTGACTTGTTCTCTTGTGCACTTCGTGCGTTGATTCTCTGAACCTCTAAGCTTCTAGCTTTTTCTTGCGTCGGTTCTCTGAACCTTAAGCTTATTGCTTGCAGACTAAAAATTTCTTTCCTAGTTCCTTAAAACAGGGTGACATTTAAGTCGTTTAATTAGTTCCTGAGAACTAAGTGGATTTAGCCGTCAACTTTGATTAGTTCTATAGAACTAAGAGGCTTTCAGCCTAAAAGTATTCCTCTGACTAAAGCGCTGTGTATCTCCGCTACACTTGGTAGCACTTGTAGTCAATCCTACACTGAATCTTTAAGACTAACCTTATATGAGGATGGAGAGTCAAAATTACCTCTCTGAGGCGCAAAGACTTGCACTAGATAAATTATCAGCGTTCATTGGGCCCGATCAAATCGAGGCACTTTTGGCCTAGGGCCCGGATGTCTTTAATGTTGCCTTGAGACCTTTATGCGTTATGAAACAACGATACCCGGGCAGGTCCACGACCAGGCAGCGTAAGCTGCGCCTACACAGTATATCCCGGTCGGTACTGTGCCCGATGCAGAGCCAAAGGCTCGACTTGGAGGGGAAGGAGGGAAGAAATCTTCTCCTCTGGATCCGAGAGGTTGAAATGGCAATGGAAACCGCCATGCTTGTGTCAGAAAAGCAACGAGTTGGCCTGGCCTTTTGTAAGCTTGGTGGGATCGGCAGAGCCTTAACCCTGCTCTTAGCCAAAAGGCGAGCATGGCAGGGGAAAACGTCAGCTCCCAGTAGGCGCGAAACGCCCTAATGGGAAAGAACTAAGTTATGCTGAACCTCTACGAGGTAGAGGTAAACAGGGCTTAGCCCCAGGTGGTTATGTGGATGCTCCCATAGAACAAGATTACAAGCCAGGCTTGTTGGTTGTGTCGGCAATCGTTAAAGGCTTTGAGAAGCCATGGTCAATTCTAACTGACTCAGGGGCGTCGGGTAATTATCTACGACTTCGTTCCCTTGAAGGGAGTCAGCTGTATGCTGAGGCGCTAAAAGCGCAAGAGGGTGACAGCATAACCGTTCGTCTCACAACAGGTGTACGTGTCACCGCTCCTAAAGTTTCGTTGAATTTAGGTGTGAAGTTCTTAGACTTCAATAGCGTTGAACGCTGTCTTGTCCTAGATTTTGACTCGAGATATGATCTCATTTTCGGTATGGCCTGGCTGGAACGCCATGAGCCGTGGATCGATTGGAGATCCAAAACTTTAGGCGCAACGCGCAATGTTCCTAGCGAAGCTTTGGAGAGTCATGAACCCACCTTCGCTAAGAAACAAAAGTGCTATTGGCGCGAGCCATTAACTGATTCAGTTAGTGTGCTGGACATTGGAGTGTCTGAGTTGATAAACTCCGATGTCAACAATAATAGTGTCGAGCAGAGCTCAGTGACACTAAGTGGAATGGCACGTACTCCGTTAAGTGATACTCATATTAATATTGAGACACTGGATGTCGGTAATGACATCGGCTCTTGTATATGGCAAGTAAAGGTCGATGACCTTGTTAGTGATGTCACCTGTGATAGGGACTCACTGAATGTTGATTATGACATCAGCTCTCGTATAGAGAAGATTAAGGCCAAGGAATCGATTGGCCTTGGGATGAAGGTATCCCAAGTACTTTAAAAGGCACGGTCTCGCCAATGAGACGGAAGCGTCGCCAGATGGCGGCTGCGAGACGCATGGCATCTGTTAAATCACGTAGTGATGTCAGTGACCAGTTGTATACCCTGGTCAACGGAGAGACAGGTGACGTAGATGGTGAGGTTGACCTAGAGTCCCTCCCATAATTAAATGATCTCTTATAGCTAGACGAAATGTCTGTGGATTAATTTCATCAGGCCTTGAAGGCTGGTGCTCTATCCGATATGGTGGTCATTCGACCTAACCTCGAGCTGAACTCATCCTCGCTTGTCGATAAGACAGTCCTCGAAGATACAAAGGCGGCACTTCGTGCGCGTAGTGGATCATCTATTTAAAGGGACCCTTCAGATCCCTACTATCCTTTAGTTAGGGAATTCCAGGACGTGGTGTGTCACGATCCACCGTCGGTTCTACCACCTGATAGGGGTGTACGTCATGAAATTGACTTGGTTCCTGGAACCAAATACTGCGTAACACGGCAGTGGCCATTACCCAAAGAACAGTGTGACGTCATTGACAAAATTTTTGTGCAAAGCACGCGGCGGGTATGGTGCGCGAGAGCAAATCTCCGCACTCTACACCTGCTTTCTGTTTCAAGAAACTTAGCGGTAAATGGCGTATCGTTCATGCTTATAATAAGCTCAATGCAGCCACTATACCTGCACAGACGCCAATACCTAGAAAGGATGTGCTTCAGAACAATATGGTCGGTTGTACCATGTACAGTGCGCTCGACTTAGTCGATAGTTAATACCAATTGCTCATGCGAGCTAGCGATATCCCGCTTACTGCTGTTAGTACTCCGAGCGGTATGCTCTGATAGCGGTTGGTGATGCCCCAGGGGCTATCTAATGCTCCGGCTACGTTTAACCGTTTGGTAACGAAATTGTTTCGACCCCATTGAAGTTATGCACAGACGTACTTTAATGACATTTTTGTCCATAGTCGAGCTGAAAATGGGCGGTCAGATATTGTGAACCATATTGTTCATTTACGAGCTATGCTCGAGTGCATGCGCACTAATAAACTATATGCTAATGCATCTAAGTGCATCTTCGGGGCCGAAAAAATTCCTTTTTTAGGGTGCTTCATTGAGAAGCGAGGCCTCAGAGCGGATCCCGCCAAGGTCAAAGCAATAGTCGATTGTCCTGTTCCACAGTCGCAGAAGGACTTGCGTAAATGGCTTGGTCTTTCAAATTAGTTACATATGTACAGCGAGAATTACGTTGATATGGCTCGGCCATTATATGATCACCTTAAAAGGATGTGGAATGCTGTTGGCATGCCGAACATGAGAATGCTTTCAAACGGTGAAGGCTAGCCTTCGTTATGCTCCCATTTTTAATTTGCCAGATCCTGACCGACCGTTTAGCATCGTCTGTGACGCGTCAGATTTTTTCATTGGCAGTGCTCTGTTACAAAAAGATGATGAAGGTCGTGAGCGTGTGATCTCTTTTAAATCTCGCCAGCTGAAAGCTGCAGAGAAGAGCTATCCGGTCCATGATAAAGAGCTACTTGCGATGAAGTATGCCTTAGTCAGATTCAGCCTTCATCTGCTGGGCTCGAAGCCTTTTGTGATCTATACCGATCATGCGTATTCACGCACTTCGACTCAGTCGCCTCATCTCTCGCATAGAATGGCCAGATGTCTTTCACTCTTTGCTGAATAATTTCGAGGTGAAGTATAAGCCGATTAAGCAAAATACTTTGGCTGATGCGTTGTCACGCGGACCTGACTATGATCTTGCTCATGTTACGACGTTGTCGTCTTCTATCATCGATCTCATTCGTACGGCGTATGCTAACTACACTCATTGTGTAGCTTTGCTGCCTTGTTCTTGGCAGTGATGAGTTTAAAGACTTAGACATTAAACTGTCTACACGATTACGTGCGAGCCTCCATCGATATTTTATTGATAAGGGGCTGTTGTACTATTGTGCAGATGTGGCGGATCCTCCGCGTATTGTGGTTCCTCATGACGAGATCCGAAGTATCGTATACTGTATGAGGTACACGACACCGCTTTCGGTGGTCATTTGGATCGTGAAACGACCTATGGGGCAGTATGTCAAAGTTACTGGTGGCACAAATTATATAAATGGGTGAGCACATATGTGCGTACGTATGAAACTTGTCAACAGGTGAAATCCTCGCCCCATTCGGCAGCGCCGCTGTCTAGTTTGCCTGTTCCAGTTGGATGTTGGGGTCCATTAGTATAGATTTTGTGTTTGGCCTACCGAAAGATTCGCATGACAACGCAGGTATTGCGGTCTTTGTTGACCGTTTGAGCAAGATGGCTAACTTAGCGGCTGTGCCAGACTCGATCGATGGTGAATGCACAGCGGAGCTGCTTATCAATCGAGTGTTTCGCCAACATGTCTTGCCAGTGGCAACTGTTTCTGACCGTGATCCTCTTTTCACGAGTAAATTGTGAAAGTCCGTTTTCCAGGTGCTAGGCACCCGATTGAACATGTTCACAGCGGATCATCCGCAGACCGATGGTCAAGCTGAACGCGTAAATCGCGTTATTGAAGATATCCTCCTCAGCGTTTGTGCTAAAACGCCAAAGCGTTGGAACTCTATGCTCTCTGTTGTTGAGTTTGCACTCAATAACTCCGTGCACGCCTCTACCGGCTACACTCCGTTCTATGTGAATGGCCTCACACACCCATGCGTTCCGTTAACGCTACCACCGAGTGGTTCAGGGCTTGTTGGGCAGAGGTTGCCGATCGGCTTGCTGATCTCAGCCCAATTAATGTAAAGAAACAGGTGAATACGTTTCTCGATACGCGACTGAATGTCTTACGACATGTGCGTGACGCAATGGCTGATAGCCAAGACAAACAGAAGAAATATGCGGATGCTAAAGGCAGAAGTTGCATTGATTATTATGAGTTCGGAGACCAAGTCTTACATAATGCTAAAAACCTTCCTACAAATGTAGTGTCTGCTGTCTTTAAGACAAAGTTGCGTCCGCGCTTCGTCGTACCCTTTACGGTAGTTACCAAGCAAAGTTTAGCGTATACACTTAATCTGCCGCGCAAATTTTGTACGCACCCCGTGTTCTACGCTGGCATTCTCAAGCCGTATCGGGATCCGTCTTAAGAGGATACTAAGGCGCTCGCGCCGAGCTCATAGGCACTGCCTCACGACGTATCATTTTAACCAAGAGGTCAAGCTGTCCCTCCACACGGGTTCGGCTCTGCTCCAGCGACTCGAAGCGGGCATTCATCTTCTGCACAGTCTCACAAAGCCACTTCACCTCTTGAAGGAGTTCGGCATGAGATTGTGCCGGTACACCGGGCCCCTCGGGCATTGCTTGATGGACAGGGGAACCTTCAGTTCCATGTAGATATTCTTCTGCAGAAGCGTCGCCGCCACGGTCGAAACCAGTATCTGGTGAAGTGGCGGGGATATCCCGAGTCGTGGAATTCATGGGAAACCGATGTTCCCCTTCGGAAGGATTGCCCGTACGCCGTGAACTTCTTTGAACGTCGTGCGCAGGGCCAACCTGTTGGCGATGGCGCTTCTCACCAGTAGTGGTGAGGATAGGCGAGTTAGCGGCCTTGGCCTGTAGTGAACTGGAGGCTACAGGTGTAGACGATACATTGGAGTGCTGGGTAGCAGACGCATATTGCGTTTGTTGAGACTTCAATTTTCCTCGGGCCTTCAGTTTAGCGTAATCTTAAAGCATTTTCCGTTTGAGACGAACATCTGCCACGTCGGCTCTTGTCCGTAGAGCCCACATGCTGCTTAAACGTCGCGCATGATGAGCCCGGTGGCTAAAAGTCGTACCCTCTTCCTCCTCGGTTTCTCTCGCGAATAGAAGAATGGAAACACCCTTTATAGGAGGTACTGGTGCACCGCGCACTTGCCTGTTAAGGCGTGCCAAGTATTGGCTTTGCGTAGTGATATGGGGTTCCAGATAGCGTTGTCGAAGAGCCGTTCGCGTAGCGATATCCTCTGGTGAAATGGCCTCCGTCCCAATGGCCCATCCAGAGAGGGAATGACCAGATGCCTCCTTAAGGCGTTCTTCCACAGTAGGTGGCTTGAGATTACACTGTCGGTGGCTTTGAAGCCTAGCCATATTCTTCGTCCAGCGCTTGGCGCCTTCCTCTTGATCAATGGTCGGCTGCTGTTGTTCTTCTAGTGGGTTAGTAACCGTCGCCGTTGACGATACGTCAGGCGGGTAACGTAACGCTGTTAGCGCATCTGCAGCACCACGTTCAGGGAACGGATTCGGTGCATGACTAATGTCATCTTCACCCGTGAGGGTGACTAAAGGGGACCCATCGGGTCCCACAAAGACTGTGTCACGTTCGTAATCAACCGCTTCGTCAAGGTCTCCTTCAATGAGGTCCCGTAGAGTCTGTGACTCATTGCCAGGAGGCGTCATGTTGTGTGCCGTGAACAAACCGTAAGGCTTAAACGTTCGCTAAAGCTCTACCTCAAAAGAGGAAAGGTGTCGAATGACATTCTATGGGAACGTCAGTCTGGTGGGGAGAGTGTAACGGGGTGACACGATGGTTGTAACATCATTCCGAAATTTTACGGTTAAAGTTTTCCTTTATTGCATATAATGTATTCTTAATACTTCTCTGTAGAGAGGTATTGAGTATGAGCGTTAAGGTACGGTATTCAATAATACCGTATCCTATCGATTAAGATTCGATAAATCGATAAAGCTGTACAAAGTACATCATACACAGATGTTTAGACGATACATCGTCCAATAACAAAGTCTGCATATTATAATTACTGTTATAGTAATTAATCTAGTGCAGGGTACTTAAAGTAGGACTATTCATAAAATCTTAATGCGTAAATACAATCAGTTCTCATTTTGAGTTTTAGATCGTAAGTACCTCTGACTTGTTCTCTTGTGCACTTCGTGCGTTGGTTCTCTGAACCTTAAGCTTCTAGCTTTTTCTTGCACTCTGTGCGTCGGTTCTCTGAACCTTAAGCTTATTGCTTGCAGACTAAAAATTTCTTTCCTAGTTCCTTAAAACAGGGTGACATTTAAGCCGTTTAATTAATTCCTTAGAACTAAGTGGATTTAGCCGTCAACTCTATTTAGTTCTATAGAACTAAGAGGCTTTCAGCCTAAAGGTCTTCCTCTGGCTAAAGAGCTGTGCAGCTCCGCTACACGGACGATGCAGTTCATAAACTTTGCACATCATTGACATCGTGACAGGTAGAAAATTCGTGACACGGAAGCCATCAATGAGTTTCATTAAAGAACAAGTCATTGAATTTTAATGGTTTCCAGGTGCATTCGGCATATCTTTCGTACGCGTCTGGAAGTATCTTTTAACGGGATCCGATATTGAATTCCAGATCAGCAATTCCTGCTTTTGTCTTTCATCTGCAGCACCACGTCGGTAATCGTGCCATGTCTATACTGGAACCATGCACATAGATGTCAAGAACGTGGCAACTCAGATGGGGAGCTTGGTCTTTCACACCTCGAGCGAGTTTTTTGATCAAATTCAAGTGTTTCCAGCTGGTGCGACGGTCTTGCACAACTTGCGACCCAGTTTAACTCCCCTCTCTTACCCCACAGCCGGTCTCAGGTTCTAGAAAGGGAAGAGTTAGTCACCTTTCGACTAGAAGCTCAAGTAGAGTGGAGTTGATTGATCAGGGGCAGACAGGTCGAATAGGTTCTTACATCCGTGGACTCTTTAGATCTATCGAAGACCATTTACAATGGCAGTGTCGAGCAGGTGGTGAAATTGCATGCTTGCGCTTTTAGTGGCGATACAGGTGACAATAAGTTCAACCTTCGCCGTATTAGTGGAATCGGCCGATTCATCCGCGTCACCCGGTTCAGAAAAGTTTAGCAGCTCTCAAGACACAGCGTCAAAAATGCCTACAGTCTCCACCGACCATGTTTAATTGGACAGATGGCGGCAACTCTTGAGCTAGGGGTTGAGGAGGTCGGGCTCTTACATTTAAAAGACCGCATACCGCATGTCATCCAAATGGAAAATTATACAAAAAGTTAATTGTGCTTGACCAAACATGACGTGGCAATATTCACTTAATAAACTCATATGATTTCTCAAGGACTACGCATCCAGTCCTTGGGAACGACACGCGGTCATAGCAGACAATACAGAGGAAGGAAATGACAGCATAGGACTTGCAGCAATGTTTTTACGTCGAAAATATAGGTGCTCGAGTTTTCGATTACACGCGCCAAACCCTGCAGTTGCAGGCATTTTGGACCAGGGGTGACATCCATCAAAGCAAAAAGTATCTTATCGTACACGGAAAGACCGTTGGATATATAAGAATGCCTTAATACCATCAAGGCAGACCTCATCGACTCTTATGCTACTCCCTTTGTCTTTCGGTATTATGGTCAGCATTACCCGGCTGCTGTAACGAGCCAATAGTTATTGAGTCCTTCAAGTATATGATACTTAACGGGGAGAACAAAAGAGGTATTTGGTATCTTAGACCTCTCACTTGGGTGAGGCACATCAATGCGACCCACTTTCGTGAATGTGATATCCATTGATGGATTTACATTCAACAGGGATGACGCCCAGTTGGGACTAGGCGTATCGACGACGTCACAGACGGACGTCATCATCGAGCATAAATATATTTAAGCCCGCATGTAGGGATACGCATCTTAAGAGACGCGTATCCGATCTTTGCATATTTACCCAATCAGTAAATAAAATTTATATTTAATGATTTTCTATTAAATATAAGTCAGTCTTGAATTTACTACATCACACTCACTGCGCGCGGGAAGACTGGTAACAGCTTCCGCGAAGCAATAAGGCGTTTGTTATAAAGTTCGTTGCGCGGTTCGCTTAGGCGACCGAAAACGGTTATTTCAGCGGCGCCGACCAACACCACCACCGCACGCGGAGGTAAGACGGTCTAACCGCTTCCTCACGCTGCTCGAAGATGTCTGCCCGCGAAGTACGTGGCAGCTTCTTCGAAGCGCCAGTCTACACTTAGTAGCACTAGTAGTCCTTCCCACTATCCGTCTCTCTGAACGTGCGTGTGAATCGAATGGCCCTCAGCATGGATTGGGGGGATTTTCCTCACCTCTTTAAAAATCATATAGAGTTGACAGGCATTTGGCGCAGAGACTTGGTAAACAAGCTCTTCTCGACCTCTTGCATTGTCCTCCTGAGAAACTTAATGCTCAATTAGATCAATTTGAGACGTTGCTGCATGGATAGCCTGTAAATGCGTCCGAGGCAAACAGCCAAGGAACGGCTGAGTCCATTGGTAAGACTCAAGATGATCTTTTGTGTGAACAAGCTCGGAATGAGGCGCTCAAAAGAACTGTTGAGACGCTCTCTGCCCGGTCTCATCAACCGAGGAACATTCGGATGGACCCTCCGAAGTTTGATGGAGACTGCACCACATACGATTGTCCACTGGCTTTTAGTAGTGGAGCAATGAGGTATGGCGCAGCTCATCGAAGATGAGACCACGATGGTGTCGTATGCCATGTCAAATTTGCGTAGCAAATCCAGCTTACTCTGCATTATGGCAAACGCTGATGCGTTTCCATCGTAAGAAATTTTAAGACAAAGATTCGTGCCATATACCAGCCGCCTAACAATGAAGTGATACTTCAGGCGCGCTTCTTTAAAGCACGACAGGCGAAACGATCTCTACAAGAGTATGTGTAGGAGATGCGTTCGCTGTCTGCATCCTTCAATGTGGGTCCGATACCGGAACACAATCAGGTGCCTACGTTCATGAATGGACTACGGCATGGCCCATCGTGTCAGGCCATTTTCAGAAAGATGCCAAAGACAATGAAAGAGGCAATTGATATTGCCATGGTTGAGGAGCAATCCTACAACAGTGCCTCGGCGACAGCTTATTATAAGTCATCGGCTGAGAAGTCGGATGCCACTCCACGGAGTTAGACAATGCAAACGTGATCTGCTACAATTGCGGTAAGCGCGGCCATATGATGGCTCGCTGCTATCCCAAACTTGCTGCTGGTGCTAAGGCAGCCAACAAAAAGGCTTCCTACCCGAAGGAAAGCGCGAAGAACCAGCGTGCACGTCGCACGGGGTAGCAACTGCCCAATGTAATGAGGCACCTATTACATGAGTAGTTATAGGATTAATACATAATTACATAAGTAGGCATAGGGTATTATCCGATTAGCGGATACTGCGCGTCATTTTATTTTTGGTTTTTTTTTGGGGTGCCAGACCCAATAATTAGCCAATAATAAATTGACTACCATATTGAGTGGTTCCCATGAGCTAGGGAACATATTCGCACTTACTGCGAATCCAAACAAAACAAAAATAAAACAGAGTTATATTTACGAATTAATGAAGAGCGCTTCCTCAACGCCCTTCTAGTGTATGACGGTAACGGGTTCTTAGCCCGTTACACCCACGATGTGTTGGGAGATGTGGGAGCGCAGTAAGGGGATGCCCTACTGTTGCGGACTCTAAAGCTACCCTTATGCTTATAGTAATCGAACAAATGTGTGTGAAGATCTGACAGGGAAATTGAGGTCCTCCGCAGCTACTATATTATCTGGCATGAGAGGGCCCTGTCACTTCCTTTAAAAGAATGACAGTATTTACGACTAGGGCCCTATGAATTATAGGAAGGATATGGGTTTCCTAAAGTACAGAGCCGGGACAAGTCCAGGAGCCCGAAGGTCTAGTGCCTCGAAGGTATAAGACCCCGAAAGACCAGTACCCCGAGGTGGTCCAAAGTCTCGTAGGACCTGGATCCCAAGGTGGTGTAGGACATAGAGATCGCCCAGGATACAAGGAGGTCCAGATTCCAAGGGGGTCCCGGGTAAAGGTGGTCCCGGGTAAAGGTGGTCCAGAACCCCGAGGAAGTCCAGGGTCTTGAGGATCCTGGAGCCCAATGTGGTATAGGGTCAAAGGTGGTCCCGGGTTAAGGTGGTCCAGGGTTAGGGTGGTCCAGGGTTTAACGTGGTCCAGGACCCCGAGAAAGTGCAGGGTCTCGCCTTAACCTTTTCTAAGTATGCTCGTACACCATTTGTACCTTGTAACGGGGATAGAACGTACCGTCACTAGCTTACACACGCGCTCGAGGAAGACTCAAGCCCAAGTATTAGGTATTAAGTAAATTTAACTCTGATTTTTATTTTGGTTTAATTCGTACTAATTACGAAGATTTTAGTCGTAATAAATACGACAGTGTTCCTGCCTTTCGGGAACCACACAATTTCAGGTTGATTTATCATTGGTCCATATTGGGGACTTTAGGCCCAATAATGAACCAATAATAAATTACCACGCTGTGCCCGCTATTCGGGCCCAGCACCTGCCTACATATGTAATTGTTTATTTGTGTTAATGCTATATGTGTAATGTAGCCCATTACATCACCCCCTTCTCATGACAGCGCTCACCAACCGTGAGTGCTCAACTGTCGAAAATACTTCGCCCACAAACGAACAAGCAATGTCCGGAGACCCAATACCCAATCCAACAGCACTCCCAAGAAACATCAGCGGGAGTGCGTTAACCAGCATCATGGCGCGTCAGCTCATACTTTGGTCACTATACGACTTGTCGGGAGCTCACGCTCCGGATTCGCTGGACATGATGCGGGACTACTTCCGCCGATTTCGAAAATTGCGCGGGAAAGGTCTTGATGGAATCGAGCATGAAGCTCTACAACGTTCTTGGTGTGCCTTCATCCAACGTTAAAATCGGATGCTCAAGGATGGTAGCAGCTTCTAATTATGGCTCGCCAATCGAGAGGAGCTTCGCGCCGATCACTCCATCGGCGCGCTACGCGAAAGAGTGTGTGAGGATGCTTGGAAGGAGGACCGTCTCTGCTTCGTCCATGTGCCAATCTTGTGACTCAACTCCACGCCCAACTCATGACGAATGGCGACGACACATCGCTGAGTGTCCACTCAGTGATCGCGAACGAAGTTTGATTGCAAAGTATGAGCGAAGTCTGAGCGAACGGAGAAGCGCAGTTTTTCGTGGTGCGCCTCGCTGGCAGCACCACTCACGACAGCGGAGTCAATCTCCGCGGTATCATCAGCGCAGGGTAGCGACACGTTCGCTTGCCCGTCCTGCTGCGCGATTCTCGCCTCGCAATCGTGATATGTATTCACCGCGACATTCTTGTTCACGGCATCGTTCTCGTTTGCGACATCGTTCTCGTTCACGGCATCGTTTTCGTTCGCGACATCGTTCTCGTTCGCGTCATCGTTCCCGTTCCCGACGACGTGGATCTCCTTACCGCTCTCGTTTTTCACGAGAGCGTTCGCGTGCTCGCCCGCCTTGGAATAGTCCGACTTCGTGGCTTCATACGATAGAACCACATCTGGAACGTCACGAAGGAGCGAGGAACGTGGTTCCCATGTATCCTGCTCGGGAGGGAATCCAATCCAACATACTCGGTACCTGCGCACGGACGGAACCGCGCGCTTCTCATGAGCCGACTGCAGTACTGGTTGTGGAGGGTCCTCGTGACCCACAATGCGGTCTACAATCCAACGCACCTGTCCCTCCGGGTCAACAAGCGGAGGAGGGCCCTCGCGATGGTCCTGGTTGCTCAGGACGATGTTGATCAGGCCGTGAACATAGCTGCCGATGCTCGGCTGGAGGCTGAGGCTGCCAGTGAACGTGCTGCCCGGGCGGAGAAGACTTCGAGTGAGACCCGGCAGTCGAACCGTGAACTGCTCGAACGGATAAGGGTTCTGGAGCGCCAGGTGCTTGGTCAGGTTCAGACGGGATCGAAACCCCGCCCCATGTCATCGGCGCGTCGAGCACGACGGGAAGGCCGTTCGACTTACGAACCCCTGAAGCCGGCGTCGGAGCCAAACCGTGAAGCGTAGCCGGACGATATTTCTTCAGCCGCCTGACATAGAATGTCGGGTGGAGTCGCAGTGAAGAGGATACGTCGAGTGTATAAGCGTCGCCGATTGCCTTCAGAACCTTTAATGGACCGATGAAGCGTGGCGCGAGTTTACACGCGCCCAGATTAGTGACCGCTGAATCCCTTAAACCTTCCGTAGATAATAATACACGGTCACCTTTCTCAAACTTGCTTATGTTCTTTCTGCCATGTTTGTCAGCGTTCTCCTTCTGTTGATCTACCGCAGATTGTAGTGCGTCGCGTACAAACCGGGTGATGGCTTGACGTTGGAGTATAAATTCCGACACAGCCATGTCATCAATTGGTCGCGCCGACTCAATCGGCGCGTAGTTGGCAGTAGGCGAGCGCTTACCCGAAGACGGGTCAATCAACGTATGATCAGTCCTTCGAGCTAATGGGGACGCCACGTCTGATGGCGTCAAAGTGGCCGTCTTTGCCTTGGATCGGGTTACTGCATTCGCGCTCAAAATACCGTGAGCTGCACTCGATCTTGGTTTATCACCTTTATCCCCCCCAGAGTGGAGCCATGGGTCGCCCCACGGCCAGGACAGTAGGAACACGAGGGTGACGAGCCGAATTCACAAAAAATGGCGTCAACCCTGTTGACGCGTGTACGGCGTTGTTGAGTGCGAACTCAGCGAGTGGTAAAAATGCACTCCAACTTGTAAATGACGTAGCATAACTTTGAAGAACATCTTCGAGGACCCGGTTCACGCGCTCGGTCTGCCCATCCGGAAACGGATGGGCTGCAATCGACATCGGCAGTTTTGTCCCGAGGAGCTCGAAAAGTGACGTCCAAAATGCGGACGTAAATCGCGGGTCACGGTCCGAAACAATGTTTTCTGAAAGGCCATGATGACGGAACACCGCGTCGATGAAGTGCGCCGCGGTCTCTGCCGCGGTGACCTTAGCGTGAACAGGCACGAGATGTGTCATCTTGCTGAATCTGTCAACAAAGACCAAGATGCCCGTTCGAGCTTGGCTATCGGGCGCAAGCCTGAAGATAAAGTCCATCGAAGCTGACCTCCAGGCCTCTTCTTCAATTGGCAACGATCGCAAGGGAGCCTGTGTCGATGGAGATGGCTTCACACGCTGGCATATTTCACACGTTCGGATCCAGTTGCGTACCTACTTATACATATGGGGCCAGAAGAAGTCTCGAGACACAGCCGCGAAAGTCTTTTCGCGACCTAAATGGCCGCCAGCAGGAGCATCGTGATACTCGTGAATGATTCTTGCACGCAAATCCATGTCATTATTCATCACCGTGCGAGAAAAATCGAATTGGTCGATGCTATACCGAAGCAAATCGCCATCTAAACTGTATCGATGAATATGGCCGCGCTTGGTAAGGTATAATGCTCCCAGTGCAGCATCGCTGGGAGCACGCAGATACTCGATAATGTCTGCATAATCTGAGTCACTCTTGTACGCTGCGACGATCTCATCAAATAAAACGGCTCGGGTGTAACCCGAGTTAAGTTCAGCGATACACACATTGCACATCGGTCATCATCGTCCTCGTCATCAGTAGCCTGGCGACTCAGAGCAGTCCGAGGATCGTAGTCGGGACGTCGTGACAAGGCGTCAGCGAGAATATTGGTCTTGCCTGGCTTGTAATGCACGACGAAGTTGTACTCAGAGAAGAATGAGAGCCATCGTGCCAACCGTTGGGACAGGTGTGGGCTCTTCATCGCTGTGCGCAGCGATGCATGATCGGTGTACAAAGCAAACGTACGTTCACCAAGGAGATGCTCGCGAAACTTAATGAGTGCGCATTGCTAACAATCCTCTTTCGTCGGGGTAATCACCTCGTTGGTGATCGTACACACTTGTTCTACAGTAACCCCCTCAAGGTCACGTAGGAAATGCTTCCAAGAGACCATTGGAAGGCTTGTAATCAAAGACGCGTCGCGAGGTGGACTCGCGACTTTAATATATTGGCGCCTTTGTAGAATCCGTTTTACGTACAAGATATCATGGACACATTCCAACGCTAAATTTTCGGTGCTGTTGTCTCCATCGTGTTTCGAGTCACTACCGTAGCTGGCGAAACGCATTCAGGCGATAAACCATCACCCACCTCTAGGCACTGGATGTCTTCATCCAAGATGCCGGAAACACTGGACGGGAGTACCCCAAACTCGACCGTCGATACTTGATGCGGGAGCTCCTGCTCGGCCGCCGTAAACCCGTGTGGGAGCCCCTGCTCAACCACAGTATGCCCATGTGGGAACTTCGGTTCGACCACAGTGGGTGATGATGGGAACCCCAGTTCGACCATCATTATCTCTCGTGAGGACACCTGTCCGTTCACGTTGTACTCGTTAGCGAGCTCTTGCTCGTCGTCACAATGCCCTTGTGGGAGCCCCTGCTCGACCACAATAGGTGCAGATGGGAACCTCGGTTCAACCACTGCATTTACGTGCGGGAACCCCTGTTCAACCGCATTAATGACGCGCGGGAACCCCTGTTCGACCGCGTCGCCCTCGTCGCTCTGTAGCGAGGAGTCACTGTCACTTGTGTCTCGAAGAACAGCACAAGTAGTGCAGAGAGGGCCATCGCTCGCTCTGTGCACCGCCAGCGTCGTGGAATCACGATCCACGACTGTGACGTTCTGCCAGTCATTTGGAGATACCAAGAGATGGGTAAACACTTCACTGACATCGCACTTGCGTCGACGTCTCACTGATCTGGTTATCCAGTTGATCTGGGGCTTATACGTGCCAACCATGGCATGCCCAGTATGCAATCGAATGCAATATTCATCGCGATCACCAAGAAATCATCATTACTGCGAAAGCCATCAAACGTGTACGGCAACGACACTTCGCGCCGCGATACGCGGTGTGATTTCCCGTCAGCAAACTTGGCGACGACTTGGCCAGGTCCCTCACGGAAATGAATGCTGGGAGGCAGCATCGACAAACAAGATTCACGAAAGAAATTATTTGTTGCTCCTGAGCCCAGGAGTGCTCGCAGAGGTCGCCGGACGCCGGCGACATGTAAACTGACAATAATCAGACGTGAATCACCACTCGTAGTGGTGGCATTTAACCGTGCGCGTAGCGCAGGAGGACTGGAAGGTTGGGCTGCCACCAGGGGACCCGGACCTCCGTTCCAACCAGTAGGGCGCCCTGCACCTACTGGTCCCGACCGTTTTTTGGACGTGCGGCCGGTACAGCACCCTCATGATGGGCGTCCACTACTTGCACCGATATTGGCGCTGGCGCACGGCACTCTGTCGCGCGATGTCCTGGCTTGCGACAACAAAAGCAAACCATTTGACACCCGTTGCGAGCGTCACCTTTATGATGAAAGACACGTCGCCGGTCACCCGACGACTCAATAACGTCGATCTCCATAGATTCTGGGCCAGAAGGCCGGGGAACGCTGACGACCGAGGGTTTGGCATATGCCTTTGTGACCCTAAAGTCTTCACGGAGTGCGATGGCAAATGCCTCCTCCAATGTGGCAGTCTCGGCGCGCTCCAGCGATAAACGGGTCTGCCCTCACGCATACCATCCACAAAGACATTTACCTGCGTGTACATGTCCATGGGGTGCGTGATAATACACGACGCCAGATGCCTAGCCATCTGTTCGTAGTCGCGCATCGCCATTTTACCCTGTCGCATCGACAGGAATCTTGATCGCACCAGTTTCTCCTCTTGCGGTGGCTCGAAAGCAAGACGAAGATCGTCCTGGATGGTATCCAAGGTGGGGAATGCGTGCTCGTCCACAACGAGCTTACCAAGGGCCCACTCCTTGTCCTTCCCGGTGAGGCGGGAAAGAAGAAAGTTGACCTTCGCCTGGGGCGCCTCAAGAAGTCTCGAGGCGATGGCGATATCAACTTCTCGGAACCACCGATTCAGCGATAACCGATCCTTACCTTCTTCAGAGTAGGAGGAGGTTTCCATCTTCACGGCCTCATTACGTGAAGGGCGCGAGGGAGTTAAGCCTCGCCGGTTGGATTCGGCGAGATTGCGTGCCATAAACTCATGTATGGCGAGACGTTGCGCGTCAGGGGTCGCTGATCTCATCATCGACGCGACGAATGCCTCTCCCGATATCGCCGCGAGGCGATTAAGGGCATCCCACTCAACACCAGTAAGATGGGGGAAGGTCGCGTGCTCCAGAAATAAATCTGGAGCGTCAAAGTACGACGATTCGCTCATCCCAAACTCGGGCATAGGAAGGACTACAAAGTGCTACCAGGTGTAACGGGGCTAGAACGTACCGTCACTAGCTTACACGTGCGCTTGAGGAAGACTCAAGCCCAAGTATTAGGTATTAAGTAAATTTAACTCTGATTTTTATTTTGGTTTTAATTCGTACTAATTACGAAGATTTTAGTCGTAATAAATACGACAGTGTTCCTGCCTTTCGGGAACCACACAATTTCAGGTTGATTTATCATTGGTCCATATTGGGGACTTTAGGCCCAATAATGAACCAATAATAAATTACCACGCTGTGCCCGCTATTCGGGCCCAGCACCTGCCTACATATGTAATTGTTTATTTGTGTAATACTATGTGTGTAATGTAGCCCATTACATACCTACGATGTAGCCCAGCACAGGTATCTCGGGGACCCGTATTACGCACTTTTGCAAGTTAACGCATAGCTAGGCGTCACCCAGAGACTGCAAGACAGCGTCTAAATGGCGCTTGTGCGACTCGATTGCGCTCAGACCGTCCTCCGCCTTACTATGCACGAATACATCGTCAAATTAATGGGGCGCATAGGCACGGTGCTGACGCATCACGTGAGACACCACTCGGTTGAATGTTGCTGGAGCAATTTTCAACCCTTGTGGCATCACAAGCCACTCCCACAGCATACCGCTTGAGGTGCTTCCTGCCGTTTTGGCTACATCAGTATCTTTCATGAGAATTTGATAGTAGCCATCCTTCAGATCCAACGCGTAAAAGATAGTTGACTTTCCCATGGAATTCAACAAGACATCTTTCCGCGGGATACCGGAATGTTGGCCTTGTTCAGCTTATTATAAGCATGAACCACGCGCCATCCACCTGTTGCTTTACGCACACAGAAGGTCGGGCTGCAGTGAGGCGACTTGCTTTCGCGTACATGTCCCGACTTGGCTCGTTTGTCGAAGAACTCATCGACATAATCGACTTGTTCCTCCGGCAACGGCCATTGCCTGGTCACACAATACTTGGTGCCAGGCTCCAGGTCAATCTCGTGCCTGATGCCCCTATCGGCCGGTAGGCGACTCGGCACTTGTGCTGGAAACACATCACGGTGTTTCCACAGAACATCATAGAACGGGCTGTCCTTCAAGGCATCTCAGCCTTGAGCAGCGAACCGTTTCGTCTTTTCGGTCTCCAAGACGCTCTCGTCCATTGTGGACGACAAGCAACAGTCCACCACGTTCTCTTCTAGAACTGGTGCGACTATCTCGTGGATCATTCCTTCCTTTAGTTCGGACAGGAACAGATCCCACGCCATTTCCGAGAGATTTACAATCTCCTCGGCATATACCAAGACAAGTTGGAGCGCCTCAATTGAGTACGTCTCCGACATCTTGTCTTCGACGACCTCGAAAAATTTGTTCGTAGGTCTGTCCTCTTGGACCGAGACTGATCCAAGGGTCACTCGGTTCGACGTTTTCTTGATCGTCTTAATACGTCTGGTGCTCGTGTTCGAGTCACAACGACGTTTGACCTGGAATAAAGTGTCGTTGCTGCTAAAGCCAACGCACCCCTTCCAACCGCACCAGGCTCATGTCTCTGTGCCGTTTCTTGTGGCGCTTGACTTCCTGTCAGCTCACCATCAACTGCCACAGACTCTCCTCTCTGTGAAGGAACATTGGATGCATGACTACCTGTCATCGTCCCATTCACTACACCAGTCTCCTCGAGGTGGGTACAAGTATGTGTCATCTGAATTCCTGTCAGGAAACTTCCAACTACACCAGGTTCAACGAGCTGGGCAGTACCTGGTGCCGATTGACATACCGTCATCGCACCCTCGACTTTGTTCGACACAGTACGCGTTACACAAGCTTCTCGAAGGATCACATTCTTTTAGGTGTCCTGTGTAGAGCTAGTGACTGTGCGCGTACGCCAGTCTATCCATGGTTGGTGTTTAGCCAACCAAGGCATGCCTAGGATGAGGTCATACGGACTCTCCGTACCTAGCACTGAAGACTTATTTTTACAAGAGAAGTCACTGAAGCTGAAATAAAGTTAAACCTTAAAATATCTCCTATTTTACGAGCGCGCCGTGTGTGTGTGTGCGCTAAACGGACGGTCGCCTCTTCTCGCTTGCCATCCTGGTAAAGCGACTCATAACTCGCCGGACTCGTTTTCAGAGCCGCCTGTTTCAAAAAAATTGTGATGCACCCGAATCAACAAGAAGGGACGTCACTTGGTCACAGCCTCGTACTTGAGCTCTATACACCAAAAGGGTTAAGGTCCGACCTTTTGGTACCTCAGGTACTTTGCTACCCATTTGTTCGATAACTATAAGCATAAGGGTAGCATCAGAGTCCGCGACAGTAGGGCATCCCACCCTACATTTCCGACCCATCTTGGGCAGGTGCTACCCCGTGCGTTGTGCACGCTGGTTCTTCGCGCTTTCCTTCGGGTAGGAAGCCTTTTTGTTGGCTGCCTTAGCACCAGCAGCAAGTTTGGGATAGCAGCGAGCCATCATATGGCCGCGCTTGCCGCAATTGTAGCAGATCACGTCTGCATTGTCTAACTCCATTGGATTTGCATCCGACTTCTCAGCCGATGACTTATAATAAGCTGTCGCCGAGGCACTGTTGTAGGATTGCTCCTCAACCATGGCAATATCAATTGCCTCTTTCATTGTCTTTGGCATCTTTCTGAAATGGCCTGACACGATGGGCCATGCCGTAGTCCATTCATGAACGTAGGCACCTGATTGTGTTCCGGTATCGGACCCACATTGAAGGATGCAGACAGCGAACGCATCTCCTACACATACTCTTGTAGAGATCGTTTCGCCTGTCGTGCTTTAAAGAAGCGCGCCTGAAGTATCACTTCATTGTTAGGCGGCTGGTATATGGCACGAATCTTTGTCTTAAAATTTCTTACGATGGAAACGCATCAGCGTTTGCCATAATGCAGAGTAATCTGGATTTGCTACGCAAATTTGACATGGCATACGACACCATCGTGGTCTCGTCGTCGATGAGCTGCGCCATACCGCATTGCTCCACTACTAAAAGCCAGTGGACAATCGTATGTGGTGCAGTCTCCATCAAACTTCGGAGGGTCCATCCGAATGTTCCTCGGTTGATGAGACCAGGCAGAGAGCGTCTCAACAGTTCTTTTGAGCGCCTCATTCCGAGCTTGTTCACACAAAAGCTCATCTTGAGTCTTACCAATGGACTCAGCCGTTCCTTGGCTGTTTGCCTCGGACGCATTTATAGGCTATCCGTGCAGCAACGTCTCAAATTGATCTAATTGAGCATCACGTTGCTCAGGAGGAAGCGATGACACCTCAGAACGTGTCGGTACTTAAGATGCAGACTCCGCGACGTCAAATGATGGGCAGTTTTGTATATAGCAAAGCGTTTGCATTCATGATTCCACAGTACATACCCAGTATATATGCTATCAGCGTAAGCCTCGTGCACCATGTCCGTCTGAATGACGGTACGTACGTGCTCTAGTGTTGTCAATAGATAATCTGGCGAATCTTTTTTACATCGGCCAACCGGGACTGCTCAGCCATCCTCCTCACCAGCGGAATGTTGTTAACGCATCCTGCAACACTCGAAGAAGAACAGAGACATATGAGTCTATTATTGAGCCAATAATAGTTAGGGATGTCTGGTAGTTCTAAAGCCTAGTAAGCAACGCCAATTCCTCGTTCGAATCCGGTATTTTTGCATAAAGCATGTCGCCTGCGGTGACGGCGCTCTTAATTGTCTGGTTATGGCGCATTAACATTGCAACGTTTGAAAAAAACAGGATTGACGTCACTAGCGAATCCATTTTGAGTGTTAGCAAACTTTCAACGCACTTCCGCCAAGGGATCCCATGCTAGGTAGCGACACTGACAGTGGTGCCACAATCTATATCGGCTACTCCTCTTTAGATGACTTTGACGATCATGAATGACACTGTCCAACGGTTCTTCGACCCGATCAACGGTAATGTTAGCCGATACGTTTCAGCCAGCAAGTGAATGATCTCGAAATAGTGGTGTCACGATAGCATTGCAAGCACTAAAACAGTTACACTACGACAGATAAGACATGGTTAAATTTGGTAGAAGGTAGCGAGATGTCTAAGAATAACTCTTTTTCGTAACCAGAGCTATTTTTAGGCCTCTCGTTGCCACTACTGTAGACGACAACATGGGTGAAGATCAAAAGCTATCTGGCGTCTTCATCAGCAAGCTCACACACACCGCAAACGCGCAACGTCTTCTATTTGAATTAGCGGCAATGCAGGATTTGGATTCGAGTTTGGACTCGGATCTGCTCAATTTTGACACTCTTTTCGCCTCCAGTAATGACGAAGAAGTGAATAGTAAGCGATAACGTTCACCAATTTACCGGCACGTCAAAATCTAACATGATCTTCATATTTTTCTAGACTTATGGGCATTAACCGCGACTTCAGGTATTTGCCACGATGACGATCTACTTGACGTTGCTGATCTCGAACCTCTCAGTCCAATGAAAGACAAAACTCCTATAGATCAGGAGCAAGTTCAAGTACAACAGGAACCTTTGCATAATCTCGGACTAACGATCAACACCAAGCTCGATAACAGCTCTACGAAAGGACGGCTAGCACAGTTTCACAACCTTAAGGCGAATGGGTCCCCTACATCCGCGTTGCCGACACGTTTTGCGTTGCTTTCCACGACGTGCGTTTACGAGCCGGGATTTACGACATCGCCACGAGGGAAGCGCCGAATTAGCCAAACGCACGATACACAAATTGTTGATCCACAAGAGGACAGCGAAGGCGAAGATGGAAATGGAGACGAAGTAGCAGACGATGAAAACCACGAACCGTTCATTCTTTCGGGTGCTGATGACTACGGTCTACCAGTTTTTACAGACGCCGAACTATCAGCCATGGTGGAGTCGTCTTTGAACACGTCGTCGACTTCGATCTCTTGTGCGGCCCTACTTTCGCCGCGTGGGCTTGCTAATGAAGAAACTTCACGCAGCAACCCTACTTTTCTGGATGTTGCAAATACTTTACCAATTAGTGCAGAGGCTGGTGGAACCGAACACGCTAATTCGTTTGTCGATAACATGCTGAGCACCAGCTACGACAACACGCAAAACTTTCCAGAAGCGCAGCATCGAACTATCGATCTCACGGGCATTGCAAACAGCAGCACTGCTGTGCCATCTTACAGTATAGCTGCAGCCAGTCCGGCCATGTTTGCTGCCGAACCGGTCCAATCGCTCAATACGACGCCTGTTTTGCCAGTCTCGATCGCACCAAACGACGCCGCTGGCACCCCACTTGACCACTTTTCACCCTCGGGCTATGCAGCGGCGGCAAACGAGTTTTTGGACAGCTACAGCCAACACGTGCAACCATTTTTCTTGAACCCAGGTGCAGGTCTTTACCAAAATCAGCCAACCCAGACAACTACTGCCAACGCTCAATTCGCGATGGCGATGGCGAACCCATCTGTCATGGACACGATGTTCAAAATGAACGCAAACTATAGAGTGCCTGCTGACCACGGAGCTGGTTCTGTGCCCCCTCCAACGCAAGTGAAAGCAGGAGCGACTTTGAAATTACGATTGCCTCCCTCTGCTTCTGCACCTGTGAGGGGCAAAGGCAAACGTCTTGCCGTCACCCCGGACATTGCAGATTTTAAGCTCGTGCAGATTTTTCACGAGTTTTGCGATCCGATGACAAAGGTACTTACACCGCTGCGATTCCAGCAATTGTTACTGCATCATCAGATCACAAAGGATCCTGCAAGTGAGTTCGACTCAGCAACGGATGTGTCTGCTGACGTTCAAAAGCTGTTTACAGTGCTAGATACTAAGGGCGTGGGCTTACTTGACCTTGAACGTTTCATGCACTCGTTTCAGATTTGTAATCGCTGCACGGAGGCCAAGCGTCGAGCTCACCAAGCTTTATGTGCCAGTCAAGGCCAGGCATTTACACCCACGTCACTCGAACGACAATTGATGGAGGACGTGGCTCCTGTTGTTGTGCGAGTGGTACCTACGAGCTTTGAAGGACACAAAGTCAAAAGTTGTGACCACTATCAATGGACCTGGTGTGAAGGCTTTGCCAAGACCGGCAATGAAAAGTGCCGAGGCACTAATCGCCATGACAAATGTCCCAAGTATCTTGCCAATTGCACTCTTTGGAAACATAAACTTCCACCAAAAAGCCGCAAGCCAAGAATTTTGTTGGAAAATGTCGACTCGCCTACGAAGAAGATCAAACATTTTTCCTGATTGAACAATGCAGGACGCGTCGGTATTTAAACTATAAACGCATTACAATCGACTCGATTGCACCTAAACGTATTTATACTGGTTTGCCAATCTTTCTATATAGTGTCAAACAAGCTGATCGCGAATGCCGCTTCATGATCGACCCTGGTAACTATAGTGGATACGGCAAATGTCAATGAGAAGTGGTTGTTCTAATGTATTTATACAACGAAAATGAAGTTGTATGTTACATTAACGAATACGTGTTAGCAAGAATTGTATCGAAATCCCGGTCCAGATTATTGCTGGATAGCAGCACTCAAGTACTTCTTCATTGTACTTCTGATCTTGTCCAGTCCAGACGAGCTGATGTCGAACCAGGAAACATCCAACGCTGTTAAAGGTGCATCAGATCCAGTAGCGTCCTCCTCGATGCCATCTTGGATACTTTCCAGCACAGAACGTACCGATAGATTGTGATTGGTTTTCTGCCCGTCCATTTTCTGGGTAGTGGCGTTTGACTGCAACATCTCTTCAGCTGAGGGCTCATTCTCTACATCAAGAAGCGTCTGGAATCTGCTTACAACATCCTTTGCATCGACCCGAGCGCTGAGAACGGCGCCACGTCGAATCTTTGTGCATTTCTCGTGCTGTTTCGAGACTTCAGCATTTACTCCTTTCGTGCTTGGTTGTGCGTGAGCTGACCACAATTCTTCGATTGAGCAAGTGTGTGGTACGAATGAGCACAAGGTTTTGGCCACAATCGCGAGTTGGTTGTGCAGTGGGTCACCTTCGTAATCACCCCAAAACTCCATCGGACTGGACGTGTTAGCGGCGTTCCACACACCAGCCTCACCAAAGTCCCCTTGCTGCTTCATATAGTCGTTGTACGAACGAATAAACTTATTCTCGTTGAAATTATGAACGAGCGTAGTGGCAATACGAACAGTAATACCACGAGCGCGGCGCAGTCCTGACACACTCAAGCCAGCTCCATGTACACGTGGATCCAGAACTAGACAAGCCACAAAGTGCTCTTCCACGTAGCAATCCATACGCTGCAAGAAACTTGAAATTAAGGCGTCAGAATTCCCATCGAGAAGTGGTGAGCGCGTCGACGCGCCAAACAGCCATATCCACAGCGCTAGCAGCTGACCTGATGTCGTAGTTTGCATCTCACTCAGGGCGGATACAAAATGTAGCGGCGCTAGTAGCTGAGCGGTGTGTCGTATCGTGTTCCAGGCCATGTCACTGCTACACATATCAATCAACTGACGCAGTATCGATGAAGAGGACGATGTGTTCTCTTCTTCAGAGACTGCCCGCCGCAAAAATGGTTCCAGACGGGTGGCCTGCTTAACTGCCATTGCAATAGAGAGCCAACTTGTCACAGATACTTGGGCAAAAGCATTAAGATTTGTCTCGACAGCGCTGTTATTCGCGTAAACACCATGAAGTACGTGGTGACGCAGCGAAGGCATAACGTGTAAAGCATCTGCAGTCAGTACAGCATTGTCAAGAGCTTCTTCTAGCGATAAGCTGCACAGTACAAGTTCATGAAGAAGCAGTGCCGTCTGCTGGATCATGCACGCCCCCATTAGAGCGACAGGTTTGCTAGTTGCATTGGCACTTCGAAGCAACTCACGACGTGCATGCGCATAAGCTCCCGACGTTGGGGTGCACAAGAAGAGAGTCGAGTTCGGACTGGCTAATTGCAGTTTGGATAACACAGATAACATCTCCGTCACACAAGGTGCTTTGAACGCGTTGCTACCTTCTGCCAACACAAATGCACGTCGCCACTCATCCAATGCCACGTACGTCGTTTCTTTTGTTCCTCCAGCGCTAACACTAGTGTTATTGACCACCAGTGTGATGGCATTAGAAGTAGCCAAAACGGCGTTGCACTCGCACTGGTACTTTAGAGACAATCGATTCAGTACCTCAGTACGTGCACGATGTGATGTCAATGGAAAAGTATCCGACGACGGATGCAACACCTCCATTGCCGCATGAAAGTCCGCATTGTCCAGTAATCTCCAGGGGGTGTTTGTAGTGATCATAGCAGTCGTAAGCTTTTCTTCAAAGTGTCGCAAATTGGGAACATCACACTTTGCTACTTGTATGGGTGGAGCCGACGAAGATTTTGTCACAGTCGGTGACTGCTCAATCGTTACTGTCGATGACTTGATTGTTGCCGTCGGTGACTTGAACGTGGCCATCGACTGTATCGGCGTAGCAACAAGAGTTGCTTTGGCTAGAGGGTCTACTTTGGGGACATCTTCGACCTTGCAGGACATGACTCCGACCGATTTCGCGTACTTTGCCTTGACATCTGGTGGTACTTGTGAACATTTGGTGGACAAATGAAGTTTCAAGCGTCCACTTAGTTGGAAAGTGTCTTCCTGACAATACAAACAACGCATTTTCTTTTGATTATTGCCAGGAGTGGACGGAACGTCCTCAAAATGTTCATAAACGGGGCCACGTTTACGACCAGCCGTTAATTTTGACTTGGTTCGATGGTCGTCACTTGAAGTTGCCGATGACGTCATCACGTCTGATAACGGGACTGGATGGGGACGAACCGGTACCCCTTCCCCTGCCAACGGGACAACTGCAACAAGTAGCTGTGTCTTATACATTTCCTCCCAATCTGGATGTTTTATGCGCAAATGAGTCAGCAAGTTTGTGTACCCCGTACTGACAGCTTGTGTGTACACATTGTGACACAGTTTGCACCGGTGACGGTTGGTATTGACTAGTGACACCCGCTTTTTGCGACCTTTTTTCGTGACTGATGATTGATTAGAAGGTAAAGAAAGTAGAGATAGAGATGAAGCATTAAGATGCGAAACATTTGGATCGTGTACGGGTTTGAAGAAGAAGCTACAAATGTCCCCAGAATTCGTCATTATGGTGGCTTTCCAGCTGTCAAAGCGAAAATTATAATTTAAAATCTAGAAGGAAATTATTGTGTCGTTAAATAGTACAATTATAAGCGAATTATAATTAATTATACAAAATAGATTCACTGATCCAAATATTAAAAAATAATAATTAAGAAACGGGCACTGCCTAAGTATTTTGCTCCTGATTTGCACAGCCAAAAAAACCTCCCATAATTTATTTAATCCGGCGGTCAAGGTTTACATGCGTAATCTAATCTGTCAGCCTTGAGCTCTCCAGATTCAAGTCAACGAAACTCTCTTTACCCACATGAAGGCGCTACTATCTTCTTCATAGAAAGTAATGATCAGTCGAGGCAAAAAAGAATACCAACATCTATAAACATGAAAGAATTCAATGGTTTGCCTGTTACCCATTGCGATCCTCATCTCCCCTCTGCTTGACATACAAGCCTTTCTCTACTGACCATCGACGTTGCCACCTTCGTTGTAGCTACGTGCAGTCATGGCGTATCAAGAATTCAGGATTCCTAATTCACTTGTAAGCCACACGTTCGCTCTCATGACTTGTCTGGCTCAATGCAATTATTTGCTCTGCTTTAGCTGGCGCACGTAGTTGCTAAGTCGGTGCTGGGCCTTGTTGGCAATCTGCTCACAGAATACAGCATAACACGAACAATCAAAGTGAGTACAAATCGAGCCCGCCAAACAGAAGATCAACCAAGAATCGTACGTCAATGGAAGGATTGATAGCAAGCAGCGCGCGAATATCTTGCAAAGCAAGACGGTAACGCTCCAAGCCCTCGTAGGCCAGTGCACGTCGCAGAAGAGCCTTCTGGTTCTTCTCATCGTACTCCAATACGTGAGAGCAGTCGGAAATCACTGCCGAAAAGTTACTGAGCTGTTGGTTGCAAGCTGCACGGTTGTTGTAGCATGACAAAGACAGGTCTGAGCCAGGCTGGTCGTTGCAGACCTCAATGGCCTCGCTGTACAGCTCAATGGCTTTCTCAAAGGCAGCACTCTTGAATGCATCGTTACCACGCTCCTTCAACAGCTCACCAGAGCTCATGCCTGAACGCTTGGCCTGTTCGGCGCGTGCCTGCAGTGGCTCAATTTCCGTGACCAGACGGTTCAGATCGGCATTGTTAAAGTCCACACGTTGGCCGGCACGCAGAGTAGCCAGAGCTTCGTCGTACTTCTTGAGTCCCTTGAGTGCCACACCGTGACGGTGATAACCTGAACAAAACATTGTTATCAGCTGAAATGGGTGGCAGAGGGAACACAACCCAAAACATGTAACGTTTGATAACGTCACGTACCCTTGACGAACTGAGAGTTTACACGGATGCACTCAGCAGCATCATCTGCTGCCTCTTGAAATTTGCCCCAACCAGCGTTCGCAGCACTGCAAAAATCAATACATAAAACGAGTGACGTCAGTGAGAAAGCGAAGGGGGGAGGAAACAAAAGGTCCTTTCATGTCACAAACAAAATGACGGATACTAGAAAGATCCCATTCTATTTCAATAGCTAGCAATACCCCACCTGCGGTTCGAAAAATAAACATGATTGGACGGGTCGAGCTCAATGGCCTCCGAATACTTAGCCACAGCTGTCGAATAATCCTTGTTTTTGAAAGCCTCATTGCCTTCACTATGTACACAAAAGATAAGGAAGATTAATACAAAAGCAAGGACGTAGAAATAAGAGGTGAATGGCAAGACGTACTTCTTCTTGGCTTCAGCAGCGGCGTTGACCATGGTCCTTTGTTAGCTTGTGGTTTGTGGCTCGAGTTGACTATTGTGTGGGTTGCTGATTGGCTGTCGCTAGCTGAGTCGAGGAATTACGTGGTGCACGTAAAACATATGACATTTACCAATTACACGGAAAATAAATTACTTACTGGTACTATTTCGTCACGGCGAATATCCCAAAGTACGTCTTGAAACACCCCATTTTTTGCGAGCTATACCCAAAAGTGTTTTGCACGTACATTGATGTGGTGTACATTCTCTCGAATCGACTATTTACGTTCTCTACACCAATGTATACGCATGAAACACAACCTACGATCAAGGCTTTACACCCTTTCGCAACCAACTAGTAAGTGGATCTAATTTTTTTCACGCAAATGTTGATAAACTTAACAACGGCATATAGGTCCCGCACCTCGACCTCAGCACGACGACCATCTGACGTCGAGCACGAGCCACGCTTGACGCCGGAAGTCGTGGAATCCGTTCCAGCAGAGTAGCTGTTGTCAAGCCAGAGTGCCTAGGTAGCTAAAGCTTGTTTCATCGTTTAAGCGTTTTACCTACAAACGATGCTAATTAGCAGCTACAGCGTTAGCACGCGTCTGCTCGAGTGGCGTGGCCTTCAACTGCACAAACAGCTGTCGCATCCGGGAGACATCCTCCTCGTCCTCTGGAGTCTTCGTAGCAGGCACCGCAACTGGTTGAGGGTCTTGCTTTTCCGAGTTACTGTTAAGTGCCTCGAGCTTCTTCTTGCGGCTCGTCTCCAGGTCCACAAGTGTCACCACACGCTCCCACGGGTTCTCATTCTGCAAATCGGCCACCATCTTTTCAATTGCCGCTTGCTCAAATACGCGATTGGACTGCATTTTGGACTCCTTTATGCGCTGACGTTCAGCTACGAACTGTGCCATATCGTCCTCAGCCTTGACTTTGCACTCATCTGCCACCTTTTCTTGCTCTTGAGCCTTCAACGCAATTTGTTTCTCGTACTCTTGCATAAATTTCCTATCATGTAATAAAAACAGTAAGTAATTTATTAATTTCAGACGAATCATCAGGTCGTATCCTGTTTTGCGAGCGTACGTGAGCTCATTCTCCTCTTCCACGACTGGAATTTGAACACCAAAGTCCATTGGCTCATAGCTCTCTTCCATATGTTGAAAGTGATCCTCGTACGTCTCAGTTCTCGTATTTTCCGTGGGCTCGACCTCGTAAAAACTGTTGCAAACACGTTTTTATAAGACCAAAACGTCAACTGTAAGAAGACTTGACACGATCGTTAGATTATACACGCACTCTCCACTAGTATTTAAGGGTGGTACAAAGTCGGAAACCGCCATGGGCACGCCATTCTCTACGCTTGTGTCATCTCCAAAAGGGTCCATGATTTCAGTGTGTAAGGTGTCGTATACGAATACTTCCCCCTCTTGACATACAAATAATTATGTCGACTTTCCCTCTTGACATTGAACAACGCCTGTGTAACGAAATCGAGTCAATCCAGAGTGCGCCACACCATGGAAAGCCAAAAGTACGAGGTCTTTCTCGACAAATTTAGCGTACACGATCAATTGTATTTTTAATTTGAACTACTAAATAATTGTTAAACTCGAATTATACATAAGAAATGACTATTATTATAGTATCGTCGTGACCAATTCAGAAATGTTTTAGTGCATATTGTCCCGTATAAACTATATCCCAAGGTAGTATACTGAAACTATGTCAATTGTTACCAACGACGTCAGTCTCGTTGTGATTTTATAAATTTACAGTTTGCACTTCTCCCCATCTCAGTCGCTACACGCTCGACAGTCACTCTTACAAGATTTTCTCGTAAGCAAATAGTTCACACTCTTCTTTTACTTTCTTGCTACTATTTTTTCTCTATAAAAGCTCAAGCATAAAGAACAATGGAGAATTATCAAAAAATCGAGAAAGTAGGTGAAGGTACCTATGGTATCGTCTACAAGGCACGAGAACTTTCAACGGGTCGCATTGTAGCTCTCAAGAAGATTCGCTTGGAACCAGATGAAGAAGGAATTCCATCCACTGCAATGCGTGAGATCTCATTATTGAAAGAACTATCATCCCACCCGAATGTCGTATATCTTTATGATGCAGTGTACCAGAAAAACAAGCTCTATTTGGTCTTTGAATTTGTCGAGCAGGACCTTAAACGCTGTCTTGAGAAACTTCCTGCTAGGATGGAGGTCTTCCAGGTCAAGAGTTATCTGTATCAGCTGTTGGCTGGTATTGCCTTTTGCCACGCAAACCGGGTACTACATCGCGACCTCAAGCCACAGAATTTACTCATTGATCAGTATGGAAACCTCAAATTGGGAGACTTTGGACTTGCACGAGAATATGGCGTCCCATTGAGGCGTTATACACATGAGGTGGTGACATTGTGGTATCGAGCACCGGAAGTACTGCTTGGTGCAAAACATTATTCTACACCTGTTGACTCGTGGTCGATCGGTTGCATTTTTGCAGAGATGGTCAATAAGCAGCCACTATTCCCTGGAGATTCAGAGATTGACGAACTGTTTCGCATCTTTCGTGTCCTGGGTACGCCGAACGAGACATTGTGGCCAGGTGTATCGACATTGCCGGACTACAAGTGGTCGTTCCCCCAGTGGCGCCCTCAGTCATTATCCAAGGTTGTGCCTCAGTTAGACCGTGTCGGTTTGGATCTGCTCTCGGTGCGTTCGATCGCTTAATAGTATTTTTTCGTTTAGTGAGTGGCTTTGCTAACCAATGTCTTGCTCTGTTACGTGCAGCGTCTCCTCACGTATGATCCCAGTGGCCGCATTTCGGCCCGTGCTGCAATGTCACATCCGTGGTTTGCCGATTTGCACCCTCAGTACGCCTCATTTCGTAACAATGGTAATGGTAATGGCACGCAGACGTTTTTCTAAGCGGGGGCAACGCATTACGTCTTGTACGTGACAAGAGACGGAGGCAGGGAAGAAAATGCAGGAAATGTATGGGATCAAGACGTCATCACATGCAGCATCAACAACATAAACAGCAACAGTGACAGCACGACAGTACAGCCGGCAGCAGAATAATGGAAGACAACGCTTAAAGTTCAACCTGTTTCCTCGACGATACTTACGGTGATGAATTTTGGGGACCAAGAAACTGAAAGGCAGCGAAGAAAACGTGAATGACGCCACGAAACACTTGTCTTTAATTTGCTGGTGGGATTAACTCGAAGGCGTATATCAAGCCTATTCATCTATGAGTGGCATTTGAATTTGACAATTTTACAAGGCAAACACCTCATTATCTATTAACATTGCACTGAATTAATTAACGAAAACAAAATATTTTTGCCATACCATGTCCAAAATCTTAATTGTTTGACATTCTCACCCAATTTAACGTTCATTTCTTACCAAATGTAAAAACAATAATTGTATTGACTGTAAGTATACCAAAATGAATGGTGCTCCTCATAAACGACACCACGCAGGACGCGATAAAAGTGTAAATGTGACTCACACTTCGTCTCATAAGAAAGCCCGAACTCTTGTGACTCCTCAGACAGCAATAAGAGTTTCAACAAGTAGCAGAGTTCACAGTCGAGACAAAGTGTATCGACATGAGGCGACCGACCCATCCGGGGCCAAAGAGATTCAAGAAGAGGAAGAAATTGAGCAACAAATGGAAGAAATGCACAGTCAAGAGATGGAAGAAGATTCCTTACCTCTTGTTGTGTTTCAATGCAGTACTTGTCGATCAATATTCGGAGATTCGTACGCTTTCGTGAGCTCCACTGAGCAGCTGTGGCTTGTGACGTTGAGTCATGTGACCAACGTGACGTTGGCTCCTGAAGTACAAACAGCCAGTGCAGGACTGGATGCTGGAAGTTCATACTATGAACTATTGTGTCATAATTGCCAGGCTGTTCTTGGACGCAAGTATTTAACAACACCAGTCATATTGGACGGGATTCGAGACTTGTTTAGTTTTTCAACCGAGGCTATCACGTCATACACACTTGGAGAACCGATGCAACAAGTAGCAGATCAAAGTATGCATCAAGCTGCAGCTACGTGTCATCTGACTATGCTCAAGCTAGCAGCGGATCGAAATGAGGTCACGAAATTACGTGACGAGATGGAAAAGGTCAAAATGCTCATGGTGACAGTGGACGATCGACTTGCTCATTTGGAAGGAGCTGACCCTGACTCAGAAGAAGAGACCACACAACCAAAGAGTTCAAAAGTCAAGGCATAAGACAAAAAAACACCTACGACTGTAGAATGAAGGTGTTTCGATATCTCTTTTTTGGCTTTCGTTGGCTTGTCTTGAGGTCCATAGACAGAAGAAGCTCACTGAGTAGCCTCAGCCTGAGCTTCAAAAGCGGCACGAGCTGCCTCAACACCCGTCGGAGGCTTGGCCTTCCGCATCTCACCAGGTCTGCACACAACAACACCAATAACAGCAAGTCAGTTGACAGTTCTCAGCCTTTTAATTGCTTACAAGACTTCTCACCGGTCGACGTATTCAATGATCGCCATTTCAGCCCCATCACCTTTACGGAAATCTGCCTTAAGAATGCGAGTATAGCCTCCCTCCCTCAATCTGCACCAATAAAAGAGATACATATAATCTCCTTCATCTTCTATCTTCCTCTTTCAATAATCCTTCCAAGTAATAATAATACGCACGCATAGCGGGGACCCACGACGTCAAAAAGTTTCGTGAGAGCTTCAGGCGTGCGCAGGACGCTCTGAGCACGTTTACGAGCAGGTTCATCACCTTGTTTGGCCATTGTCACCACTTGTTCAGCAACACGACGTAATTCTTTGGCCTTTGGCAATGTCGTACGAATACGTTCATGTTCAATAAGCTGCGTCACCATGGTACTGTATCAGTCAGATGGGAATCAGATAGCAAGAACTCCTTAGTCAAGTAATTCTAGTATTATCAGTTAATAACCAATGCGGCAGAGAATAAAATTAGTAATAGTACCGTAACATTGCTTGGCGATGAGATGACGTGCGATTGAGTTTACGGAAAGCCACACGGTGCTTCATGATCCGTCTTGAGCTTCTTGCTCCGTCGGTGGTCACGAGTAGCTACTGAAAATGTGTGAGAATTGTGGAAGTGTGTGTGGTACACGTGATTGCTTACCTTTATGCAACATTTCAAGTTGAAGAGGGGACGATATCACACGTGTTAATGACGGATACTGTAGTTGATAAACTGTTGGGATGTTGACTGATGAGGTTGCTTGATTGATTCATTATAGCGGTGTCGATGCTGTACGCTATACGCGCAGAATCCGCCTACTGGGCATCGAGACCGCAAGCTGAAAAACTTTTGACCAAATCTATAGCTTGCGAGCTTATTACAGCGTGGGCGGAACCTCAATCTCAATGTGATGAGGTGCATTTCGTGCGTCACTTGACGTCAGGATCCGTTCACGATCGTCCTCACTACATACAGCCGGTGTGCGTAATTTTGCAATGTATACGCAGGTACTGGGCTCCTCAATGTCATAGAGCTTCATCGGCTCTGGACCGCATTCCAGTTTCACTGTCAGCGATCGCTTTGGGCCATTCCAGCAATTTTCGCCATTCGAGAACTTGATTTCTTTCACAATAGTTCCAAAGTCTTCAGGTGAGATAGAAGAGCTCTTACCAGATCCCTTGCCGTCTGACATCTTGAGACCTTTAATGTCCTCCATATCGCCCAGCTTGGTAAAGTCCTGAGTCGCCTTACCGAAGAAGCAGACCTTGTATTTGTACTGTCCAGCGTCGGATTCCACACACTCGTCGCGCAATCCAAAGAATAGGTTGTCTACACCATAGTCTTTGTCCAGCAACTTTTGCACCTCAATGAGCTTGTTTTCCTCCTCCTTGAGCTCTTCCTTTTTACTTTCGTGCAGCTTCCGGACCACTGCAGCTTGGTTTCGTTCATAGCGCTCGCTGGCAGCCAGCTCGTCATACAGAAGATCAAAAGGATGTCTCTCTACTTCGGGCAGCGTCAAGTCTTCCTCCTCCTCGGAAACGTCGGCTTCAACACCAACGTCCACTTCAGTTTCAGACTCCGTTACAGTTTCGTCATCGTCAGCAGCAGCCGCTGCTTTCTCAAGTGCTTCCTTTGCTTCTTTAGCCTTCTCTTCCTTGTCTTTCCGACGCTGTTCGATCGCCTTCTCAATACGTTGCGTCTCCTTCTGACGAGCATCGTCACGCTCTCGGAAGGCCTCATCTCGTTCATCCATCAATGACTTGGACAGTTTTTTTCCCCATCAACAGCCACCTCGCGTTCTTTCCGAATAATCGACAGCAGCTCTTGCTTGGCCGACATGCCCCCACGTCCAATCTCCACAATGATTGATGCCAGCTGCTCTTTCGTCAGATCCAGTAGTCCCAATTGAGTCACAATTTCATGTTTACGCGCTGCAACAAGACGCTCTTTCTCTTCCTGTTCCAGACGTTCCTCCTGCTGCTTCCTCACTTCTACTTGCTCCACTATCATACGTAGTGACGTAGTAGAAGTCTCAAGCTGCTGCTTTTTCTTCTCCTCTTCGTCCCAAAGTTTCTGGGCCTTCGTCACCAATGCAACACGATCTTTCAGTCCATGTTCCACCTGCTCAATCAGGTCACTCTTGTCCGCTTTGAAGCTCTGCATCACTTTGTAACAATTCGAAGCACAGGACGCACCACTTGCGTACTCGTCCGAGGCGTCACAGCAGTCACAGACGCCGTCATTGACGCGTGACGTTGGGATATCAGCAGAAAAGTATCCAGCATTGACACAGTGAAAGACAGCGGCTGTATGTGAGCATGCCGACGTACCGGGCTCATCGCTACCGTCTTCACAGTCACAATAGTTGTCATTTAACTGCAAAAGATCAAGACGCTGCTGTCCATTGTCACAGGTAAACTGTACCCATGTGTAGGATCAGATAAAAATGCGGAATCAGATTTGGAGTGATGGATTTTGTAGAGGAATATTGATACAATCACGTACACTCGATGCGATACGAAGCTTTTGCTGTAATTCAGGCGATACACCATGCCAGTCAGAGGCAGTTACACTGATAGCGAGTAACGTTAGTGACGTTGCAAGCCTCGGGGGAGTCATAGCGACGGAGGTGACGTGTCAGACGTAAGATTCGGATTAATGATATGTCTGCCACACATAAAATATAAATGTGGTACAGTGTACCGATAAAACGTCTACAGTTATCCGTCAAATAATAATGGCGAGCTTCTAGACAGCAGCATTGGGTTTATATTTATAAGCTGGTTCATACGGTTTTCTAAAGTCGCATCTTATTGACGACTCAAATATTCGTGACTACATATCTCTGCGCACATAAATCTAGCAAGACCCCGTTCTTTTATTTCTAAGACTGTGTGTCCGATGCGTTCGCATTAGCGCCGTCAGGGTCCAAATCCAAATCCGAATCAGGAGAAGCCGCGGCGGCGCCGTGCCTTCAAACATTAAGTATAGACGGTGAGTGATGGAATCGGGGCGTGCTGCAATGACCTATCGGGGTGGCATCGTTTTGCTCTTCGTCGCTCGTAAATAGCATTGCTTCCAAAATATCGAGATCATGCTGATCGAATAGCGGGAGATTGGAAGTTGGCTGCTGCTCGAGCTGTTGTGGCTGCGTCTCCAATGTCTGATAGACTTGCAATGGTAAGCACATGCTCATGGTCATGTTCGGTGGTGACATGGGCTTGGCGCGAACAGGACTGCGCTGCATCCTGTTACCATAGCAGACATCTTGTCCTACTGCCATAGCAGTAGATGACTGGGAGCAAAACCACGGCATCTGCTGCTGTGTCTGAACCTGTTGCATCCAATGTGACTGTTGTAGCTGATGTTTTTCCCTTTGCTGCTGCTTTAAAACACGACGTCGATGATCCAGACGCATTTGATTGCGATTGGCTTTCTCGCGGTGCATGGCACAGAATTTGTGCAGTCCACCACTTTTCTTGTGAGTGCGTTCCTTCAAGCAGCGTTTGCTCGAGTATTGGCAGCGCATTTCTTCGGACACGGCATCGGTCGGTATATCAGTGATGCTATTATTTAGTTGTTCCATGAATGATGTCGCTGTATGGTTGACGGTAAACTTATCCGTCATGATGTTATCAGGACTGATGAGAGGCTTTAATGAACTAAGTTGTTTACTGTCAAATTAAGATGTGAGCTATAGATAAATACACTCAAACGGAACATAGGACGAGGAATATCCGTAAATACCGAATACTTGTCAATGGCATTCATCGAGAAGACGATGCAGCACTCAAAAGTGGTGGAACTGCATAACGTCACTGGCAGTTGGAGATCCAGTAAAATATTTTGGCAAAAGATTGATTATTCGGTGGTATGAATGATGGTCACTGAATTCGACCAATCAAAATGCAGGAAAGTTTCAGTCTGGTGTGCCTCACATTATAATACAATGAGACGCATAACGTCGTTCCCATTTTGCGTCCATTGTCGCACCGCTTACGATTGAAGCTGCACACGCAATTAGCCTCGCTTTTGTTTCGAATAGCGTGGAAATCCAGGTATAGTTCAATCAGCGGAATGTTGGTGGATACATAAGCAAAAAAATTTACAAATTGAAGGCGAATATTTTTGCAATTTGTTGCAATGTTGCTCAAAATGTCACTTTTAATCTCATCGGTCAGATGAGGCGGAGGGTTTCGGGTTGCAAGGCCGATTTTCTGAATATTTTAGTTTTAGTGAGAGTGCTCATGTCTCAATATCGACAAATTATTCGGTCCACAACGCTGGAATTTCCAAAGCGATGAAAGTTCCGGGAAGACTCGCACACATTCGTAGTTACAGTCCGGTGCCATTAGACAAGGAATTAATAGATGGCATCAAGATACTTCAACTTTAGCGCGTTTTTTTGCTAATCGCGAGCACCAGATTCCGCTTGTAACGGCTGCTCTCGCGCTAGCATAGTTACGACCAAATTTGTTTCGCGCATTGTACTATCGATTTTTTACTAGCAGATCGTAAGTGTAAACATCAAGCTAGACGTCCCAAATTGAGTCAGCGCTTCGATGTTTTCAGCTGCCGACCGATTTCAATGAGCGCTCCGGGGCTTATTACAGTCCAATCAAAATGTTCCAAGTATTCAGCTCGTTGAGTTCAATGCATTTGTCACTCTACTATAAGGCCAGTTTTGCTCCGAACTCCCGTCCAGTGCGTGCGACACGACGATATTGCAATAAAGTAGCCACCCGCCATCCAAGATCTCGTCCTGCCAAGCGTAAAATGACTGCGTATTTGGAAAACTACGTCGCAAGATATTAATTTATTAAAACCCTTTACATGAGCTTTCCTTTATTGTCACTGTTTAGGCAGAAAATTGCTAGTAAAAAATCTATTATGCAGTCACGGTGAGCTAGAATGCCTCGGGTGTGTTTTCTCTTTGTCGCGGTATTTATTTACTCTATACGGAATCCCACAGATGAAGTGTGGTAGCTGGGGTTAATGCCCTACAGGGACATGTTTGAGGACATACCTGATGTGTTCATCGCATAACCCGCTGCGTATGCCAAGTCCTCGCCAGGGCTCACGTAGCCCTCGCCATCCTCGTCATCAAATAGCATAGCCTCAAGCATCATCACCTCTTCGTGTGAGAGGTTACAGATCGGTTCCTTAGGCTCCATCGTGTTCGTGATAGCATTGTATTCCATTGGTGCCTGTGCTGCGTCCATAAAGCGTTTCTTGCGCTCCATCATTTGCTGCCGAATAAGGCGACGCTTCTGTTGCATTCGTTGTTGGTTCACGTTAGCCTTTTTGCGGTGAAAGTCGCACAACTTGTGTAGGTCACCATTGTCCTTAACGGCACGGTGGTTGTTGCAAAGTTTGCTGGGGTATGAGCACCGCACCTCCGTGGGAAGCAGTGCGACAGTCTGATTGCTGTCCGAGGCAGTAGTCGCGGCAGTGTTGTTGTTGTTGGTCGACATGGTTAAGCTTCTTGGCTGCTTCAGTGTGGTTGGTGATGTCCTGTTTGGAGGCAAATTGAATAGTGATGATCGCTACCCCACCAATTGTTCTAGGTCCGACATTTTACTTGTCGTAGAAGCAATTCGGTGAGCCATCTAACCACTCAGATCAACGCGACAGCACCGAGAGTAACAACGATGCATCGGCAGCTAGCCTACCTCAAGCACGAGCGTACTCTACTGAACTGGACAGCAGCTATTTCTGCGATTTTTGGGCAATCTGGTTGCCGTCCAGAACGGTACTTGCTCGTTTTGGATCTTCTCGAGGTAATCACTACGGTTTAAGTCCAGTTCACGTACGGCTCAATGTCAAGTGTAGCGATCGCAACATGTTGGCAATGCCGTTGCTGCATCACACAAAGATTCTATAAGAAAACTGCTTGAGACACGGTGTAACGGAGACTGTTTCCGCTTGCCCGATTGTAGCTACTTCAAGCTCAGAAAAAGTGGCCATAAGTTGGGAGTGCCCAGTGCTTTTAGGCAAGAAGAATGGCCATGTTCTTTCCCAACTTGTCGATAGACATGGACGTGCCGAGGAATATGAGCGGTGTCCGGACGCAAAGCCTCTTTTCGCAGACACTGAATTGTTTCAGAAAGCGTTAGCAATCGTGGCGCACCGGCTTGCTCTGCTACGAAAGTGACCATGCTTGTATTCTACGGGGGTCTAGCAACTGATAGCTTAGTGAAAATAACTTTTGCAACGAGTGACTCGGTGCCATGAAAAAGAGAGGAATGATGACACTGTTGCTGGTGCGGGTGTAGTAGTAGTAGTAGTAGTAGTACATGAATTCATACAGTATTGCCATTCGTAAAACAAAGCAAGCAGTGATGAGTTCAGTTTTCACGTGCTACTTTTTTGATGCAGAGTCTTTCTCACTAAATGAATGCCAAGACGACGACGACGACTTTACATTAGTAGCTGCCGCAGCTATTAGATTGTATCCTATAATTTGCCATCTAGTAATACAGAGCTGTTTTCTTTCGATTATAATGAGCTCTGAAAAGCATGTTTGAGAAAGTAGCACCCATCAAGTTCGGTCTTTTTTCAAAACACCTCTGAAAACGTAGAGCTACTGCTAGGAATCATGGCAATTCTAAACCCTTCTGTAACAAAACAAAAAAGTGTGCATGTAGCAGCCACGCCTCTTCCCGATTGACATGTGATATTCGTGCCAGACAGACCCTGCAACGCATCGATGCGGTTTTGGACGCAATGTGACAACGACTTAGCGACCGATAAACGTATTACACCGCTGAGCGCACTACGCCAGCGCCCGTCCTTTTGTGGCAATTTTGAGTCATTACTCCTTCCAGCGATACAGTATCCGAAGAGTCTGGATGATGAGAAATTTGTAGTACGTCAGGACAAATGAATGCAATGCAATACGTGTCTTGTTGAGACACAGGCCTACTCTTTTTGTTCACTCCTCTTCAGCATGTGGAATAGTGTGTGTGGATTCTTTCACGGTTTAGCGTCCGTCCTAGTGCAAAGCTTGGGCCGATTGGAGCGCGCCAGTAGCTTTCATTAAGTCGCTGGAGTTCGTCACAGGCCGTTTTAGTGGTCTCATCAAGTCTAATACAGCTCGTCTCGTTATTGTGTTAGCATAAGCAGTTTCAACTGAATGCTTCAAACTTATTCACCATTTCCGCATGAAAAATAATATACGGGCACACACACACAACGTAAGCGCGGCACGAAGAACAAAGAGCTCGATCGCCAGGCTAAGGAATCTCGTATCTGGTGGTCGGTCATTCACTTCAACCTGCCGAATATTCGAAACAAACGTTTCGATGGTACTTGCATCCTTTTGAATCCAGACCGTAACCTGGACGAAGGCCATGTTAATGATGTCACTCTCCTACCACAACACGTGACCCGATGCACGTGGAACGGTGCCGATCGAAGGGTATTCGGGGAACATGAGCCACAAACGCCCGACCACTTTTTTTACCAGAACGCGTGCATCTCCTCAAACGTTTTTGTTCTGACAGTCTGGTCCATGACGGCTACTGAGCTTAATCATTGCATACTAATCTTGCTGACCGTGAGCTCAGAACCTTTAGTCAGGTATGCGGCGAGTCTGTATTACGCGGTCATTTACTTTGCCGTGCAAAGTTGTGTCTTTTCTTCGGGCCATGCATCGCCCTTGCTCGTATTTTGAGGTCAAACATAGCAATGTTCTTCTCGATTGTTGGAAACATGTCATCCGTAATTGCATGCAACTTGTTCTTTAGTATTCTGAGCCTTGCAGGGCCACACTGTAAGGAAAGTCAAGATGCAGATAGGCAGTCTACTCTACTCGATCATCTATGCTTGCTTTAAACCTCACTAAGCAGCTAAGGGTACAAAACCAAGCACTACGACGACGCTGTCATGATGCAGCACAGTGGGCTAAAGTGTCGTACGTACATCTGACTCCTGATTCTATCACACTCCTTGTGGTCCACACTCTACGAAAAACGGTTTTCGCTCAATCAAACAGCAGCAAATAAACAATCAACAACCATTATTGGCTATAATGCGCATTGGCTAGTGCCACAATTTAATCAGCTTCCAGGGGGGGGAGGGGAGACTTAAAAAAAAACGAGCGGCTCTAAACCACGAACACTCCAAATCACGTCTTCAGCCACAGGAATTTTTCCATTTAAAAATGGTCATGATGATCCTATTCAAGCAATCGACACCTATGCTCAAGTACATATGAATTCTATTCTTTTGTCTCGTACTTAATAATCTCTAATGCAATGCAATGCCTTCTCTTTCGTTTTTTTTTTATTGACAGAACCGTTGGTCAACAGGCCCGTGGTATGGCCACGGAAAAGCAGATTCTCCAGCGTATTACAGCTACTTCTAACATTGCCAAGATTACGAAATCAATGAAAATGGTATCGGCTGCTAAAATGCGTGGTGCTGAGAACCGCATGAATGTCGGTCGCCCTTTTACTGCGTGGCTGGATAATGTCAAGGGAGCTCATGATCGTACCATTGAAACGGACGGGATCGCCCCTTTGGAAGAATTGGAAAACGAGAATGTCTTTATCGTTGTCTCTTCGGACCGTGGCCTTTGTGGTGGTATCAATTCGGGTATTGCCAAGGCTGCTCGCAAGCAAATTGCTGGTGTGGAGGACAAGTCACAGATCTTTGTCATTGGTGACAAAGCTCGTGCCCAATTACGTCGTGATCTTGGTACCCGTATCCGCGGCAATGTAACCGAGACGTTCCAGTCACCGCCAAACTTTACGGTAGCTAGTGCTATCGCAGAGGCTGTGGTTGCTTCGTCCGCTTCCGAATCGGAAAAGGTGCACGTGTTGTACAACAAGTTCAAGTCGGCAATCTTGTACATGCCGTCTGTGCGCTCACTTGCGGTGCAACCCGACACGGATGCCTTTGACCTATACGAGCTTGAGCCTGATAACAAGGACGAGTTGCTGGCTGACCTTAAGGAGTTTGAGATTGCTACTGCCATTTTCCAGGGTATGATTGAAAACTCGACCAGCGAAGAGTCGTCGCGTATGGCTGCCATGGAGAACGCTACCACAAACGCTCAGGACCTCATTGGATCGCTTACGCTCGTGTACAACAAGGCTCGCCAGGCCCGTATTACTACGGAGCTGATTGAAATTATTTCGGGCGCCGCCTCGCTGGACGGTTAAGTCTGCTCATGGGCCTTGCTGCCAGGCTCAATCACAGGCTGACAGCAGCTCCGGGACAGAACGGACGTTATAAATGCTCGCGCGAGAAAAGGACTTGCCCAGTGTAGCTAGGAGTGAGGAACAGCGAGTGAGAGCTTGAATACGAGGTAGTACAAGCAGGAACAGCGTGTTGTCGACGGAAATAAACAGTCAAACCGTCTCATGATTGCAACATTATCCTGTGCTTTAGCCCTTACCAGATATGCACGTGACCCTCACTGTGACGTCACTGAAAACAAACTTGATGACGAGCAGGTGTTTCCAGTACCACCTCAGCTAGATTAGTGTGTCTAGGACATCGAAAGCTACCGGTTCCAGGTTTTACACGACGACAAAAGGCATCTATTGCTGCTGTCGAATATTATGGATAACATAGCACGAAGCTAGCATGGAAACGTCGGTCTTCCTGGTTTGCACAATGTTTGCTCGGAATCACCTTCTTTAGACTTTGGAGAAGTGCTCGGTGACCTTGTCCATCACCAGCCACTGAATACCGTACGACGGACACAGACGAGTGAGACGCGGCACAAGCCCCTTGTACAGTGCAGCAACACCCTCCTCCTTAGCAATCATGACCATGGCGTCCACCATGCCCTTGTACTTGCCAGCACCCACAGCCGCCTCTTGTGCCATGAGTCGCGTCTTGACTACATCCATGGGGCAATTAATGCACGGACCAGGAATGGCACCGATCATTCCCGTAAGACCACTCTTCCATGCCGGCAGTGAGTCCCCTTCCTGGAGTTTCCACATGTACTTCTTGATGAAATTGTTGGACCAGAAACTGCAAGCCTGATTGAGACCCTGGCGACCAATTGTCGGTGCTAAACCCTTCCACAGTGCAAGCGGGCCCTCTTGTTTGATAATCGTAGTAGCAGTGTGCACCGGACCGCGGTACTTGGGGGTCTCCCCTTTGACAATATTCTGGCCTTGCAGACGTGTCTTGATAACTTCAAACGGCGTGACAATCAGCACAGCTTCCGTGGCACCAGCAAGTGCACCAGCAATGAACTCTTTGGAGCCGCTCACCTGGCCGTTCTGGTCCGCGAGCATACGTCGGAAAATGGCATTGAAGTAGAACCGCGTGCCATTCTTGGTCACGACGTGCACTGTCCAAGGGGTAAAGCCCTTATACAGCCCTTTAGGTCCTTCAGCAGCAACAAGCTTCTTTCCACAGTCAATCATTCCACGGTATTGCCCCATCTTGTCAAGCTGCATGCGGGTCTTTGCCACATCCAACGGCGTAAGGATCACAGCCTCAATGACACCGGAAAGCGCACCACCAAGAAACTTGATCACGGGCGATACTTTCTTCACCTTCCCATCCTTGTCAAGAGGGAGCGGGGCACGCAGACCACTTTCACCTACTTCGACGCTGGCTTTCCACCAATTCTTAGACAGCTGACGAACATCGGGGTCCCATAGGAAGTGCTCGAGGGCAGTAGGTGATGCCATTTTGGAACGCAAGAGCAGATACAAGTGTTTGAAATCAGCCTCATGAACACAATGTGCGTCACGTGGATGCAATTGCTGGATCATTCTAGTAGCCTCCTCCAACGTGACAGTAACACCTAAAGCCTCAAGTCCATTCTGCAAGTCTTGATCCACCAGGTACCCCTTGTTTTCCTTGTCAAATGAGCGAAACGTTTGCAAAATAAACGCCTCGTGTAGTGCATGAAAGTCCTCGTAACGAAGTTGGCCTTGGTTTCTCGGGTCCAGACGTTTCATGAGTTGACCGGCATCATCGGCTGATAATTTAACACCGGCTACACGTAAACCACGTTGAATATCAAGTACATTGACACTCCCGTCCATATCGACGTCAATACGGGCAAAAGCTTCACGCAGTAGCTCATCAACTGTCACACGTGAATTGCGACGCATGATCGTAGCCATCTCGTTGGCTTTCGACTCGACTTCTACTGGAATACGATTGTCTACCATAATAATCTACAAGCAGAGACTACAAAGGGCTGGAAAAGGCTCTTGCGTCCAACAAGAAGATTCAAAAAGTGGTAAAACGTCATCGTAACGAACCAAAATGGTCAGCTTAAAACACACCCACGAGACCCCCCCCCCCATCTCGTACTCGGTGCTTGAATACAAAGAGATGATTGGTACGTCGTATTCAAAGACTGATCAGAGCTCCACGGGGTGTCTATGCGTGTTCGTCACGTCCTGAAATTTTCCAATGACGATTGGTGCAGAGCTCAAGAAGTTTTGGAGTGATCATGGTCCAAAGCTGAATAGAAGGATTGGTTCTATATCCATGGACGATTGATACCCGTGATCAGTGATCTCTTAGCTTGTGCTGCAGTACTTGATGCTTTCCTGCGCATAAAGGAGGGACGGCTGCCACATCGAGACGGACACGTTCCAAGCTTTGGCTGCTGTGTCGATTTCTTTCCCTGAGCTACTCGCTTGTCCTGCTGTGCTAGACTCAGCGACGGTCTACATTGAATGCGTTCGACTAGCTCTTCTTGTTGTAGCTGCTTCGGTTGCATCCTTTGTTTCTCTCGACTCTGGTCGATCGTACGCTTCGAAGGTACGGCTGAGTTTGTGGTCGATGCATGCTCGCACACTCTGTCGCGGCCAACTTGGACGAACACGTTGGGAGTTTGCAACGGGTTGTCAAGCTCGTCGTCATCCTCACCATCGTCGTTAGCTTCGTGGTTGTCCGAGCATTCTTCGTTCACAACATCCTTCTTCACTCTACCTCTTTCGTTGTATGAAGCTGGGATGTTGTTGTTTCCGCTCGATGTCATTGTCAGTGTGGCATTGCGTCGACTTACATCGTGGTGGTCCATCTGCTCTTGGTTACTATCAGCCCCTTTAGACTTGGAACTGCTATTCTTGCGGATGATGAGGTTGCCCCGTAGACGATGTTCATTGATAAAGTTTTGTAGGTCAGCCTCACGAACGCATTGTCGGGCGCACATCTCCTTTAGCTCCATATACTTAATGTGGGTCTGTCGCAACTTGTCCTCGCGCTCACGCAATCTCTTTTTTAGGAAGACAACAACGTCGGCTTGTTCATCAACATTGATTATGGACTGCTGCTGACGCTCAGAGGAACGACTTGGTCCTTCACTGTATGGTCTTGGCACTACCCCCGAAAATTGTGGGAAATCCAACCACAGAATATCCAAAAGATCAGGCAAAGCGGTCTTCTTGTCGTCATGATTACGCATCTTTTCCATACTAGTACTCTTCCAGCGCTCCACATTTGCCAGATATTCGTAGAGGCGACGATTCATATCGTCAAGCTTAGCTCTCAGCCCTGCAACTTCTACTGTGTCATAATGTTGGCTGCTAGACAGCTCACTTTCCGTCTTTTTCAGCTGCTCTAACGCAGTCGTAAGCTGAATCTTGTCGTGCTCCAAGCGAGCAATGTCATCTTCTTGAGAACGAACCTGCTCCTCCAATTCGTTAACTCGATCACTTTGCTCATTCTCTGATTTTCGTCTTTGCTTCTCGTGATCACGTGCTGCTCGCCGAGCTTTCCTGTTTATCTCACTGTCTTGCGCAGCAAGCCGCGCCTCCAAGACCCGAACTCTTTCACGGAGCTGCTGATTTTTGTCCTGTTCGTCTAGCAAGCGGGTCGTCTTCTCCAGCACTCGCCGCTTTTCCTTTTGCAGCTCTTTTTCCATGCACTCGATCTCGATCAAGCTATTCTCTCTCTTTGTACTGATTACAATCTTCGGACTTGAGATCGGTTCGTCCGAGGTCAAATGATCTACCTCCATTTTCGGAGACTGCTTACTTCGACAAGTAGATACATCATTTGATCGATTCAGCCGCAAAACTTGCTCCACATGCTGAAGAGGTGCTGATCGTTGTCTAGCTCCACGCGAAATGTCTCCACTAGACGATGCCTTCTTTCTACAAAATCCTGTCATACGTTGTACTGAATCGTTTCTATCTGTAGCTTGACCCGACGTGCCATCACCTTGTTCTCTTCCTAGGTGATCCATCGTCAATGAGCGGGTTAAGGTCTTCTTCACGCCATCTCTTGCTACAGAATGTTTCAGAAACCAGACCTGCTCATCTGCATGTTTAATTGCCTGCCTTGTTGGTTCTTCATTCCATACCAATTGATTCTTTTCCTGTTTTTCACTCTCGTCCGACCTCTTTGACTCATCTAATTGATCATCCTCATCATTCAATAAATCATCGTCATCTGCAGACAAACAAGACAATGACAAATCAATGTCTTTAGTTGGATGACACTCCCCCTCTTCTTGTCGTGATTGTCTTGACATCTTGTCGATCCACTTGTTCTTCCATTGCTCGACGTTTTTCTCATAACTTGCTTGTCTCCTGCCTGTCTCGTTCTCCTCTTTCACCTCATCATCCTTCTCCTTCAAATCCTCTTTCCTGCCATCTCTCAATCTTGAACTGCATCGATTTCCACTCTCAAGAACCTTTTTCTGCTGGAAATGAGGCCGTTTAAAGCTGTTAATCCCGTCATTTCTCGCTTGAATCTCGCCCGAAGGCACAAAAATGAGCTCCATAAGTTCATGATCCTGTGTATCAACTGCCAATAGCCCGTGATCCTTCGAATTGGCGTCTTGTTGCTGTAAGACGCAGAAATGTTGCAGATTCCGCTCTTCGTCCTCGTCGACTGCCGTGTCTTTATTAATGTATTTCGTACGCTGTAGTGCATTCTTTCGCTTAGTTTTTTCATGGTAAGTGGACGTTGTATGCATGGTAATGTCGTCTGAGCTTTGAAAGACGCGTACGTTCTCCATGAGGCGCAACATGACGACGAGAAAGAGGTGAAGAAAGTGCCGACGAATACAGGAATCTTTATAGTGATTATAACGTATCAAGTGAGGTGGAAAATACCGGTACTGTATAGACGTAATATAAGTATTCTAAACGATAGAATCAAAAACGAGTATATGATTGGTCAATAATAAAATAGCCACATTGGTGAGTGTTTGAATAAACAATTATGAGTCCTTTCCTAATTTGCTCAAAATTATTTCATTGTATGTATTATAATAAAAATGCTCAATAATAATATTACTGTATGATAATTTCATTATTTTTAAAAGGCCTGCTGCCACGACCGTGCTTCCATGTCCTTATCTCCCACTTACGAGCACCTTTTTCGATCATTAGCTCACCATTCACGTCTATTTCCATTGTGTAGCTCCAACGTAGTCCTGTTGACGACACCTACAAACTTTTACCAGCAATTGCTGGATAATATTCAACATGCTGAACATCGAGTGTCTCTTTCTTCATTATATTTGGGTACAGGTCCTTTGGAACGCGCTCTAGTTGAAGCTCTGGCCACGAGACTACGAGAACGACCGGAGCTTCAGGTGCAGATAATTTTGGACTATTCACGAGGTCAACGACGCACAAGTACGGCCAATTCAGTGACGATGTTGGCTCCATTGCTAATGGATTTTCCAGAGAATGTAAAGCTCTTTTTGTTTCGAGTTCCGCAGCTTTCAGGGCTCAAGGCAAAGCTGCCCCCTCCATTTAATGAAACGCTCGGTGTTTCCCATGCTAAAGTTTATCTAGTGGACGAGATACTTGTACTTAGTGGTGCTAATTTAAGTGCAGACTATTTTACCAACAGACAAGATCGGTATGTGCAGTTGACAGATTGTGGAGGACTTGCACAATTTTACCATCAGTTTGTGGAGTTGATCGCGGGATTCTCGTACAAGGTGACACTAGAATCGTTGACAGGATCTAAAAGCGACTATAAGTTGATCCCACCAGTGCTCGCACATGACTCGGAAGATGCAAAAGTGGCAATGAGACATAAGCTTGAAAACCTCGTGAACCGAGACAAGCACAAGCACGAAGACAAGGATGACGCATCGACAAACACGTGGGCGTTCCCGACGCTGCAATTTTCTCCTATCTCGATGGATCATGATGAGCGGGTGCTGAGTATGTTCATCAAGAACTTGCCACGTGGTTCAAAGTTACAAATTGCCTCGGGGTACTTGAATTTTCCACCGTTTTTGAGAGAGTTGCTAGAGCGTTGTAGCGCTACATTGGACGTGATTTCTGCGGCTCCTCGCGCCAATGGATTTTACAATGCTCACGGTGTAAAGGGGGCTTTACCTATGGCTTATTCGTTGATCGAGCAAGACTTTTTCGAACGCACTCGTGGTCGCGAGTATCCAACGGTGCTACGAGAGTTTAATCGTCCAGGCTGGACTTTTCATGGCAAGGGTATGTGGTGGCGACCACCATTGACCAACGGCTACAAGGGAATAACAGGTCTTCCTCAGGTCACAGTTGTGGGAAGCTCAAACTTCGGCCAGCGATCCTATGGCTGTGACTTGGAGTCAAACTTGGTCTTGTTTACACGTAGCCCAGAACTCCAGCGCCGACTGCAAGATGAGTACGATGCCCTTACTTGTAAAGCGGAAATAGTGACCGAGCAACTATGGCGACGGCACGAGCGTATGCTGCACGGCCTTTTCAGCTGGAAAGATGGCCACTGGATCCGACCTGTATCTAAGCTCATCGCCGCGTACCTCTAAGCTTCAAGTAGGCAACAGAGTGCAGCAATCATTGATAGAATAGACTTCAGATTGCACCCGTTGTCATTTACATGGTACGAACGCATACTACGATGGTATGCTTGTTTAGAGAAGATGTCCAACGGTGGACTGCAAGAACATCCCTGACAACAGCGGAAGGGTCAAATTATCGTCCCATCCGCCAAGGTCCAGCAGCTCCGCGACTGCTGCACCAAGTCCTGCAGCCAGTGAGACCGTGCCAGCTACAGCTGCAACGTCCTCCTTACCTGTCATGTCGAAATAGAAGTCCTGCTCTACCATCAACGCCGCAAACGTAGATATGGCTGTAACACAGAAACATCCAACTGATCCTTCCAGAGACTTGTTACCACCAAGCTTCCCGAACAACGTCACTAGCTTGTGCCGACCATACAACGTTCCAAAGAACGCCGCAGCAGGATCTCCGACTGACAACTAGGACAGCAATAAGACACACAACAGAGCATGAGATATCAATACAACGTCACCCACACTCAATCAACGTACATGAAGAATAGCAAGTCGTGCAGCTCGTAGTGAAAATACTGCGAGTGAAAAGCCCGAACCAAGTAAAAAGTAGTAGGCACCCGGTAAGGCTGATCTTGAGACCTCATGCTGGCGTAAGATACTACTAAACCACTTGATATAAGCAGCATTGACAGTGTTGCTACGGCCTCTCACTTTGTGCAATCCATAGAACAACAGTGCAAACAGCAGCAGCACAGAAGCGCCTGTCCATCGGTCAATAAACTTCAAAGCCACGTAAATCATCGCCCCCGTGCCCAAATGCTGGACTTTACGTTGCAAATGCAAGTCTTCTCGACGTGCCACATTATTAAAGGCTACGTCATCGTGTCGAGCCGATACGAGGTATTGAAACAATAAAATGACAGCCACACATGCAACGAATGACATGTCGATAGACATCGGAGACCGTCGTGTCGAGTCGTGCTTAATGGTTTCCAGAAGATGAAATAGTGTCACGTACGACTTTCCAGCGTACTAAACTAGCAACGATGAACGTATTCAGAATGAAGGAATGAAGTTCTAGATATCAAATCTAACGATTGAAAGGATCAAGTCGATGAACAGACGAGAACTATCCACTTCATCGAACAACATCAAACCTTTGTGGCCTCGTTCTTGGTTCTTATCGTCTGCGACGTGTGCTAATGGAGCTAGTCATGGAATGATGGAATTTCTCGGTGTAGTCGACGTGTTCATCAGTCACATGATCGACGTGTGGATATTTGTCCGCTGGTCTGCGATTGATCGATACACAACACATTGTCACTGCAAAAACATTTACGATTACGTCTTGAAACTGTTGCAGGATCAGCTCACATAGAAGGTTTGACTGTTTGCTGGACCGCAATAAATACAGTAGACTCACTAACACTATTCCTCGCGTTGACGCGAGCTTTGGAAACATCAGCATGGAATTGCAGTCTGGAGTTTTAGTACCCAAAGTCTGAGTCGGCATCACTACCGTAGCCATGCTCATTGTCGTCCTCAACACGTACAAAAAGGCTCGTGTCGAATAGGCCGTCCAGTCTGGGAACGAATGGAGCCTGTACCTGCCGGGCCTCTAGTTGTTGCCAGCCCTGTGTCGACGGGAAGTAGCTGCGAAAGAAAGTGGTACTTCGCACTTCTCCGAACGACGCAAGTCGCACTGCAGGGTCTTTCTCAAGCAGTTTTTCAATCAGAGAACACACACTGGAATGACCATGCTCGTAGTCAATCGGGAACTGAACAGGCTCCGAAATGATGCGGCGACCTTGCTCTCGGTGGTTTGCATGGTAGAATGGCGTTCTTCCAAAGAGCATTTCATAAAAAAGAATGCCAAAGGACCACAAATCCACTCTCTGGTCGTATGGCTTGTGCTGCAATATCTCAGGCGCCATGTACTCTGCACTTCCACACATGGTTGAATTGCGTTCAGACGTCCACCTTGCATTTGGCTTAGCCAGTCCAAAGTCAATAAGCTTTGGATATCCATCTGCATCCAGTACAAGATTTTCCAGCTTCAAATCTCGATACAAGATACCTCGTCCGTGCAAATACTCGAGTGCTGACACCAAACATGCAGTGTAAAATGCCACATCACATTCATGAAGTCCTCCATGAGAGCTTCTGAGATTTTGTTTGGCCATAAAATTTTCCAGCGTCAAGCTATTACGACCCATTGCAACACTAAGTCGACGGTATTGTCGCGTCTGCTCTTCATCGGACTCCGACTCGGTTGTCATAGAATCTGACGTTTCCTGTTGATCTTGTATCTGTCTACCACTCAATCTCCTTCTCTCTTCCTCATCCAACTCATCTTGAAAATCTTCACTTTCTTCAAAATGTCCATCGTCATGTGTATACACAAGACTATAAATTTCTCCTCCAGGACAGAATTCCAGCACAAAGTACACTGCTACATTGTCTTGAAAAGTAGCATATAATGTAGCAATAAACGGATGATTCAGTCCGATATGTGTCTTCTGTTCTCTCAGGACGTTCTTCTCTTGCTGCAACTCAAGCACCAAATGTCGTGGAAGTATCTTCACAGCCACCGTTGCTCCCGTATCCAAATGTCTTGCGAGTTGAACCGTTCCAAATGTACCTCGACCTAATACGTCCAATAATTCCAACTCGTCAATTCTCGTTAATTTCTCGAGCTGTGATCCAAAATGTGGTCTTCCAATGGATAAACGTCCATGAGCTTTTACACTCACAGCTGTCACGTAATTCGTGGCACTATGAAAATGCTTGGTAACGTCCTGTATGGAGTTTTGACGCCACGATAAAGTAGATACACGCTCTAATAGATACCTTGTCGCTTTCTTTGAAATTCTTGTATGGATTTCGTATAATTTATGCCACATTGGGGTCATTGATGGCGTCTCCATGGATGGAAATACTCGCATAGTCAAGCAAATGGGTACAAATTGATGAAGCATGTACGTCGGACCACTAATATTGTAGAATGATTGAGCTGAGTGTTCTGCGCACGTTCGGATCACCTTCCACTCTCTTGCTTTTAAAACCTGTCTCTGTAATATATATCTACCGAAATACAATTATGAACGAGATGCTCTTTAGACAAGATGGATTGTATCGATTAGAACAAGTTATTTATTAATGCAGTATTAGTATACCTTGCGTATAGTCGATGAATACTATTTAGATGTTATCAGTTTAGGTAGTATTATTTTAGACAAGTTTTTTCTGTAAAAAGTAGATGACCTTGTGGGTACATGAAATTTATATTGACGAAAAGGATGATTCAATAAGCCAAACAGACTATTAACATACAACTCTAAAACCTACTAACACTCTCTTACGGACTACCACTTCGAAGTATGCGACAGCGTAGTTAGCATCTTATAATATCCTTTCCAACAACGTCGGTGCGACCAAGTCGCAAGATGAGATTCATCCCACATTACTAGCATTGTTTTCGCACATGATCCCGCCGTTCATTCGATAAAAGTGCGATATCATTGTCTTCAATAAGCACAATTGGCGGCTGGCAATGCGTCCAATTATCGTGCGTGTTCGATGATGGTATTCTGTTGTTTTCAAGATTTGACTTTCTTCGGATTGACAATCGTTCGGTAATCGACAGGTTGTCCTGTGCAAATTCAAGGTTGCGCAGCTCAAAGTGAAGCTGCAGCGCTGATGGTCGATTAATCGGGTTCCCGTCCAGACATTTGTTGACCAGGTTTCGGACACTTTTGGGACAGTCTGGGCTTATCGACGGTCGTATTGAACCGGCACTCACGAGTACAGCAATTCGAGCGTTCGTGTGCTTTGTGCTGCCACCACGGTCATCCGCATTCGGGACACCCTCCGAATACGGTCGTCGGCATGTATCCAGTTCCGTCATTATCACACCGAACGAGTAGACATCTGCCTTTTCTGAATACCGTTCACCTCGAAGCACCTCGGGGGCAATCCACGAAATGGTGCCAATCTCAGCAGTCATTGTTTGATCCTCTCTGAGCTCACGGCTCACACCGAAGTCTGTCAACTTGGCTTCCCATGTTTCACTCAAAAGTATGTTGTTCGGCTTTAAATCTCGATGGATCATCGGGCTTTCGAATGAGTGCAAGTACACTAGAGCCTCGGCAACATCAAGAGCAATGAGTGACTTGCACTTGCGACCGTTGCTTTTCGCCTGTGTATTTGGGAACCAGCCGTACGATTTACGAGCACTCGGGTCACGAGTTTCGTGCTTCAGCTGTTTCTGAAGAAGTGTAGCAAGATCACCGTTCGGCATATACTCAAACACTGCAGACAAGTCCATAAGGGAAGTGAAAGCGAAGCCAATAAACGTCACAATTTTAGGGTGGTCCAGCGAACTACACGTCCGAATTTCGTCCATAAAGTCGTTGAGCATTCGCGGATCACGAGCACGCTCCGGCAGCAATTCCTTCATCACTACGGCTTTACCACGGAAATAAGCCTTATACACGGCGCCGTATCCGCCTTTCGCTATCAAGCCACCGCGCTCCACTTCTTCGTTCATCAGCCGGAAATGCCGCATGCTTCGGTCCGTGCGAATGTCAATGTTTAAATGCCGGTTCGAATTTGTCACTTCTAATTGAGTCGAGGAAGTGATGGTGTCACTCATTCCTCGACGCTTGCTGCTAAGAATCGAGTCGTCGAATTCATTGCGCTCGTTGTGCTCCATCATTCCCGTGGTTAACGTTCGCTCGAAGAAAGCCTGGTTCGTACCGCTGTCAGCTCTTGACCAAGAATCAGAGGTTCTGTCTGCTGTGTAGTCCCAGAGTTTCTCACCCGAACGGCGACAATAAAATACGACATAAGCTACAGCGCCGGCCACGACCACTAGTAGCAGAGTTGCACCTGAAAGTATCGCCACGAGCATCCAGTTATAAGAAGTGCTTATCTCTGGATAATTGATAGGCTGAGGGACATTTGGCGGTAGTCCGAGAGAGCTACTTGAGGGACTTGCGGCTGCGGACATAACGAACTTGTTGTTGTACACTGCATCCGGTAGGACACATATAGGCACAGTCTGCACTACCTCTTTTCTTGCACTTGAATCGCTGCAACTGGTAGCTGAGACTGTGAGCTTCAGCCACTCCAATCTTACTATCAGTGGCATGGCCGAGTCAGCTATCTCAAAAGAGTCGATCGTGCTGCCTTCTAAGTCGATCGAAGTCAGTGAGCCCGACGATGGCAACGTTACTCCTGAAAGTTTGCTGATTTTGCAGTCTTTGCATGAATAGACCTGGAGTTGTAACGGCATTTGCCACTTGGAGAGATCTTCGATTGGGTTTTCACTTGTATCAAGCTCGTGTAGTGTTTTGCTGAAAGAAAAAGTAGTAAGCATCATGATGTTGTTGTTCTTTATAGACAGCGCGGTGACAGTCGCAGGAATCTCTCCGTCGTCAAGACCGCTAATGCTGTTGTCATCGAGAACTCTGTAAAAATAGAACAGCATATTCGCGAAATTAGCGTTTGTGTGTGCAGGCTCTTCAGAAGCACACTACACTTTACGTACAGTGTAGTCACAGTGCGTGGAATTGCCAAAGCATTCAAATGACTGAGACCATTCAAAGACAAGTCTCTGTGGTAAAACATCAACATACAGTTAGTATACAGACAAATAACTAGAATATACTACTACCTAAGCAAACGCATTGACGCTGATAATGACGTACAGCATCTTCACGGTAGCATCCGGATCATCATAAATGGTCACAATTTGATTTCCTGATAGCAGCACAGTTGTTACATCTGGAAAGCTTGAGACTGCTTGAATGTTTATATTACGAGCATCGACTGTGGTGGTCCCACTACGTAATGTCGAACTAATGTGTACAATAGTGCAATTAGGATACACAATCTCTGCATCCGATGGAGCATTCGCACTTCTTCGTAATGTGGCAAGTGTCGGCGCTAATTCCTCACATGCTGCAGTTGTTTCAAGAATCCTCCGAGCACCAGTTGAACAAAGTAGTATCATTAAGAGCATGAAGATCATCACAAGTTCTCGTTGCCACAGACGTGGCTGTCTCATGACTACAATCTCCTTCTTAATACTACGTGATGTCTCGAATTTTAAAAAGAGACTTGGTGCTTGGTTCGGACTGCACAAGACGAATATTCAGTTAACACCCCATCCTTCAGTTATTATCCTAGACATGTCAATCCGATTTGTATCATTGCTACATTGTGTCAGGTAGAAGAGACATCTATATTTAGAAAGCAAAGCTTAAGAGTGCCAGATGTTTTATTTATTACACACGACTTAGGATTCTATCAAAACTTTTTTATTAATTATCATGATACAGTAGTCTAGCAATCTATATATGGTTGCTATGCGACATGCAAGGTTGGTATTAAATGTTGGAGGTGATGATTTACAAGGCGAATCCTTTTTAGAGCTTTTAGAGTGACTATGAAGCCATAGAAAAGCTGGGTCTATTTGAATGCAATCAGTGTAATACTGATATTGCCCATTTGTCAATACAGTAGGTACCTTTCTGGCGGCGTCTTTTTGCTTGTGGGTCAAAAGGTGCTATCTTTATGCTTCATCCACATACAATTTCAAGTCATTTCGTATTGAAACTCTATTTCACTTCCCAATCGACAGTCAATCGCAGTGATAACAGTCTGAATCAGATTGGTCTAAGAGTCGCCAAATAGCCATACGATACCACCTTATTTGTATTTTATTAGAGTAAAACCTAAGCAAAGTCACGATAATTCTATGTGCGTTAAATAGTAATGGGTATTTCAATAATGTACCAATCTTATAGGCCTCACATGCATGCATGCATGTCCATTACCTGGTCATTTAGCTCTTGCTTCCCATGAGCCGATAGAATTCTCAATAGAATCGTGTACAAAAAGCTCCACCTCCTTGGAGCTGATGGACGAAATAAAGCGATGATAACACTCGTTCCAAAGTACTTGATACGATCCATACGCAGTGAGTGACACGAAGAAACCACTGACCTCGTAGCCAAAGTGTTAGAAGACGTTTCGACACGAAACTCCCTCTGAGTTCGATCGTCATGCGCAACAAAGGTCCCGTCATAATATCGAAACCCAGTCAACCCCTTTAGCAATTCCATGTATCATGTGCATGCGGCCTTTCAGCGCCGTTCCAGATTTCATCGAACGGCACTAGCACGGGCACGGCCTAAAGTCCTACATACAGCTCCACGATACGTCAAAGAATTGTCACTAGTTCGACTTCAAAGCACACCGCTACGTACCTTTTCCAAGATCGAAGGCTAGTGTCAGTCTTCCGTCTCTTCCACCACCTTTCAAATGCTTACGGCAAAGCGTAAAATGTAAGGCTTCAATTACTCACCCTTGTTACTAGCCTTGACGTGCGTTTGCGACATGCATCTCTCCGACGCCAGCAGCTCCTCCTCTTCGAGTTCCAAATTACGTAGTTCATAGTGAATTTGCAACGCTGATGGACGATCCGCTGGGTCAAACGCCAAGCACTTGTCCACCAAGTTACGCACACTACGTGGACAGTCCCTGTGCACCTCGGGTCGAAGAGAACCGGCACTAACCAACACGGCAATACGAGTGTTTGACGTCTTGTTGTTGCCGTCATGATTGTCATCGATCGAAATTCCCTGTGAATATGGTCGACAACATGTGTCCAATTCCGTCAAAATGACACCAACAGAGTACACATCTGCCTTTTCAGAGTACTGCTCGCCTCGCAGTACCTCTGGAGCTATCCAAGAGACCGTACCAATCTCCGCAGTCATTGTCTGGTCTTCATCAACTTTACGACTAATTCCAAAGTCCGTCAATTTTGCTTCCCATGACTCGCTAAGTAGCACATTTTTCGGCTTCAAGTCACGGTGGATGATCGGAATCTCAAACGAGTGCAAGTAGACGAGCCCTTCTGCAATATCAAGCGCAATGAGCGACTTGCACTTCGACGGTCCACCTTCTCCGACCGAATGAAACCAATTGTAGCCGTCTCGAGCGTATTCGTCGCGAGTCTCACGTTGCAATTGCGTCTGCAACATGCTGCTTAGGTCGCCATGAGGCATGTACTCCATGACCAGGCTAATATCAAACAGAGAGCTCCAAGTCACACCAATAAAGTGCACGATCTTGGGGTGGTCCAAAATCGAACAGAGACGGATCTCATCCATGAAGTTACTCAAACAGCGCTTGTCACGAGCCCGTTCTGGCAGCAGCTGCTTAGTCACTACCTTCTCGTTCTGAAATGTGGCCAGGTAGACGGCGCCGTAGCCGCCTTTCGCAATCAGATTTCCTCGCACGACTTCTTCCTGCAGTAATCTGCACTGCAATATGTCTTCATCCGTCCGAATATCGTTCATTACGAAATTGAACGTTGAATTACTCATCATTCTTTCTGGTGCCGAGTCCGTTCGACCAGTTCGTGACATGCCCGTCACGTGTGACGGTATGTACTTTGTCGCCTTGGATGATGATGAAGCATGCGGGTCAAACTCCAAATGTTCAGCTTCTGTAATCTCTTTATCCCGAACCTTTTGTCGGCGACGGCAGACGACAAAGACAGCACCACCAAGTACACAGGCCATCATCGCTCCGAGACAGATCATTGCTAGCATCATCCAATCACTAAGGCCAACATGGTCCCCGATTTCTTCTTCAAGAACAGATGTGCCTCGATTTTGAGCATTAGAAATGTCGGATCCTCCCAAAAGGTACTTGGCGTTAAAATAGTCATCCGGGAGCACACACAAGTGCATCGAGCGAGCAACCCGAGACATGGCATGAATGTCGCTGCAGCCGGATCCAATTGTTGTAACTACGAGATTGTCCACAGCCTCGAGCACACTTACACTTGAATTGGCAACTTCGAACAACCCTACGTTGCTGCCTGTCAGATCGAAAGTTGAAAGGGACAGGGCTGCTGGAAAGACCACGCCCGCAATGCTCTTGATTCCGCAGTTCTGGCACTTGAAAGACTGTAAGCTGTCTGGCATCTGCCAGCTGGTGAGCTGTGACACCAAGTTGCCACTCAAGTCGATGTACTGTGTCGCATCGCCCATGCCAAAGTTCTGCAACGATGTGATGCTGTTGTTTCGGATTGACACCGATGTGACCGTGTCTGGGAGGTCGCTTTTCGACAACGCTGAAATCTTGTTGTCGTCCAAATTCCTGTTCATTTGCAAGCCAAAACACATTAGCCGCAAGACACACTTACACGTAATAGAGAACAATGCAGCCTTACAGAATTAAGACACCACTGGGTATCAAGATGTTGGTCAAGTCTTTGATGTCATTTGCAGATATATCCCTGCATGAACATACAAAAATTCTCAGAACATGGTGTTTTGAAAGCATAAACAAACTACGCACAGCGTTGAGATACTATTGTCGTCTATTTCTTGGATAGCAACAATGCTGTTGTCTGAAAGGTCCCTGTTCGTAATCCACAGCACAATGTCTTCATTAACCTCGCCACGCAATTCACAAAATTAGGCACTGACAATACGTACATCATGTCGACCTCGGGGAAGCTCTCGACAATCTGAATCTTTTGTCCTGAGGCGTCCATAGATAATTTGCCATCCTTCTGGCGGTCGGCACGAATGGTCAAAATGGCGCAGTCTTTATAGATGACATAGGCTGCACTCGAAGACGACGCGCTCTGTTTTAACGTAATCATGGTCGGTGGAGACTGTAGGCATTTTTGACGCTGTGTCTTGAGAGCCGCTAAACTTGCTGAACCGAGTGACGCGGACAAATCGTCCGATTCCACTGACACGGCAAAGGCTGAACGTATTGTCACCTGTATCGTCACTAAAAGCGCAAACGTGCAATTCCACCACCTGCTCGCCACTGCCATTGTAAATGGTCTTCGATAGAGCTAAAGAGTCCACGGATGTAAGAACCTATTTGACCTGTCTGCCCCTGATCAATCAATTCCACTCTACTTGAGTTTCTAGTCGAAAGGTTACGAACTCGTCCCTCGCTAGCACCTGAGACCTGGTTGTGGGGTAAGGGAGGGGAGTTACACTGGGTCGCAAGTTGTACAAGACCGTCGCACCAGCTGGGAACACTTGAATTTGATCAAAAAACTCGCTCGAGGTGTGAAAAACCAAGCTCCCCATCTGAGTTGCCACGTTCTTGACATCTATGTGCATGGTTCCCGTATAGACATGGCACGATTACCGACGTGGTGCTGCAGATGAAAGACAAAAGCAGCGATTGCTGATCTGGAATTCAACTCTATCGGATCCCGTGAAAAAAAAACACTTTCCAGACGCGTACGAAAGACATGCCGAATGCACCTGGAAACCATTCGAAGAAACTGACGAGCTCCTTGATGAAAACTCCTTGATGGCTTTCGTGTCACGAACTTTCTACCTGTCACGGTTTCAATGATGTGCAAAGTTCATGAACTGCATCGTCCGCTTCTGGTCCACGTTACTTCAAGTAGAAAGAAAAGGCTGTAGAGACGCCCTCATGCAGCGATTGCAATGCAAAACTCTCGAAGTATTTCCAACATAGGGCAAAGTGGTTGTAAGCATGAGACCGCTATCTCATGTGTTCCTCATTGAGATCGTTGGCAAGCGAATTTGTTGCCGCTCTTGATGACTTGAAGCTATTGAAGGTGCATCTATTTTTTTTAAAAGGATCAGGTTATCATGGAGACTAAGTACAAGAAACTGACTATCAAGGACATTGTTTCATGAGTATTTCGTGAGGAAGAAGTAAGCTAGTAGTGAAGTATGGGCTAGAAAGACAAGAAAGACAAGAGAGCCTATTTCCTGCTATAAAGTAGTATAATCAATTGCCCATTAGGGTGAATTTGTACTACCACGTTCTACACTCCCTCTTCAATGAAGGGTCATTTGAGTCATGAAAGGTCATTGTTTTTTTTGTGATACAAGTCCCTCGTGAACTACAGATATCCCACTACGTTTCAACTAGGACCCCGCCGTTTCGAACTATAACCCGCAATCTTTAATTGCTTGCACTTGCTGAATAAATCTCTAGAAAGGTTATGCCAATTACTACTTTGTCGTCGAAGAGCGTGCTACGAGTGCATCAATTTGCATTCAACAAGAACGAAAACACGAGAGATCAAATGACATTAGTTGCAACCACCGGAATTGTGGTGGGCAAAGGGTTTCAAGCTAATTTCAAGCTTTATGATGATTCGGAGGTCGATGCTGCTCACGGGACATTGGAATGCACTCTTGGGCTCGGGGTTTGGGTCTATAGTGATCACAGTCGCTACGGTTCGATACTTAATGGCGATCAAAGTGTTCACAATAATGCAGTGGTAGTGCATCATGGTGATACGTTAAAGGTCGGTCGGACCGAAGTCAAGTTGAGTTTGGAAAGGGGAACGTCGGAAGCAATTCCAGAAAAGAAGGAAGCGAACAACATAGTGTCATCAGTTGGTGTTAATCAGGAGACCGAGTTAAGTGCACGAAATATTGCACGAATGGCTCGACGTAGAGCGTCAACATCATGGGAATCGGCAGGTGCAGTGTCCAAATTACAGCAAGCTAAGGAACGACTGCCTCGCATTGAAACATTGGGGCTTGACTTTGTTGCAGTTGAAACATCCATGGCGACGCCTCCGGAGTATACGGTGTCGCCACTTCCTGAGACGCGGTGGCAGATTCCTACTGCTAACGCAACCGCAGAGGCAGCAAGAAATTTGCCGTCGACACTCTTAAAGCAGCACGGACACCCGCAATCGTTTCATCGACCTTGTGCGCGGTTTGTGGAAGGTTTTGACATGCCGTTCACATCAATACATCAGCAGCCAGAAGCTGAAAATTCAAGTAAGAAGGACCTCCCACCGCCTTTGGAATACTCGAGCTCTCCAGCGGTGTCTCCGTCGTCTTTAGCGGCACGGCAGCGCTACAATCTCCTTCAGCAACCGCCAACTAGTGTACCTGTCTCTGTGTCTGCATTGATCGCTAAAGTGTCTCCCCCGCCAACAAGTACAGGTGGCTGGCCAAGCTCGCGGCGTGACGATCTTCGCATTCAAGTGTCCAAGAAGATGGCTGCGGCAGCGCCAGTGGGTGCTGGTAAGGCTACTGTTCCCCGCGTATTTCTGGGAGCACTGGAACCTCAGCCACCTGCGTCACCTGTGGCACAAAGAGACCTTTTCAAACAACAACTATCACTGCAGACCATTCTGCAGGCCAAATTTGAAGAGGAAAAACTACTCAAACAGCAGCAGGAGGAGTGGATGAGACAAAAGATGATGTCTGTCATCTCCAACAACAACAACGAGATGCTAGCTTCCACGCTGCATCCTCCTGTCGAGAATGAGAAATCGTCGCTTGACACTGACCCGAATGAGTTGGTACTGTTTCCCGCACCAACTCCAGTACCCTTACTTGGACTTAGGCAGCACCAGATTTTGAAACCAACTTCACGAGTTTCAGCAGCCACGCCAACGTCCCAAGCACGTCTTAACAGCTTCGAAGAAAGATTCAATGAAACAAGATGCAATGCTAAGAAGGAACGTCATAAGACTACAGCACTGGCAAGCGAATTACACAAATGGGAGGTCATACACCGCAATCCCGCCAAGGAAATTGAGCTGCGCAGCTCAGATGAAAGCGTCATTTCCACAGCAACTACGATGATTACTTGTCACCGGCGTGTCATGAGCTCGGTACGTCATTCACAGATTGTCCGTTCATCGACTCGACCTCTAGTGTTTCTAACGTTTTTTGCTGTTTCCTCCCACAGCTCTCATCAAGTTGTACCAGCTCCGTTGATCTTTTCGATTTCCTCGGTTATGAGGAAGAGGAGGATACGGACGACATGATCACGTCGTATACAACTCCAAAATGGATCAATTGAGCTGCTACGCTCTTGATTCGAAGCAAATGTGCTGGATTGTTGTCAGTGACTTCTGGTAAGCTCTCGTACTGGGTTAGTCCATATGCTTTGGTGCCTTTAGCTTTAGCATATCTGCATTGTATCATTCCCATTTTAATATATAAAGTAGCTGACGAGAAGTGCTGCTGTAATTGCAGGTATCAGGAATCAATTCCATTGCACAATGACCAACCCAACATTGCGTGCTGTTTGTACTTACTCATTTCTTGGTGTTGATGCAGAAGATCGTTATCTTGTAACCGCAAAAAATATCTTCACACCTACATGGTACGCAAGCATAACCCCGATAGCATAAAGGTTCACCTCTTTCTTCATTTTGCTGATTTAGACGTACGGCCAGAGTCTATCAAAGGGGTTCATGCAAAGCTAAGCAGCACTACAGATCCGACCAAGCTGAACAAGCTTGAAAGCTGTTCCTACAGCTGCTTCACATTAAACTTGACAAATCCGGTGGCGTGTTTTCGACTTCAACGAGAAAGGCAGCTTCTTACAGCAGTTTGTTTGTATGAAGAGGTTTCGCAATGCAGAAGCTTATTTCATCCAGAAGCTGCATCCGAATGATACGAGTATTCATTACAGTGCTGGTGCTTGTTGTGCCAGCTACAAGTCACGAGAGTGCAGCATCGACCAACAGCACACCTCTCAATGTTACTGACTACTGGATTGAAGACCATCCGTACGTGTTCCAGCCTTACTGGAAGCGCCTTCGAAATGGTAAAATTGTACTGGAGAACGACTCGACCTTCAGTAGCGTACGCGATACAGTTAGGACAAATACGTCATGGATTTCAAGATGGGTCCTCTCAAGCGAGGGTCAACGCACGCTAAGAAAAGATTTATCACGGCTGCTGATGTACAATCTAGTGTCTCCCATGGACTACGGGGACTCGCTGCGGTCTAGTAACGTACGTCGGCGCCGCAACAAAGCGGTACGCATGTTTCTAACGGACAACTTGGCACTCCCAGCCTTGAAAACTTTCGGTCGTGTAGCTTGGAATCTCATTCAAAGTCATTACGTTGACTATTTCAAAGACGAGATGTTCACGCAGCGTTTAAAGACTATGAACGCCAGTGAGATGATACGAGAATTTAACCTCACACTCCCAATTGAGGCGATCGAAGAGATACCAGATGAAGATAGCCGACCAAACACAACGCAGGCATACGAGTATGATGGAGAAAAAAGCGAGCTCAATTGTACAGACAGTACTCCGCAGCTTTTGATCCATACGAGAATTACTCGAACCAGTTTTACACCCGAGACGATACTTTGCCGCCACCCACATTTCCTGCCGACAGCTATCCGTGGCTTTGGTCTTCGCGGCTTAACATGACACGAATGATAGTGTCACAGCTATTGCAATCGCTTGCTGTGCAGAATGTAAACATAGCTGAACTCGATACCAGCTCAAGTGGAAGCAGTGACGATGCAATCCTTAGCTCTTGTCCATCAAGTTGCGCTGAAAACGACAGAATATCTCGAGAACTCGCGAATGTAAGTGATGAATTGCTTTTGAGCGCGTTAAACTTGTCGGTACCAGCGAACGGAAGTGTATCTACTGGAGCAGTAAACCATGGAGGCAATACTACAATGAGTACAAAAGATACCCAAGCATTCAAGCAAATCCAAGTTCGACTGGAGGAATTTTACTTCGACACTGGCATTCCTCGGCTACCCGTCCATCCCAATGTTACAAATTTGGTCTTTCCATCGTTGGCAACATTTCTTCGTGTATCACTTACAACCGATGCAAGTACCAACCATTCCGCGGCATCTGAAGACAGCGTTGCAAACAACAGCTTTGGTGACTCAAATGACGCTGTTATCCCACGATCGTTGTCTTTGGAAGATTTAATCAGCGACGATGCTGGTAACATTGGCAGTATGACAGATTTTTCGTCAAGAAGCGGAGTATACGCTGCACTCACTCACTATTACGCGTTCCCTTCGGCTGACAAATGGATGATTAAAAAGTTTGACGATGAGAATATTTCAGATTGTACATTGAAACAAGTGTGTCTAGTACACTCTGGAGTGACGGTGTATACGCCGTCGTTAACAGCGCTACAGCTGGTTGAAACATTCAATGATATGAGCGTGGCTCCCACGACAAAACGATTAATGCGGCTGATGGCGCTACTGGAGATGGTTCAAGTGGCTTTTGAAGCTGAGCGAAGAGCGCTTAAACACGGTCTACAAGGTCCGTCCACCGTCTGGTACTCTACTCACGACCTTGACGTGGATGAATTTGCTGATGCAGTACTAGGTACAATTAACATGTCGATCAGTGGAGACACTGGTGATTCAACTCCGCTGCATGTTTTTGAAAAGCACATGAACGAACGGGTACCGATTCTGGACGAAGAGGTTTCGTACTACGCAGAGACAAACCACGACACCAAATTCTCGATGGAACTCAACCACAGCATTCCCATGCTAGACAAATTCCAAGAAAGTGACCTGGTTAAACTAGTGAGCTCGTTCACGAACGAAATGAAGAATCTCAATCGAGCAATCGGTTTCTACGTAGAGACTCGATCTACAGATTTATTATACCAAGAAGTTGTAAGTGCTACGACGCGTGGAGATTTATATAACGGAAGTGAGTACACCTTGATCGGCTTTGGTTTTCTCATTCCTGCGACCAACAAACACAATGTGCTATATCGAGACATGAAACTGCCAGTTCCATTTCATCTTGTGGTCCGTTTACTTGTGCGTTTTCAAGAAAGTCGTTTACTGCTACCACAAGAATCACGACAAGTTTTAGTTTGCCTGACAATGGCATACTACAATATTTCCTTCTACCGCTGTCACAACTCATCATCTACCAACCATTAAAGACATGAGAAATAGCAAAATGTCGTAGGTCATTGAACATGTCGATCGTCTCCTCATTCCCAATGGTTTTCGTACTACTGCAACTTGTCACTCGAGGCATGCATGGTGTTCTAACCTGCCCAGCGACCAGCAAAAGATCCACCTCGAGCCAACCATGCGATAAATAATAGGTCTTAAGGTCGTTCTGAATCAACTAGATTACCGCAGCCCATGTTGAGTAGATGACCTTCAGCCAGGATAATGATAGCATGGCCTTCCTCAAACGAAGCGGTCCACCTGCGGCTTGATGTTTTGGCGCTTGGCGATCTCAGTCACACCAGCCATGTCAATCTCATTGTCAAAGTGATCAATGTTGCCGACGATATCATTGTTTTTCATCTTGAGCATGTCCTTAGCCATGATAATGTCCTTGTTACCCGTCGTAGTGATAAAGATGTCCGCCTGGGAGACAACCGTCTCAAGACGTACCACCTGAAAGCCCTTCATGCACGATTGAAGGGTGCAAATAGGGTCTACCACAATACGTAGACGACCGCGTCAGCAGCCTTCATGGTCTGAGCGCTATCCTTGCCGACGTCACCAAAGCCACATATCAATGCGTTTGCTAGCCAGCATGACGTCTGTGGCACGCATGATGCCATCAGGTAGTGAGTGGCGTCAGCCATATAGATTGTCAAATTTAGACTTGGTGGCCGAATCATTCACGTTAATGGCAGGGAACAGTAGCGTTCCGTTGACGGCTCCACCGCAGTCTTTGCCTGGACAGGTGAGACCCTTGAAGAGGACTGGGAATGCACTTTGAGCGCCATCACGTGGTCTTCAGATGACGGCCCAGACAACATCGTGGATGACGGTGGCGACATGACGTTTCTTATTCACCAGGGCTATAAAGCTAAGAAGCTCTTTCTGAGAACGACACGCTGCCCGATGCTGACAAATATGGCTTCTTCCCTCTTCAAATATCAATTACGCTTTTATGATTCGCTAAGCTGTCAAGTGTGCTTACAGACGACCTCCGATAGGTGAATATTGGCGGCGCACACGGTGCTGACGCCAACGCACAACGCCGAAGATCGCAGCGCCAACTGCCACCAGAGCAAGGGCAACGACACCCATGATGGTTGCAAAATTCCACTTCGCCACTGATGCGAGTAAATGGCTTGGCTTCACCTTCTTGGACGTTAGAGTATGCGAAGGGAGTTCTTTGGGAGTAGAGATCGTCACGTTGAGCAGATGCCCAGCTCCACCAAAATCACACGTCGCGCCCTTTTCGCGGTTGAGATGCCAATACTGGTCAAATGCCCAGTCGCATTGCTCTTCCAAGGTGTGGAAGCGCTTCTTGATGTCCGAGCAGTCGATCTCCGGGTAATTGCACGCAAATGCAAGACCGCTCTTAAGCTCAAATTCTTCAACACCGCGCTTTGCATGGCAAATAAAGTCACCACTGTCCTCCTTCCTGCACGCCGTCTCAACACCGTCATCGCTGTGGTAATGCGACACGTTCTTGGGGAATGCGCCCTGACGAACCAAGTCCAAGAAACTCCACTTTGTAGCGAATTCCGTTTTGAAGTTCCAAAAGTACCACCCGTGACCAACAGCAAAACCATTTAGCTTTTTCAGAGTTAACGCCCTGGTTAATGCAGCATCGTCATGCTGGTGAAAAGAGTTCTGACTGGTAACAGGGCACTTGCCGAACGACGGTCCAGACATGCCAGTGCCATATGGGCCTTGAATCGGCTTAGTCTCGTCCAAAGGAGTACCTGGAAAACCGTCGCCAAGATACGTGCTGTTTATAGGACAGTCTACCATGTGGCATTGGACTTTGGGGAAGCCTGGCAAATTGTCATTGAAGCCATTCAGCCACATTGCACAATTGTCCGTGCCGATCGACCACTCGCCTACAATAACGGGCATCATGGCATCTTCCATCTTGGTAATGACATACTTCTGCTGACAAGCGTTTGAAAAAAAATCTTCAATCGTTCCAGGTGAATTCCAAGCTTGATAAATGTGCGTGTCGAGCGCGATATCGGGGCAGCCTCGGAGGAAATCAGCCCAGAATACCAGTCCGAAACGAAATGAGTCGTGAATAATGAACTTCCACAAAGGTGCGAGAGCCTTTACTCGCTTGTACGACTTCCAATAGTATTCTTTAAGTACTTCAATAGGTGTAAGTTCCCACGGTTCATTCACTGGCTCAATTCCCATTATAGCTTCGTGTCCCTTGTAGCGATTAATAATTGCTTCGACAACCACAATTGAATGGTTTAGGTTCGAGTAGTTGATGCTTGAATAATTGTGGTTCTCGACATCAAACGTACCAGCCCATTCGGCTTGACGAATAGGCCAATGCTCAAAAGTAGTCGTTCCCACAGGTTGCGTACTAGCAATGGACGTCCACTTGACAGACATAGACCTGCCACTGTTATCGAATCCATTCTGGGAACCAATGAGTCCATGCATATCCAATAGAATGTCAAGGCCGTACTTAAGTGCAAGGTCAGCGACACGGTCGAGCGCATCGACGGCACCCGTTGTGCAGCCAGAAAAAGGTTCGTAAGGATTAAACATCCAGTCACCAACAGGAATACGAAGCGAATTGATACCTGCTGCAGCAAGTGCAGCAATATCTTTCTCCGTGACCCAATTGTCATAATGAATACGTAGCTGTCGATTCGCTTCTTCCTTTCCAAGTGCCGTGCAGAACGTATACGTATCCATTGCTGTTTTCTCGGGAGCTTTGTCTCCAAATCGTTGCTGCGTGTTCAAGAACTGGTAAAAGAGTGAAGGCGTGATCCATGGCTCTAATACGAGCCAACCGCCGAGATTTACACCACGAACTTGTTTATTGAAAGGCGTAGCATGCGTATCAAACGAGCACGTCTGGTCCGTATCGTTTGGCTTGAAGTTCTTAAACACATCACTGTCCTGGGCGAACATGGAGTCCTCGCCATGGTGCCAGTACCATTTGTAATCCGGCAAGTCGGGTGTGTCCTGTGGACCCGAAGCAGACGTTGGCGCAGGAATCGACTTGTCCGTAGACGCATCAGGAGCTGTCACGTCCTTTATTTGTAACACGGGCTCATCATGTGAGTCTTCTCTGCCCTCGGGCGACATCTCGATTGAAAAACCGTTACTCGCAGCGACGTGTGGTTGAAGCACAGCCACGACAAGAAACGCACTAAACGCTGTTGTCATTTTATATGGCGACCAGACCACCATTCTGCTTTTGGATCCAAAAATCAAAGTGACGTCTCTTGAGCACGACAAAGCAAAAGGGAAAATGAGGAGCAGGTGGATGCGGATCTTGCGATAGTGGGAAATTACAAAACTAGCTTGTTCTTGTACTTGAATTTGCAAGCAGTATGATATAAATTACAGTATGACCACATTGCGATCTTTGGTGTTGAAGTTGTCTGATTCAATTTAATGGCTGCCAGACAAACCAAGCGATCGCTAGGAGTAGCACTCTATAGAAAGAAAAAAGATTTACATGCTTAATCGTGAAAGCTGGTGGTCTGATATAAGTGATCAAACAGTGTAGTTCTTCTGAATATAGGTAAAAATTCTAGCTTTCTTAATTCAGTCGGTCAAATTCCAAAGGTCAGAGTGATAGATACCGCACAATTTATAGTATTGTAGCTGCGTCGAGCTTACATATATTTTTTTGCAGCTAGCACACCTGCGATTCTTTAGAGTTGAAAAACATAGATCAAAATGTTACGTTAAGATCAACAAAGAGACAGTAAAAAGGCAAAAAAAATTTATTATCAATGTGTTAAAGCTCTGACACATGTCCTAACCTTTCTTCGAGAGCCACGGTCCCACGATTCTAAGTATTTTAGACAAGATATCATTAATTGCTTCGTCTTCATTTTTTTTAACTAGGTCTTCCCATAACATTCGTTCATTGTTTATACCATATGCGAGTCTCACAACCATCGCTATTCTCGGCCATGTGTCATTCGCTTTACCGTCAAGTATACACTCCGCATACACATAACTGACCCACATTTTTAAGTTTGCATTTTGAAGCCCACGGTTTTTAAGGCCAAATATCTCATACATATCAAAAGCATTATGTCCCTCAACTTTCGCGTTCCATGCAAACCCACGTTGTAAAAAAAATGACAATTCATTGTCGTTGTGCTTCAGCAAAATCGCAAAGAACTCTGGCCAATGGTCCCTGAAATGATTGGCCAATTCGATCCCCACTTGTTTACATAAATCATTCGCTTCCGTGTATGAAGAGTGCGTTTTACCAAAGTCATTTAATTTTTGCGTAAAGTACGCACGGAATTCTGGGGATTTAAAGAAATTATCACCAAGTTGTATATGCTGGACCAAATCCTCTCTCACTTTTCGCCTGGACGTCATAGTTTCATCGATAGGCTCTGTCGCAGAACTACTCGCCTCAATATCGTTACTTTTCCTCTTTCCAAATAGGAATTTTTTAAAGAAATTAGGTGCCCTCTCCTCTTCGGTTGTTTCCACCCCACCTCGCAGAAGCCGCTGAGGAGCGTGCTGATGAGACAGTGCTGGATGCTTGAATGTCGAACTTGATCGTGTTGACGACGCATCAGCATAGGCAGAGAGGGTGACGGCAGCCACTAGGAGCAAAGGGTATGTACGCATGCTTGATCGACTGCTTGAGGAGTATGGGAGAAAATTGAGAATGAATCTGCGGTTGCCATTTCTTCGGTATTTCGTCGGATTAAATTGCAAAGCTTTTTTTCGACTCTTGACTATACGAGAAACACCGGACGGAGCTCTGATGACGTGCAAACTGAATGTAGCTGGGGAGTGACACTCACAGTGTCAGAGATTCCACGCCTTAAGATTTTTTTGATACAAAGGTCAGGACTGACAAGCTTTGGGTCAAACTACCTCTCACTTAAGGTTTATCCGTCATACATGACTACTACCGATCATATTGCAAAGGACGTTTACATTTGTAAAAATTCCATGAGTCTACACCACATGTCAGAGGCCAACCAGTGTAAACGATCAATCTCTCGATGTGCTGTGTCATTTTTATGAGAGCTCTTTGCTAATCCATTTCTTTACATATTCCTATCGACTGAAACTGAATCCATGTCGTCAGTGAACAAGCGCTGGTCCTTTCCGAAAGGCGCAGCATTTACAACCTCTCTTCACCTGGTCTTTTTTTCGTACCGTCGCATCGGCACCATTCAATCGTAAGAGGCCAGCCCTTGCAAACATTGTAGTCAATTCCTCGATGTGCTATGACATTTTTTAAAAAAGCTTGTTTGCCTTTCCAAGAACACGTCTATTTACAGATACCTAGCTCCTCGACTCACTATAGACGAAATGCCGCTTGTGCAGACATTACAACGTTCAATAAAACAGTAGCACCCACAGTAACAGCATCAGTAACAGCAACAAGCAAGTAAACGAGTAGGATGCACCGTTTTGTTTAACCTTCCTCAGTCAGCTGGCACACGTAGTATCGAACAAATATGAAGCCGCTTCCTCTACTTACCGGCAGAGCGACAAACTATACCAACTTGCGACATGCACTCGATTCACTACCACCGCTGTATAGTACCTCCTATGGAAGCACGCCAGCGACGTTATCTTCGGCTGGGCTGCAAGTGATAGTCTACTGTAGATGTCACACCGTATAGACACGTGGACAAGCAAATGATTGTCAACGTGTTTGAGTTAAACGAGCTGTTACCGGCGAATGCCTTCGTGTGGATATCAGCTGTTGTGTATTGCATAATCAAATCACGAGTTACGAGTCAAAGATGAATGTATTTGATGTCGACCGTCTGATTAATCAGATGGGAAATTTTATTTGTCAGAAAACGCAAGAGAAAGCCAATGAGATTCGCATGAAAGTACAAAGTCGTCGAATAGTTGCTTTTATCGTATTTAGGACGGGGAAAATAGAGTAAAGAAGCAAAAACCAGTGTTTCGTATTGAGGACTCGTGGACATTGGCAGCTTGATTTTTTTGCTAGACAAAGCAAGATTTTTATTACGAAAACATGCAGATGCTAGTGCATAACGCTCAACTTAAGCTTTAGGAAGAGTACAAACGCAAAGAGAAGGAGCATGAAGTATACAAGCACATGGGTGTAAGCTGATACTTTATGTTTCAATTGTTAAAACCAAGTTTTGACGGTTTTATTGATATGTACAGTGCTCGGTCGGCTGAAATTGGTGCTTCATGACGACAAAAAATGATCATTTTTAGGACGAGTTATTTAAGAACGTTTATTGTGAAGGGGTAAAGCCCGCTGAAGAACTAAACGACCTCGGACGACAAAGATATGGTTTTTTCTACGTGACCTCATCGTCCAGGGTCTGGTCAAGCTTTTTGAGACGGATGTAGTGGTCGCAGTACGTGCCAAGGACGTGGAAGTTGCTGAGATGGTGGTCACGGAAGCCACGGACAAGTACATTGCTACGATGAAGAAGGAGGCTCACTTTGGACGTGAACGAGGTCAAGGTGACGGTAAACAAGATCGGTGACGGCATGGTGCCGGACGCCAAGGCTGGTGATGTTGTGCTATACGCCAAGCAGGGCAAGGGGATCGTGTGTGACAACACGCTGGACACGCGCCTGGATCAGATCTATTACGATTTGAAGCCAACGGTGCGCAAGATGTTGTTCCCGACTCCGTAACTCTGGATTCTAGAAGGGAAGAGGCGTCATATTCATGCCGATGATACTGTCTCGACGACACCTATCACTACACAATACGGTAATCTAGTCGACTCGGAACGTTAACACTAACACCTAGCAAGGTTTTTGCCATTCTTCTTGACTGGTTATATACAGCACGCTTGCAATTGCGCTATGATGATTAAAGCCGATCTTGTAGTCTTCATTGTTGCCATTCTGCGCCTCCTTCGCATTCTTCGATACCAGTAGTAAGCAAGACAGGATACGAGTCACCATCCAAGAACAAGGAGCTAGTCTCGGGCATCCACATCGCCGAATAGGGCCCATACGCAACACTCACGAGATGCATCGAATCAAACTGTGTACACTGGAAATGCCAGTCAATAGCACACTGACCATCCAAAATGAGTTTCCATCGGGCCGAATCCCTTCGAATAAACTCGGCCCGTATCATCAAGAAGCCCAGACCAATGCCCATTGCCTTCATGTATGCCTCCTGGAGCGACCATAGTCGGTAGAATCGGGTATATTGACTATCTTCGTCCTCCATATCTTGAATGTAATCCCACTTCTTCCAATCAAAGTGATCAGTAAAAGCTCAAATCAAACTCCTCGGCGGACTTCTTATAAAGAGGTCGGTCTGTTAGTCGGACAACATTCTACGCCAACTAAAGTACGAGAATCACTAACAAGTGCCACGATGGTCCCACGATGAAAGACGTTGTGATTCCACAATGAAGGAGCAAGATTTCGAGTTGGTCGCCTTCAGTATGGGTTATTCTGCAACAAGTAACGACACAACTTATTATGTGTTTACTACCACTAATGATACGCAACATTATTCATCGACCGCACCTCAGGAGTACGTTGTATCTCGATGTTCTCGTAGTTTACATGGAAGAGTTCATGGATGAGCTGCTGCTACAGCAAACGGCTCGCGAGTGTCAACTTTTCATCCTTTGCAAACACAAAACGTGTCACCTGCTTTTGTTCCTTTGCCGAGAGCGGGAGCATAAGACGTTGTCCATTCAAGATGTTGAATTTCATTTGGAGACGTCGACGAAGCGTAGACAGTATAATGGTGACATGGGAAAAAAAGAAGAATGGAAGTGGACGACGATAAGTGAAGTGACTATGTCAAAAAAGTGATACATTGAACAAGTTAAACAACCAAAATATAGAGACCTTCGAAGCGGAAAAAGAACAACCGTTTGCACACTTAAGTAAGCCAACGAAGTCTCTCAAACAATCAAGTCCCGTAATGGCGTCATGTGAATTACGAGATGGTTGGCTGGAAGAGAAGGATGAATGTCTTTATTGCGTTACTATTTCTCTCGCTCAGCTGACATCCACACGAAGGCGTTCGCTCGTAACAGCTGGTTCAAGGCAAACACGTTGACAATCATTTGCTTGTCCACGTGTCTATACGGTGTGACATCTACAGTAGACTATCACTTGCAGCCCAGCCGAAGGATAACGTCGCTGGCGTGCCTCCATAGCAGGTACTCTCCAACGGTGGTAGTGAATCGAGTGCATGTCGCAAGTTGATATAGTTTGTCGCTCTGCCGGTAAGTAGAGGAAGCGGCTTCATATTTGTTCGATACTACGTGTGCCAGCTGACTGAGGAAGGTTAAACAAAACGGTGCATCCTACTCGTTTACTTGCTTGTTGCTGTTACTGATGCTGTTACTGTGGGTGCTACTGTTTTATTGAACGTTGTAATGTCTGCACAAGCGGCATTTCGTCTATAGTGAGTCGAGGAGCTAGGTATCTGTAAATAGACGTGTTCTTGGAAAGGCAAACAAGCTTTTTTAAAAAATGTCATAGCACATCGAGGAATTGACTACAATGTTTGCAAGGGCTGGCCTCTTACGATTGAATGGTGCCGATGCGACGGTACGAAAAAAAGACCAGGTGAAGAGAGGTTGTAAATGCTGCGCCTTTCGGAAAGGACCAGCGCTTGTTCACTGACGACATTGATTCAGTTTCAGTCGATAGGAATATGTAAAGAAATGGATAGGCAAATTAGCTCTCATAAAAATGACACAGCACATCGAGAGATTGATCGTTTATGTGGTGTAGACTCATGGAAATTGTTACAAATGTAAACGGTCTTCACAAATGTGATCGGTAGTAGTCATGTATGACGGATAAACCTTAGGTGAGAGGTAGTTTGACCCAAAGCTTGTCAATCCTGACCTTTGTATCAAAAAATACTTAAGATGTGGAATCTCTGACACTGTGAGTAAGTAATACTCCGCAGCTACATTCGGTATGCACATCATTGGAGCTCCGTCCGGTGTTTCTCGTATAGTCAAGAGTCGAAAAAAAGCTTTGAAATTCAATCAGACGAAATACCGAAGAAATGGCCAACGCAGATTCATTCTCAATTTTCTCCCATACTCCTCAAGCAGTCGATCAAGCATGCGTACATACCCTTTGCTCCTAGTGGCTGCCGTCACCCTCTCTGCCTATGCTGATGCGTCGTCAACACGATCAAGTTCGACATTCAAGCATCCAGCACTGTCTCATCAGCACGCTCCTCAGCGGCTTCTGCGAGGTGGGGCGGAAACAACCAACGAGGAAAGGGGAGGTAATCCCTTTAAAAAATTTCTATTTGGAAAGAAGAGTAATGATAATGAGGCGAGTAGTTCTGCGATAGAGCGTTATGAAGAAGCTGTGGCGAGAAGGCATTCGGAAGAATATATTGAAGAAGTGAGCAGGCCTGCGGTGGGAAGTCCTGAAGAAGTGATGTTGTATGTGCGCGAGGGTATTGATGAGAATGATCATATTAAAAGTTCTTCTCTCGCATTCAATAGTTACTTTAAGTGGTCACTTAAAGAGAATCCTGACGGATATTCGAAGGAAACGCTTGGATTCATGGCGAATGAATTGCTTAAATTGTGCCATTATGATTTTGAATCCTATTTACGGACGCTGAGATATCTTCCCACTTCAGATATACATTTTTTATATTCAATTGAGGATATGGTGACGTATGCACTTGAGGGGGTTGCACTTCTGAATTCGATGGCTTCTCCCGTGTTTTTTTTAGAAAGATTTACGAAAGTCACGTCGGCTGATGTGTTTCAAGAAACAAACTTCAAATTGTGGGTTTTGTATATGAAGGGGTATTCTAGTGCTCACAAAACAGATTTTTGGCAAGAAATTGCGTTTTCGATGAAACAGCATTACGGCCTTGATTTTTTTAAATACATCGTGCAAACTTCCTATCATATGAATGGTGAAGCTAAATATTTCGGTCAAAATTTAAAAAAATTCTTGTGAAAAATCTAAAAGATGACCTAGATAGTATTAGGTGTCAAGGAAGTTATAACACGCATTGACAAGCGGGTTCATAAACTTTAATACATTTATAATGAAAAAAACCGTTTGCCTTTTACTGCTTGATCTTTACGTAACGTTTAGAGCTGATGATTTAAGCTATTCTATATTCTCATTGATCGGTGAACCAGACTACCAGCATTCACGATCAAGCGTGTAAATCTTTTTTCTTTCTATAGAGTGCTACTCCTAGCGATCGCTTGGTTTGTCTGGCAGCCATTAAATTGAATCAGACAACTTCAACACCAAAGATCGCAATGTGGTCATACTGTAATTTATATCATACTGCTTGCAAATTCAAGTACAAGAACAAGCTAGTTTTGTAATTTCCCACTATCGCAAGATCCGCATCCACCTGCTCCTCATTTTCCCTTTTGCTTTGTCGTGCTCAAGAGACGTCACTTTGATTTTTGGATCCAAAAGCAGAATGGTGGTCTGGTCGCCATATAAAATGACAACAGCGTTTAGTGCGTTACTTGTCGTGGCTGCGCTTCAACCACACGTCGCTGCGAGTAACGGTTTTTCAATCGAGATGTCGCCCGAGGGCAGAGAAGACTCACATGATGAGCCCGTGTTACAAATAAAGGACGTGACAGCTCCTGATGCGTCTACGGACAAGTCGATTCCTGCGCCAACGTCTGCTTCGGGTCCACAGGACACACCCGACTTGCCGGATTACAAATGGTACTGGCACCATGGCGAGGACTCCATGTTCGCCCAGGACAGTGATGTGTTTAAGAACTTCAAGCCAAACGATACGGACCAGACGTGCTCGTTTGATACGCATGCTACGCCTTTCAATAAACAAGTTCGTGGTGTAAATCTCGGCGGTTGGCTCGTATTAGAGCCATGGATCACGCCTTCACTCTTTTACCAGTTCTTGAACACGCAGCAACGATTTGGAGACAAAGCTCCCGAGAAAACAGCAATGGATACGTATACGTTCTGCACGGCACTTGGAAAGGAAGAAGCGAATCGACAGCTACGTATTCATTATGACAATTGGGTCACGGAGAAAGATATTGCTGCACTTGCTGCAGCAGGTATCAATTCGCTTCGTATTCCTGTTGGTGACTGGATGTTTAATCCTTACGAACCTTTTTCTGGCTGCACAACGGGTGCCGTCGATGCGCTCGACCGTGTCGCTGACCTTGCACTTAAGTACGGCCTTGACATTCTATTGGATATGCATGGACTCATTGGTTCCCAGAATGGATTCGATAACAGTGGCAGGTCTATGTCTGTCAAGTGGACGTCCATTGCTAGTACGCAACCTGTGGGAACGACTACTTTTGAGCATTGGCCTATTCGTCAAGCCGAATGGGCTGGTACGTTTGATGTCGAGAACCACAATTATTCAAGCATCAACTACTCGAACCTAAACCATTCAATTGTGGTTGTCGAAGCAATTATTAATCGATACAAGGGACACGAAGCTATAATGGGAATTGAGCCAGTGAATGAACCGTGGGAACTTACACCTATTAAAGTACTTAAAGAATACTATTGGAAGTCGTACAAGCGAGTAAAGGCTCTCGCACCTTTGTGGAAGTTCATTATTCACGACTCATTTCGTTTCGGACTGGTATTCTGGGCTGATTTCCTCCGAGGCTGCCCCGATATCGCGCTCGACACGCACATTTATCAAGCTTGGAATTCACCTGGAACGATTGAAGATTTTTTTTCAAACGCTTGTCAGCAGAAGTATGTCATTACCAAGATGGAAGATGCCATGATGCCCGTTATTGTAGGCGAGTGGTCGATCGGCACGGACAATTGTGCAATGTGGCTGAATGGCTTCAATGACAATTTGCCAGGCTTCCCCAAAGTCCAATGCCACATGGTAGACTGTCCTATAAACAGCACGTATCTTGGCGACGGTTTTCCAGGTACTCCTTTGGACGAGACTAAGCCGATTCAAGGCCCATATGGCACTGGCATGTCTGGACCGTCGTTCGGCAAGTGCCCTGTTACCAGTCAGAACTCTTTTCACCAGCATGACGATGCTGCATTAACCAGGGCGTTAACTCTGAAAAAGCTAAATGGTTTTGCTGTTGGTCACGGGTGGTACTTTTGGAACTTCAAAACGGAATTCGCTACAAAGTGGAGTTTCTTGGACTTGGTTCGTCAGGGCGCATTCCCCAAGAACGTGTCGAATTACCACAGCGATGACGGTGTTGAGACGGCGTGCAGGAAGGAGGACAGTGGTGACTTTGTTTGCCATGCAAAGCGCGGTGTTGAAGAATTTGAGCTCAAGAGCGGTCTTGCATTTGCGTGCAATTACCCAGAGATCGACTGCTCGGACATCAAGAAGCGCTTCCACACCTTGGAAGAGCAATGCGACTGGGCATTTGACCAGTATTGGCATCTCAACCGCGAAAAGGGCGCGACGTGTGATTTTGGTGGAGCTGGGCATCTGCTCAACGTGACGATCTCTACTCCCAAAGAACTCCCTTCACATACTCAAACGTCCAAGAAGGTGAAGCCAAGCCATTTACTCGCATCAGTGGCGAAGTGGAGTTTTGCAACCATCATGGGTGTCGTTGCCCTTGCTCTGGTGGCAGTTGGCGCTGCGATCTTCGGCGTTGTGCGTTGGCGTCAGCACCGTGTGCGCCGCCAATATTCACCTATCGGAGGTCGTCTGTAAGCACGATTGACAGCTCGCGAGTCATGAAAGCGAAATTGAGAGTGAGGAAGCCATGTCGTCAGAATGATTGAAAAGGATTACTTAGGGCACACCAGTTTTAAACAACCAAAGTTGAAGGCTGTAAAGTAATGATCCTTGCACAAACTCGTTTGCCCATAGCGAAACATTCCTTGCAAATTGTAGTTGTTGCAGTTGCATTCAACACTAGCGAAAGTATCAAGAGGTACAAATATAGTATTAGCAAACAACAGATATTAATGGCAGTCCTCCTCATTACATACAGTCAGCGATTAACCTTGCTAAACCTCGTTAAAATGTCTCCCTCTACAAGCAATAGCGTATACGTTCATACTGACCCTTTAACTTTTAAAGACGCGAGGAATACGGAGCTACACCTTACGCCAGAGCGCACATGATAAAGCAAAGCGATGCACTCCTTGCATTCTAGATCTCAATAAACAAGCACGTCGTATGGCCTCATGTACTTCTGCGCAAACTGCAGACCAATCCGTGTCGGTTGTGCAAAGGCAACAACATTCTTGGCTACTCGCATGCCATAGATTGACTTCTCACGTACGATATCCACCAGTCGGGTCGCAATGGACCTCTTGCGATACGACGGGTGTACCCAGATCTGGCAAATACCGACAAGTGCAAATTGTGACGTGGCAGATGCAGTGACAACACTTTTTTTAACAATGGAGCTCTCCTTGTCAACCTTCACCATGTTTGACAAGCTCTTGTCCAGCGTAAAAGCTTCAGTGATGCGTTCCGTATTGACACATCCAACCACCTGCTGGTCTTGAATATAAACAAAGTGGCTGCGTTGCAAAAACACGTCCTCCAAGACAAACCCCAGTGCGTCATCGAGTACTGCTTTGATCTCCAGCAGCTTCTTTACCTGAAATCTAGGATCCTCGCGTCGGATTTCTAAAATCCGTGCTCTAGTGTCCGAAAACGTCTTAAGAATTCTCTCCGTTTTCCATTTTGAAAACGAGACGCCACGCTTCATCCGCTTGCAAAATTTCTGATGTTCCTTTTCATCCTCCTCTTCTCCAGCAGTGTACAATAAACCACACGAGAGGCAGGTCACGTGCGTACCAAAGTTACGTTGTCCCACATCAATATACGACTGCGTAAAGGGATATTTTTCGCTTGACAATTTTTTCTTCTGATTTTTTGCCGGCGTGATCGTCGACTTGACGACTCGATTGTGGGCAGCGGGTGAAAGCCACAACGACATTGCAGAGCTCTTCTTGATCTTTTTCTCTACGAAATTTTCGGCGGAATTATTGTCGTTACGCTTGCGTTTAGAAATGACGTCATTAGGACGTATGAAAATGTCATTTACGGTCGTCATTGCTATGGTATCGAAAAGGTTTATAAATTGCGTTCTGCCGTCGAAAATTGCGCGGGAATTTTTTGCATACAAAGTGTAAGACACACACACGAAAAAACGAGTGTGACAGGGAGTGCGTATACAAAGGGGTTGTAATTATAACCTATGAAAGAAGAAACTACGATACCGCATAACTTGTATCGCGATAACTGAAATAACGGGTGGTGTAGAGCTCTCCTATTCATGACGTATGAGAGCAAGGTCACTAAAGATTTTGCATCTTGTCCCACAAGCCCCTCTTAACCTCGTTTACAATGACTTCGCTCGGAGATTACCGTGTGGCGGACATTTCGCTAGCTGATTTTGGTCGGAAGGAGATTGAAATTGCACAGATTGAGATGCCGGGTCTCATGCAAAGCCGCTCAGAGTTCGGCCCACAAGAGTCACTAAAAGGCGCTCGTGTGGCTGGCTCATTGCACATGACCATTCAAACAGCTGTACTTATTGAGACCCTCAAGGCCTTGGGTGGTGATATTCGATGGTGTTCGTGCAACATCTTTTCAACGCAGGACCACGCTGCTGCTGCCATTGCTCGTGACGGTTCCGCTGCAGTCTTTGCCTGGAAAGGTGAGACCCTTGAAGAGTACTGGGAATGCACGTTAAACGCCATCACGTGGCCTTCAGATGATGGCAAGGGTGACGGCCCAGACATTATCGTGGATGACGGTGGTGACATGACGCTTCTTATTCACGAGGGCTTTAAGGCTGAAAAGCTATTTGCTGAGAACGGAACGCTGCCCGATGCTAGCACGACGGACAATGCTGAGATGAAGTGTGTGTTAAACATTATTGCTCGTACTCTCAAGATAAACCCTAAAAAGTGGACACAGATTGCCCAACGTTGCAAGGGTGTGTCCGAAGAGACTACCACGGGTGTTCACCGTCTTTATCAAATGGAGAAGAACGGCACGCTACTGTTCCCTGCAATCAACGTGAATGACTCAGTCACCAAGTCTAAATTTGACAATCTATACGGCTGCCGTCACTCACTACCTGATGGCATCATGCGTGCCACAGACGTCATGTTGGCTGGCAAACGCATCGTGATTTGTGGCTTCGGTGATGTCGGCAAGGGTAGCGCTCAGGCCATGAAGGCCGCGGGCGCGGTCGTCTACGTAACTGAGGTAGACCCTATTTGCGCCCTTCAGGCGTGCATGGAAGGCTTTCAGGTGGTACGTCTTGAGACGGTTGTCTCCCAGGCGGACATCTTTATCACTACGACGGGTAACAAGGACATTATCATGGCTAAGGACATGCTTAAGATGAAAAACAATGCTATCGTCGGCAATATTGGTCATTTTGACAATGAGATTGACATGGCTGGTGTGACTGAGATCGCCAAGCGCCAAAACATCAAGCCACAGGTGGACCGCTTTATTTTTGAGGACGGCCATGCTGTCATAATCTTGGCTGAAGGCCGTCTTCTTAATTTGGGCTGCGCTACGGGTCACCCGTCCTTTGTCATGTCCAATTCATTTACGAACCAGACTCTAGCTCAGATCGAGCTATGGAAGGAGCGTGACACTGGCAAGTACGTCACTGGCAAGGTGTACGTGCTACCCAAGGAACTGGATGAGAAAGTTGCCCGTTTGCACCTGGACAATTTAGGCGCTCAGCTTACCGTGTTGTCGGACGATCAGGCCGAGTACATTGGCGTGAAGCCCACGGGCCCGTTCAAGCCGGCGGCCTACCGCTACTAAGCGGTTTGTGTCTGCTTTTGCTGATTTGATTCATGACTCAAACTTCTGCTGAGTGCTGTTATTGTTTGGATCGAGACAGAGATAGCACATCCAATGGAATGTCTTTCATTGTGCTGAATGCGTCTTATGATGCTTGTCCACCACAATGCTCTGTTTAATCCACATCGTAAACGTACTACCAAGGAAAGCTGCTATCGGAATTAGAAACTAATGGTTAGCATTCGCAACCTGTTCGTCACTTCAATCTTTGTATTTGCTATTGTTTCGTCCTTAGTACTAAGACTTTTCATATGAAGATAACGATAAGCAATGCTACGATTAGCAACAGGATAATCACGTAGTAGCAGCCAAGTTCGCGGTGTGCGCGGGTAACTTTGCGTGCTGCTTTTGTCTGTTGTTGCAAGGCAGCTTCCGTTTCGTTCACTTGCACGGCTACCTCGTCCAGCATAGCATTTTGTGACAGGACTTCTTCGTTCGTGGCGTCAGCTGCGAGATGGAGTCGCATGACGCCGGAATAGATAGCATCCAGTTGTTGATCCTGAATTGGGACAGACACAATGATTTCGTTTAGCTTTTCATATAATGATGCAGGCTTCATGAGCTTTGACAAACCTGGGTCCGTGTAGCCTTGTCCATCCGATCCTGGATCTTTGGCGTCGAGATCTCCTCGAAATCACCTGTAGGTTCTGCCTCTCTTAGCGCGCCATCCTCCATCATCATTATCTCGTCACTCGGCGACTTAAGCTGTTACCGTGTTGGTTAGCGCTTCCTTTTTTATCGTCGCGTCCCAAGGATGGAAATACATTGCTACCCCAGCAATACGCAATGGCGTTTCAAATGTCTATTATTGATCATGCACGAGGCGACTGACTCGAGCGATTAGTTGTCATTAGTGGTATTCATATACTTCTTGAGTGGAGCAACAGGGAGCGGAGTGGCCATCATGTCGTCAAGGTCCTCGTTTTCCAGAGTGAACGGTGTCTTTGCCTGACGGAAAAGGTGTCGCGGGCGAGGACACAGCACCAAAGCAGTTATCTTACCTTTAAATAGCTTGACGGTGCGTAGCGACTGGCGGCTTAGACAGTCCCACACGTGCACAACACCGTTTACGTCTCCGGACACGAGAAATGCACCACTGGCATGAATCTGCAACGTGGTGACACTGCTTTCATGGCCATCGAACGAATCCGGTAACAAAGCCTCCGGGCCCCACGGCGAAACGTTGCCGCCGTTGCCAGCAACCAGACCTGTCGAAGCGCTAGCAATGCGTGCTGAAGCAGCAGTGACGGAAGTTGCAGCCGCGTTCAAGTCCAACGCGTAGATTCGGCCATTGCCGCAGCCCATGTAAAGACGCTGCTCCATGGGGTCTGCAACGCATGAATTGACGTAGGACGGGCAGGACACGCTATATATACACTGAGACGAATTGAGCGACCAAATCTTGCACGTGCGGTCCAGAGACGACGTATAAATACGGGCATTTACACCACCGAGACCAACATGCAGCGAGGTGACAGGAAGTACGTGGTCCGTAAAGCTTACAAGAGGGGTCACACCTTGCTGAAAGCTAGTAGCGGCATTCGGTTCGTCCAGCAAGTGTACCAGTTTCCAGACATGCACTAAAGCATCTTCGCCAGCTGTAATCAAATGTGAATCATCCGACGTCAATCCCAGTGCTGATACGCGCTTGTAATGAGCATCGAATACGGTCACTAACTCTCCAGTTTTAACGTCCCAGACGTAAACTTTGCCTGATTCTGCACCTGCAAAGAGAAAATTGCCACAGCTTGAGGTTGTGACAGGCCCCATCTTCTCAGCCACGTGGCACTTATACACAGGCATGTCTTTGCCCCAATTATAGAGATTCAAAGCCAATTTGCCCTCCTGTACAGCTATTAAATGGTCGGTTCGAGGCATTGCGTGGACGCCGTTTTGTGCCGATCGACAATTTTTAAAACAGTACAATTGACTCCCAGTGGATGCATCAACGATAAGCAATTCATTCTCCTGATTAGAGCTTATTAAGAGCACGTGGTCTGCTAATGCAGAGGTTGCCATGCTTCTAATGTATTCAAATGGCTTGAGCCTTAACGACCAATACCTTCCATCTCTCTGATTGGTAAGAAATAGAGCTATTAGTAACTATGTGTGTTATGATTCGCTGAAAATCGATCTAAATCTGCGACGGGTGTCGTTTTTGAATTGGTGGTGGTAATTGATTATGGGACGTGAAGGTCGCGACAAGAGGAAGAAGCAATGGATGGGCGGTCGTGATGGAAACACTAAGCGTCATAAAGGGACTCTAGCTGCTGCTACGAATGCTAAAGGTCATGGTGCAGTGCTAGTGACGTGTGATAAAATTAAGGAGAGACAAAGTGTCAGTGATGCGCTTAATATTTTGAACGAAGCGGCTGATCGCTTTTTCCCGCTGACTGAGAAGCGAAACGAGGAGGAGGAGAAGAATGCAACGGAAGAAGGAGAAAGTTCAGTGCAGAAGAAGTTGCAGGAGGAGGTTGCGGAATTGCAGACTCAGGCAAAGAATCGACAGACGGGCAGGTTCACGCCACTGGATACCGGAGTCAAGGGCGCTGTGCTGATCCAATTTAAGGACGATAACTTGTCTCCTATAGATTTGTTGAGAAAGATCTTTGAACATGTGGAAACCACGAAGGAATTTGCGTCCCGATTTATTACGAGGATGATCCCATTGGAAAAGGTTGGTTACGCAAGCGTGGAGTCTATGAAGGAGCTCGCTGCCCCGATGATCGAAGCGCACTTGAAGGCTTTTAAGGAAGAACAGCAGGCTGCAGTCACCGACGAGATCTTTACCTTTGCGGTGGAGTTTAAACGACGCAATTGCACCAACATTAACAGCATGGAGGTCATTGATGCACTGGTGGAACTGGTGGGAGATGACAAAACCAAGGTGAACCTGACATCACCCCGCTTTGTTTTGATGATTGAAGTGTTTCGAAACACGTGTGGCTTCAGCGTTTTGTCAGACTTTCATCGATTCAAAAAGTACAATGTGCGCTCAATTATTGACCCTCCTGTCCCTGGCCAGCAGACTGCTAAGCAGACGATCAAGGACTGCACGACAGAAACGAAAGATGATGCGGTGAAACCCGATGACTTGACTGATGAGGAAATAGACAAGGATGATACACGCACCAAGCTCAAGAATGACAAGCTGGCTGAGGAGGCATCGAAGAAATAGTTGTTGGTTTCTATTTCAATTTGTTATATGACCTCAATCTAATAACTTCTATGCTACGAACAATTACTATACGAGGTTGAAAGACGAATCAGATCTAGTGATTTCTTCATAAAGCAGCTTATAGCTGCATCAGAAAATGTAGATAAGATTTAAAAATCATCATCTTCGTCCTTCAATTTTCTCGCATCATACCAGCATAGAACATGTGCTTCACCTTAAGAGTGTATGGAATGTCTTGAGAACGGATCTGTCGTTTGTTTTCATGCTCATACTTGAATTCAGAGAATGTAGATTAAGAAATACTTATACATCATCTCCGTTCATCAAAACTTTTCCGATACACTCTCGTCCTCTGCACAGCACCACTCAATTTCATACATCCTTTAAACCATATCGTCCAATATACCTGTCAGCATAAACAAAAGCCCAATGCCAAGATCGTAGGTTGAATTCAATGCAAACTAAAGAGAAAAAGGAACAGCCATTCCCTTTCCTCATATTCTGCATGTTCAGTATTTTCAAGCAAGACGCGACGTCATCAGCCACGCATAATCTAGTACCTGCTCCTGGTCCGATTACACAGCGCCCCAAATAGCCACGATCAATCCTAACTCGCCGATCTTCCAGTCTACCCTTCTACTCTTAATTGACTCGAATAGAGACTAGCAATCAATTCACAGGAGCGAGAAACCTGTGTTGACAAGTTTCCATCGCTTAAACTTATTCGTCCTAAATATCCACATTAATTGTGAGAGATAATCAAGTAAATAGCCGCTTCTAGCAATAATAGGGCTACCTTGTCCTTGTTCTTGCGGTTGCGGTGCTTCTTGTCAAATTTTTTGGCCCAGTGTTGATTGCGCAGGAACTTAGGGTCCAGCTTTACCATTAGCATCAAATAATAGAGTCAGGTCAATGTCCTTGTGGTTTTTTCAAACTATTTGGGTTTCAAATGTTATAAGGATGGACGTACGCCACGTGTCGAGTGGAAGCGGTGGTTTTTCGGCTTCTTAATACCGTTCCGGTGGGCCTTCACCGTGTTGTTACGGGCCGTGTGGTTTTTCTGCTTGACCATTGGGACGTCGGAGTGGCTTGGTTTTACTACTGTGGCAAGCTTTTAGTCAGGGTCTTGGGATCAAACGCTAGCCACCAGTCAATTCGAGAGAATGTACTCCACATTTATATACGTACAGCACACTATTTGGTTATTTAAGGATGGCTCTTTTGCGTGGTGTGGTGCACTCTGGATTAACATGATTTTATGTGTCAAGAAGGGGAGTCGCTTGTATAAGTACACACTTATTCGTGTAGACGATACCTTACATACTAACACCATGGACCCTTTTGGAGATGACACTAGCGTAAAGAATGGCGTATCCATGGCGATTTCCGACTTTGTACCACCCTCAAATACTAGTGGAGAGTGCGTTGTAGTCTAAGGATCGTGTCAAGTCTTCTTTCAGTTGACGTTTTTGTCATTTAAAAAATGTGTTTGCAACAGTTTTTACGAGGTCGAGCCCACGGAAGATACGAGAACTGAGACGTACGAGGATCACTTTCAACACATGGAAGAGAGCTATGAGCCAATGGACTTTGGTGTTCAAACTCCAGTCGTGGAAGAGGAGAATGAGCTCACGTACGCTCGCAAAACAGGATACGACCTGATGATTCGTATGATATTAATAAATTACTTACTGTTTTTATGACCTGATAGAAAATTTATGCAGGAGTACGAGAAACAAATTGCGTTGAAGGCTCAGGAGCAAGAAAAGGTGGCAGATGAGTGCAAAGTCAAGGCTGAGGATGATATGGCACAGTTCGTAGCTGAACGCCAGCGCATAAAGGAGTCCAAGATGCAGTCCAATCGCGTGTTTGAGCAAGCGGCAATTGAAAAGATGGTGGCCGATTTGCAGAATGAGAACCCGTGGGAGCGTGTGGTGACACTTGTGGACCTGGAGACGAGCCGCAAGAAGAAGCTCGAGGCACTTAACAGTAAAAAGGACTCGGAAAAGCAAGACCCTCAACCAGTTGCGGTGCCTGCTAAGAAGACCCCAGAGGACGAGAAGGATGTCTCCCGGATGCGACAGCTGTTTGTGCAGTTGAAGACCACGCCACTCGAGCAGACGCGAGCTAACGCTGTAGCAGCTAACTAGCATCGTTTGTAGGCAAAACGCTTTAACGCTCGTAATGTCAGCGGCACCCGACGAATACGGTGGTGGCGGTGCCATACAATGCACCCGTTTTATTTCTTGTATCAACTACATATATGCTGAAATGCATTACAATAATGTCTTAAATTCGGAAGATGACTTGAAATGCAGACACACACTAGAAAAAAGTATCTATTGTAATTCAAATTGGATTGTATGTAAGCTCGCAATTGTTGCACACCGGCCACGGAGGAGTAAGGCACAGCGTGAAAGCAGGCGAGCTAAATTGACTTTGGCACCAAAAAAAGAACTGCTCGGATGGAAAAACCAAGTGAACTTCTGTGAGGTGCTATCGAAAGGTTCCAAACTTTTCCAAATGAAAATGAAAAATGTGGTAAGGTTTAATGTACTGCCACGTGTCAGATGCCAGTCATTTGTTTATGTTAATCTCAGGAAGCCATACAAGCAATGGAATACGAGAAAAGATAAATGTGCGACGTGTGAGAATCAGGTATCTAAATTGTAACAGGGCATCTAGTTACACGTAAACATTATTATACTAAATGTTTGGTCTAAAAGTATCCATGATTACTTTGACCTGTCACTTGGGTGCGATACACAAATGTGATCCACCCTCGTGAATGTGATATCCATTTGATGGATTCACATGGGAAGGGATGACGCTAGTTGAAGCTAGGCATCGCGACGTCTCAGAAGGACGTCAGTTGCGATCTTAAATCTAGATTTAAGATCATGCGACAGGATACGCTTCTAAAGAGTCGTGTATCCGATCTACATATATATATACCATATATAGCCAATCAGTAGTTAAGTATATATTTAGTTATAATTAATTAAATATAGCTCAGTCTTGAATTTGAAGCACCACGCACGAGAAGCTGAAAAAGCTTCTGCGTGACATCGGTGACTTCTTGTTTAGAAGTTCGTTGCACTCTCGCTTGGTTGGTACGACTGCTTAAGCAGTCGTACCAACCTCCTAACCACTCTCGCACGTGAAGGTAAGACGGTATAACCGCTTCCTCGCTTGTGCATAAGGTGTGTGCTAGTAGCATGAGGCAACTTCGTAGAAGTTCCCGTCTACACTTGGTAGCACTAGTAGTCCTTCCACGACCCGTCTCTCTGAGCGTTCGTGGTGTTGAGATGGTCCTTAATATGGACTGGAATGATTTTCCTCACCTCTCCCAACATCATAGGGAGTTGGCAGAGCATATGGCGCAGGGACTTGGTGAACAAGCCCTGGTCAACCTCTTGCATTGTCCTACTGAGCAACATGTTGCTCAGTTGGAGCATTTGAGGCATTTGTGCTCGTACAGCGTAGAAACGCGTCCGAGGTAAACAGCCAAGCCACCGCTGAGTCCATCACTAAGACTCAGGATGAGCTTAGGCTTGAGCAGGCACGTAATGAGGCGCTCAACAGAACTGTTGAGACGCTCTCTGCCCGGCCTGCTCAACCGAGGCCCATTCGAATGGACCCTCCGAAGCTCGATGGAACTATCCCTCACACGATTGTTCACTGGCTATTAGCAGTTGAGCAATGTGGAGTGGCGCAGCTCATCGAAGACGACACCAGAATGGTGTCGTATGCTATGTCCAACTTGCGTGGCAAAGCGTCAGAGTGGGCATACTCTGCGCTGATGGCTAATGCTGATGCATTTCCATCATGGGTGATCTTTAAGGCAAAGATTCGTGCCATGTAACAGCCGCCTAACAACGAAGTGTTTCTTATGGCGCGCTTCTTTGGAGCACGACAGGCGAAACGCTCTCTGCAAGAGTTTGTGCAGGAGATGCGTTCGCTGTCGGCGTCCATCAATGGGGAACCGATACCAGAGCGTATCAAGGTGGCCACGTTCATGAATGGACTTAGGCACGGCCCATCGCGTCAGGCCCTTTTTAGAAAGGTGCCAGCGACGATGGAAGAGGCAATTGACATTGCCTTAGTTGAGGAGCAATCCTACAACAGCACCTCGGCGACAGCCTATTACAGGCCGTCGGCCGAAAGGTCTGATGCCACTCCTATGGAGTTAGGCAATGCAGATGTGATCTGCTACAAGTGCGGCAAGGGAGGCCATATGATGGCTCGCTGCTATGCCAAAGTAGCTGCTGGTGCTAAGGCAGCCATCAAAAGGTCTACCAACCCGAAGGGAGGTGCTAAAAACCAGCGTGCACGACGCACGGGTTCAGCACCTTCCCAAGATGGGTCGGGAAATGCGGGGCGCAGTAGGGGCGGGATGCCCTACTGTCGCGGACTCTGAAGCTACCCCTAAGTTCAGAGTGATCGAGCAAATGGGTAGCATAGTCCCTGAGGTTCCGAAAGGTCGGACCTCAACCCTTTTGGTCTATATCGCTCGAGTACGAGGCTATTACCAAGTGATGACCCTTCTCGTGGATTCGGGTGCATCACAAAACTTTGTGAAACTCGCGGCTCTGAAAAAGAGACCGGCGAGTTATGAGTCGCTTTGCCAGGATGGCAAGCGAGAAGAGGCGATCGTTCGTTTAGCGAACGGCGCGCTCGTCAAATCGGAGGGAGTTTAAGTTGAACTCGCCTTCAGTTTCAGTGACTTCTCTTGTAAAGAGAAGTTCACAGTGCTAGGTATGGAGAGTCCGTACGGCCTCATCCTAGGCATGCCTTGGTTGGCTTAACACCAACCATGGATAGACTGGCGTACACGCACAGTCGCTAGCTCTACGCAAGACACCGGAAAGGATGTGCTCTTGCGAGAGGATTATGTGGCTGATGCTGTGTCCAACACAGTCGAGGGTGCGATGACGGTATGTCAATCGACACCAGGAACTACCCAGCTCGAAAGGAGTGGTGTAGCTGTGAGTGAACTGGCGGAAAGCCAGGTGACACATATTCCTACCCAGGTCGAAAAGACTGGTGTAGTGAATGGGGCGATGACAGGTAGTCATGCGTCCAATAGTCCTGCACAGAGCCGAGAGCCTGTGGCAGTTGATGGTGGGCTGACAGGAAGTCAAGCGCCACAAGAATCGGCACAGAGCCAAGAGCCTGGTGCGGTTGGAAGGAGTGCGTTAGCTGAGATAGCAACGACACCTTCTTCCAGGTCAAAGGTCGTGGTGTCTCGAAGTACGGGCACCAGACGTATTAAGACGATCAAGGGCACGTCGAAACGAGTTACTCTTGGATCAGTCTCGGTCCAAGAGGACGGACCTACGAACGAGTTGCTCGAGGCCGTCGAAGACAAAATGCCGGAGGCATCCTCAGTTGAGGTGCTCTAACTTGTCTTGGCATCTGCCGAGGAGATAGTAAATCTCTCGGAGATGACGTGAGATCTGTTGCTGTCCGGATTAAAGGAAGGAACGATCCACGAGATAGTCGCACCAGTTCCAGAAGAGAACGTGGTGAACTGTTGCTCTTCATCCACAATGGATGAGAGCGTCTTGGAGACTGACCAGAAGAAACGATTTGCTGCTCAAGACTGGGATGCCTTGAATGACAGCCCGTTCTATGATGTTCTGTAGAAACACCGTGATGTGTTTCCAGCAGAAGTGCCGAGCCGCCTACCGACCGATAGGGGCATCAGGCACGAGATTGACCTGGAACCTGGCACCAAGTATTGTGTGACCAGGCAATGACCGTTGCCGAAGGAACAGGTCAATTATATCGATGAGTTCTTTGACAATCGAGCTAAGGTGGGACATCTACGTGAGATCAAGTCGCCTCACTGCAGCCCGACCTTCTGTGTGCGTAAAGCAACGGGTGGATGGCGCGTGGTTCATGCTTATAATAAGCTGAACACGGCCACCATTCCGGCTCAATCGCCGATCCCGCGGAAAGATGTTTTGTTGAATTCCATGGGAAAGTCAACTATCTTTTCCGCGTTCGATCTGAAGGATGGCTACTATCAGGTTCTCATGAGAGATACCGATGTAGCCAAAACGGCAGTAAGCACCCCAAGCGGTATGCTATGGGAGTGGCTTGTGATGCCACAAGGGTTGAAAAATGCTCCGGCAACATTCAACCGAGTGGTGTCTCACGTGATGCGTCAGAGCCGTGACTACGCGCCCCATTACTTTGACGATGTATTCGTGCATAGTAGGGCGGAGGACGGTCTGAGCGCAATAGAGTCGCACAAGCGTCATTTAGACACTGTGTTGCAGAATCTGGGTGAAGCTCAATTGTACGTTAACTTGCAAAAGTGCGTAATAGGGGTCCCCAAGATACCTGTACTGGGCTGCATCGTAGGTACACATGGTGTACGAGCAGACCCAGAAAAGGCAAAGGCTGTAAAGTAATGGCCAGTCCCACGACATGTGAAGGACTTGCGCCAGTTTTATTGGCTCCCTAATTGCTTGCATAAGTACAGCAAGAATTATGCGGAGAGAACTAAGCCATTGTCTGACCTTTTAAAAAGGATACAGAATGGACTTGGTCAAAGGAGCAAGAAGATGCGTTCACATCAGTGAAGCAATCTCTTGTATAGGCACCGGTCTTGGCATTGCCAGACGCGGATAAGCCCTTTAACGTCGTCTGCGATGCAAGCAATTTTGCAATCGGCAGCGCACTCAAGCAAAAGGATGACAACGGCGTTGACCGTGTCATTTCGTATCAGTATCGGCTTTCAAATATACTGCCGAGATGAATTACCCTGTGCATGACAAGGAGCTACTTTCAATGAAGTATGCCCTTGTAAAGTTTCGGGTGCACCTCTTGGGCACCGAACCTTTTGTGGTTTATACGGATCACGCATCACTGCGGACCGCTATAAATTCACCGCACCTCTCGTCGAAAATGGCGAGATGGCTAACATTCTTTTCTGAATTTACTTTCAAAATTGAATATAAGCCGGGTAAGTCGAATGTCTTGGCTGACGCGTTATCGCGCAGACCAGACTTCGAGGCAAGACACCAGGAAAGTGTGTCTAGTGCGAAAGCACAAGTTGAGTCGTCAACATTGGCATCCATGAAGGCCTACCATGTGACGAGCTCAATGGCCTACAATATAAATGAGTGTTACAGTCAGGACGAACATTGTCGCCTGCTGTTGGATCATTTTGGTGGACAAAAGTGTGGTGGAGTGGGTTCTCAAAATTGTATGATGAGACCCCAAACCACTCACTGTGCCGGACTGCCGACTGTCGGAGGGGGTACCCCGATGCCGCGTATGAACCTTCTCTCACCTTGTGTACCCGTCGGCTGGCGGGTTGCACTCTTCGAAGGACTTGGTGACGATGTAGACTTCTGCCTTGAGGGAGGTAGAGCTGGGGGGGCCTCGAGTGAATATGCTTCACTCGGTGGGTCGGTAGGTGGCCACTCGATCGACCTTGTCGAGAGTGGACTTAGAGCCAAATTCTTCAGGGGCGCTTGTCGTCCCTGGCCTTTTCCTTCTGTTTCAGGGGTATTAACCACCTGACCTTTACGTTGCTCCCGGACCTTGAGGTGAGGGAGACCGCTTCCGATAGCGGGTCTTGGGGGGTGTTGCTACTCGAACGAGCTCACAGGCCAAATATATCCTGGAGCTCTATTCGCCCTTGAACTTCGCTACACAACTGTCTTCGACGGGGGGCCAAAATATATCCCTTCCCGGAACAGTGAGTAGCTTAGAACAAGTCCTTCTTGGGTGACGGAGTCGTGCCACGTAGATCGCAAATTGAGTAGTATTTAATATAGTCCTATCCTTTTAACTCCTTTACTCTATCCTTGCCTGAAGCTCTGATTCCTTGCGTCGACTGGTCTGATCCTTGTATTAACTGGTCCGGAGTCGCTGAACCCCGAGGGGCCGAGGTCGACCAATGAGGGACCCAGGTCAACCAATGAGGGACCCAGGTCGACCAACGAGGGACTGGGTCGACCGATGAGGAACCGGGTCGACCGACGAGGGACCAGGTCTACCAATGAGGGACCCAGGTCTACCAATGAGGGACCGGGTCGACCAACGAGGGGCCAGGTCGATCAATGAGCGGCCATGATCAACTCCCTTTGGTACCGGTTAACCGGTACCCTGATACTGATTTTTCTTCGGCGAATCCTGCGGATTGTCCTCCACCAACGGTCGCTCCCCTTTTGAGGCCCCTGTCTCTCTGGTCCCCTGTCCCTGACCCACGGCCTATACTCTGAATCCAACTGGAGTCCGGGACCTCCATATCACAAAATTAGCACTTCACCACAGCCGCCCCCTGCACTTGCTCAACCGTGCATCGTATTGAGCACGCGCATGTCTTCACTTCCTTCGTCACGTAGGTCCTTCATTGTCCCCTTTGTAGCTCCTCCATTCTCCTGTACCCTTAACTCTTGGAAATTCAAGGCCGCCCCGCAGGCGACCCAAGTCTTCCAACGAGGGGCTGGGCCGACCATTGAGGGACTCGGTCCACCTTCCAAGAAACTTGCTACCGCCGGCTAGTTTTCATGGCTTTGCATTACTTCGAAGCGGTTATGGCTTGTCTTCTTGCGTTCGAAGTCCCGGAGTAAGGCTCCGCAATTCAGATCCACTTCGTCCACCCACGAGGGGTCAGGGTGTCCCTTCCATTGCACGAGGAATTCTCGTTGTTGCCTCCCATACCGAGTCTTCTTGCCTGTACGACTCTCTAAAAATTTTTCGACTTCATACTCGCCCTCTTCCAATTCCCGCACCCAGCTGTCTTCTGGTAGCAGACATTCATCGAAGTCGACTCGATTTGTTCCATCCACTTTCAGCTCGCTGTTCGGTCGATCGGGGAACTCTCTGACGGGCTTGAGCTTGGAGATGTGCACGATTGGGAATAGTCTATATTCTGTACCTCGTAACTCCAGACGTACCGCATGATCTCTAACTAACTCCTGAACTCGGAACGGTCCGTGCCATAGGTGGGCCAATTTTTTGGCATACCCCTCCTTCACTCGGTCCAAGTATAGCCATACCCGGGTCCCTGGCTGAATTTCGTGGCCGACTACCCCTTCATTTTGTGCTTGCACCCGAGCCTGACTAGCCGCCCGTAAATTATCGCTGACTTGGTCTCTTGCTCGCTGATAGTGACTCTGAATCCGATATCTCCATCTCCGAGGTCCTGATTCTCGACGTCGAGTGTTCACCACCGGTAACATAGTCTCAAGAGTGGTCTTAGCATCCCATCCATGTACCAGATAGAACGGTGTTTCCTCACGTACTCTGTCTTGAGCCGTATTTAACGCGAACGTTAATCGTTCCGCGTATTTATCCCAGTCTCGCTGTCCCACGTCGGCTACGTACATCTTGAGCGATCTTGTTAGAGTCTGGACCATTCTCTCCGCAGTGCCGTTCGCTTGAGGTCGGTAGGCCATGGTCGATCTCTGACGTTGACCTACCATACGACTGAACGCTCGGAAGAAGTCCGACATAAACCCCGGTTCCCGATCGTGACGGATCGTCTCACTGGCACCAAAACGGCGGAAAACGCATTCCTCATATCCCTCAGCCACTGTCTGGGATGTCCGTGACGCACTTGCTTTAGCCATCACATAACCTGTGAACAGGTCGATCCAGATCAGTAGTTCCGTGTTTCCTTTATGTGACTTGGGGAGAGATGGTATGTGGTCCATCGCGATAATTTGGAAGGGGTACGTCGCTTCAACATTCCCCGGAGACCTCCCTTGTAAAGTGAGTCTCCCTTTACCAGTCTCACAATCTATGCACTGACCCACATATTTCTGAACACTCCGGAACAGACCCCTCCAATGGCAATATCGTCGGATCCGATGATAAGTACGTCCGATCCCCTGATGGCCGCCTTCCAAACTCGTATGATAATGATGGAGGACGTCGGCTTGGAGACTCTCAGGTATCACCAATCTGGCAGTTATGTCTCGGTCGTCTCCTTTGATTCTCTGGCCGGGGCAGTACACCAGCAGTCCCTCTTCACTTATCTCGTAATCCTCCGACATTTTGCTGCAGTTTCTGGCCGCTTCCACCGACAAGTCTTTCCAGTCTCCTTGCAAATATGCCTTCAACTCGCGTACCCAGCTCTCCTCTTCTTGCGCATCTCGGATTCTATCCATCCGGAGTTGTTGTACCACATCTTCTTGCATAACCTCTCCCGATATTTTGACGGGGAGCCGTGATCTCGCCACCGCAGATACCTTGACCGACTGACCTCGGTCTCTAGGGACCAGCACATCTGGAAGCCGATCGATTGTTTCTAGACCTGACCACTCTCCTCTTGGTATCGACTCGACCCCTTGCTGCTGATGTAAAGCTGTACTGGCCAACTGGTCTGCGCTCTGATTCCAATCTCGTTTCACATGTAGGACTGCCTGGTTGGGCCACGACTGGAGTTTACTCAGCGCCTTGGCCCGCAACGGGGATAAACCTGACGCTTTGCATTCAATCTCTCCACGCATCTGTCTTATAACCAGATTGGAGTCTCCACAAATAATCAAACGCCGTCGCTCCATTGGCTCCAACAGGTCAAAACCCAGTAACATGCCCTCATATTCAGCTTCATTCACCGTAGACTTGTCGAGATATTTCGATGCAGCTGCAACTATAGTCCACGCAGGGAGTCTCCACACAATAGCGCTGCAAGCACCTCCCCCTTGTTTCACCCGGGCCGACCCATCGAAACTCATCACATACAGTTCTTCATTTAGTTCCACTGTGGGCGTCGGTAGGTCGACCACTTGCCTGGATTGCTTCTTGGGAGCAATTGACGACAGAATTGAGTCCACATTCTCTCGAGTGCGTGATGCTGGCAGCTAACGCCCCCAGTACCTGGTCCTCGCCTTTCTTGCATTTCACAATCTCCAAAGTCCACTGTGACAACAGAGCGGCCCAGTTTCCTAAGCGACCTTGCACCCCGAAGACTTTACTAGGCAGGCTAGTGTAGAATGCCTCGTCAGAACTTTGAGAGGTCGGGTGACCAACATCGTGAAGCAAGTTTCCAATATCCGTAGCAACGCCAGCACTTCCTTTTTCACTGTGCTATAGTTCATCTCGTTTGACTTGAGGGTTCGGCTCGTAAACATTACCGGCATATACAGGCCGTCGTAATTTTGCACCAACGACGCCGAAATAGCCCAATCACTTGCGTAGACAATGATGACCGCCTCTGTAGCCGGGTCGAAATGTCGTAAGATGGGCGCCATAGCAATCTTGTTCTTGAGCATGGCAAACGCTACTTGTACCTTCGACCATTTTTCTTCGTCGTCTTCCTGGGCCGCCACTTCCTCGTTAGCCTTTAATTTGCATCTCCAAGCGTGAAAATCCACCTCTCTCAGTTCGTAAAGGATCGACGCGTATATGGCATAATCTTCGATGTACCTGCTGTAGTAATTTAGGCTTCCTAGAAAGGACTGCATAGCCTTCAGTGTTGTCGGTAGAGGTAGGTCGACCAAATACTGAAGATCTTTTGGGTGGGCCTCTAGTCCCCCTTTGGAAACTCGATGTCCAAGATACTCGACCTTCCGACATCCCCACGTACTCTTGACGGCACTAACCGACAAATTCCAATAGTCACACACGTCTAGCAGCCGCTCCACTTTCTGGCATAATACGTCCCACGATTCGGCCGACACAAGTATATCGTCAATGTATGATCGTCGACCCAATACAGAGAGGCCCGATTTTGCATCGAGTTCCCCTGTTGCGAACAAATCCTCTGTTTCATCTGTGGCCGCCCCTGGCGAAATCCGTAAGAATCCATATAACGCATTATCCAACAACCTTTGATATATCTGAGGCGCATTCTTAAGCCCAAAAGGCATCCGAAGCCATTCAAATAATCCCAGTGGAGTAACGAAAGCTGAGATTAATCTCGCCCTTTCGGTCATGCTGACGACCCAAAAACCACTCGACATATCAAGAGAACAGTACCATAAAGCTCCATCCAAGTCTTCCAGTAATTCGTTAATCAACGGCATCGGGTATACCATGAGCTGGGTAAGATCATTCACCAACCGATAGTCGATACACAATCGAATATCGACCCCATTCTTCTTCACGATAATTACAATTGGGCTGGCCCATGGCGAGGTGGAAGGCTGAATGATCTTTTCTGATAACAATCCCTTGATCAGGTCGGCTAGCTTCTCTCTGAATTGAGGGGCCACCTTTCGTACGCGTTGCGCGATCGGTCTTGCGTTCCCTACATCGATATCGCATATCGCTCCTCGGGCGGCCGGGGGTAAGGCGTTACCTTTACCCATCAGCAGATGACGTTTTTTCCAAATTATTTGTCGCAACCGGTCCACCTCTTCGGGAGTGTTCCCATCTGGATCTGGAATCTGTATATCTTCTAACGCAATGCCTTCGGATGAGGGGTCCACTTCCGGTACGACCGCCCACCCTGCCTTATGTCCTCGGCCCAAAGTTCTCCACTCTCGAAAGAACACACCTGGTCATCTGCCTGTAACAAGTCTACCGGTTTGACTTCCTTCTCATTGGTGGTGGTCACTGTATGTAGGTCTTCTTCAAATACACTCCGCTTTTGGGCGGTCCCCTCCTGCCAATTCACCCTCTCTTCGCACAGTTGTTCTTCACTGTCGGGTACCGGTTGGTGTGTTATATTCATCATTGGGGTTGGGGCCTGCGGTCGCTGTAAGATGTGTGACGAAGTCTTATACTCTGGTCTCTCCACTAGTGGCCCCTCTTCCTCTTCCGTTAGGTCGACCTGATGGTCGACCTGGTCGGTAGTAGATTCATAAGCCAGATTTAGCCATTCCGCATATCTTCGAGAGCCTACCGAGACAAACCCTGGCGTTCTTGGAACTTGCTCCCTAGTCAACCACATACCTACCTTAGTATCTTCATGCAATGTTAAGGGGCGAGGGCTGACATTGGTTATCTTCAAAATTGGTCGACGTCCTATCCCTTGTATCATGGTGGTCACCCATCGTTCGCCTCTCGTGACCCACAATTTCCACTGTTCTGAGGTCGACCTTTTGAGAGGCACTTCCGTACATCCTCCAACGGATATCTGTACATACCGACCCAATTTCACATCCGATACTCGCGTATTATACAGTGTTCTTCGCCCAGTCAACTGTACCCTGACCTCATCGGGGAGGCAAAGAGTTCCGTCGGCCAAGTCTAACCGGATACCGGCTGGGACCATGAAGTCCATCCCCAAAATTGCATCTTGGCCTACCATAGGGCCTACCCACACCTTAAAGATGTACACCAAGTTCCCATTCAGAGTGACCTTGATGCGAGTGCGTCCCTCCGTGGTGTATACGGCTTCCCCAATACCAATACATTCTTGTCGTTCACTTTCATCAATTTGGCAGCCTACCTTACGAGCAAAGGCGATATCCAGAATGGATATCTCGGCACCAGTATCGAACAACAAATTCGCATGGTCGTTGTTGACCTTTCCAGAGGCTTTCACTTGCCTGAATCATTTAGTAGGGGCGTGGTATTTCCAGTACCCCCTAGACTCGCCTGGCAATAAGTCCAACTTCATTACTGAACTTTCTCGAACAAAACTATTAGGTTCATTCAAAGAAGCAACATGGACCACAGGGTAATTTCCAATCTTCGATATATTTCCAATCTTAACTGGAATACCCGTCCCCTCCTTGGGCTGTTTCTCCACATATGCAAAAATGCAACAATTAGAACGCTCGGCTCGTACCAGATTCAAACCTGGCGAGCGTCCTAATTTGCCATCTTCTCGAGTTTCTCCGGGAACATCCCTGCGTGCTTGGCTGGGTTGTACCATTGACGGAACAAAATTATAGAACTCCTCCATCTGGCACTTCCCAATCTCGTGAATCTTTCCACAACCCCGGCATACAAACAGGCAGCGGTCAGACGGGTGATCTTTCCTTCCACAGCGGTCGCAGGTCAATATTTTTCAGCAATTCAGATCTCCATGTTTCTTGGACCCGCAATATGCACATCTCGTGTTTGGGGTCGCTGATGATGGGCCGGGTCGCTGGTCTACCGCCTGGCGATGTTGGTCGGCCTCCATAGTCGGTAGATTCTTTGAGAACCTCACACTTGGATCCCTCCCCGCTTCCTTCTCCATAAGGTAGACTCGTCTAAGATCTCCCTCATTCTCCGAGGAGTCTGGACTGGAATCTTCAGAGCTCGAGTCTTCCAGGGGCGTCCGTACTGCATGTATGGAGCGGCGATTTATATCTCTCTGCCTCTCGGGTAGTGCCGGTGCCTTCTGACGAAACTTGTTTGATCCAAACAGCATCTTGCCTCGTCTTGCCTTCGTCCGCTGACATGCTGTCAATACTTCCTCCAATTCTTCCACGTCCGCCAGACGCAGCATAGTCAACTTGTCTGCTAGCTCTGGGTCGTCCACCGTCAAAATGTAGTGATCTACGTGATCCTTCTGAATCTTGGGCGACCCATCCTTAATCTTCATCTTCGCCCTGAGTCCAAGAACATTCAGGCGGTACAGATAATCCAGCGGGGTCTCTTCCGACCTTTTCTTCGCATGGTAGTACTGGCGGGCGACAGGTACCCCCGTACCACAGAAACGAATCATGAACTCTTGGATTAAGTCCTTCCAGTTTCCTCGGACTGAGCGACCCAGTTGACGGTACCAATTCTGTGCCGGTCCAGTCAGCAATCCTCCAAAAACGAGACAACGTTCATCATCTGGTGCTTGGTCTCTTATGAATGCTGTCTTGACCGTCGACACCCAGCTGCGCGCTCTGTCTTCGTCTTGGTCTCTTCCATGAAATTCTTTAGGGTCCGAGGTCGACGATAGTTTGATGCGAGGGACCATATTTGGCATCTGTCCCAGCGCTGCGTTCGCCATCATCGACTGAGGTCCCCTGAAATCCATGTTGTCAGGGTCGAACTCACAGGAACCGACGGATTCCATATCGACGTCGGTCATCGTGTGGCCTCTTGGCATTTGTATGCCTGGATGCTGGCCGTGGTGAGCGGTCGTCCTTTGCGCCTCTGGTCTTCCTCCTGCTACACTCCCGTTAGGGTGTGCCCGCGGTACTTGGCGTTCATTCAAAAATCTTGCCATCGCCGCGTCGAAGAGGGTCTGCAAATCGCCTACCGGGTAGGTAGGTCCTTCCCCCCAGCATCTTCGTCACGGGGCAGAGCAAATTCCAATTTTTTCTCTTGCTGATTTTCCATTGGCTGAAAATCGGAATGATTTTCATTCTTGCCACGCGTCGCCGTTTCAAGACCACTTGGCTCCTGCTCCGCGCTGCGCGCTCGGGCCTGGAGCAGCGCCGCTCCAGTAGGGCCTAGGGGCATCCTAGTGACCGACCCAGTTGAGGACGATCCTGGGGACCACGGTGCTGCTTCCCTCTGGCCGCTTGGCATCCGGTGTTGAGATGGGTCTTGATTCGCCCCTGGGTGGCCGGCGGCTCCGTACATGTGGGGACCCACCGTGATGTCCTGAAGCGTCATCTGGCTGTCGTTGGACCGCTTGTGTGTAGGTGTCACCAGAGGTGGGTGTTCCGTTGCTGGTGTGGTACCCACCAGGATCGACAGACGCTTGTGCATGTGCTCTAACGTTGTTGTGATTCTGTCGAACCCCAGGGATAGCAGGTCGTCCGGGTCGAACCGACCTGCGACCATGTTCGCTTCACGAAGCATGGTGACCAGCGCTGTGATCGCGTCCGTGACGGAGTGCAGCCGTGGCAGGGTCGACACCGGCCCAGTGAGTTGACCCAGCTGCCGGATATCCAGGATCTTCGCGACGGGGTCGCTCTCCAGGAACGCGTTCAGCTTGCGCTGGTGGTAGGCCCTCGTGACATCGGCGTCTGTCCATGACGCCAGTCCTTCCTTCTCGGGGCCTATCGACTTGGTGTTTCCGGGTGCCTTCATCCGGAACTTCGTCGGCTTGGATTGCGCGATCTTGTTTTGTTGTTTTTTGGGGGACCTTAGCCTTTCGGTTTTCACCGTCGGCTGATGGTCCTCTGGATCATGATAGGCGTCATGACCCAAGGTGTCCTCAACGAGGACATAGGGAGGGTATTTAGGTTTTTCTTCAATAAATTCAACCTCGACCATGTTGACCGGGCCCCTCCCAAGGCCCGGTCGGTCCTTCGATCCTTTGTTTGTTTCTTCTTGAGTCACTGGCGATCGGTCTTCCCGTGACTCTTCGGTCTTGTGCTCCTTCTTGACATGAACATCTTTATCATCTTGGGACTCGCGGTGAAATCCCTGGTCTCGAAGATCCGGGCACGCGCACCATTGTGGTGGAGTGGGTTCTCAAAATTGTATGATGAGACCCCAAACCACTCACTGTGCCGGACTGCCGACTGTCGGAGGGGGTACCCCGATGCCGCGTATGAACCTTCTCTCACCTTGTGTACCCGTCGGCTGGCGGGTTGCACTCTTCGGAGGACTTGGTGACGATGTAGATGTCTGCCTTGAGGGAGGTAGACCTGGGGGGCCTCGAGTGGATATGCTTCACTCGGTGGGCCGGTAGGTGGCCACTCGATCGACCTTGTCGAGAGTGGACTTAGAGCCAAATTCTTCAGGGACGCTTGTCGTCCCTGGCCTTTTCCTTCTGTTTCAGGGGTATTAACCACCTGACCTTTACGTTGCTCCCGGACCTTGAGGTGAGGGAGACCGCTTCCGATAGCGGGTCTTGGGGGGTGTTGCTACTCGAACGAGCTCACAGGCCAAATATATCCTGGAGCTCTATTCGCACTTGAACTTCGCTACACAACTGTCTTCGACGGGGGGCCAAAATCCATCCCTTCCCGGAACAGTGAGTAGCTTAGAGCAAGTTCTTCTTGGGTGACGGAGTCGTGCCACGTGAGGTTCAGCTCGCACTTGTGTCGGACCACACGCCTGTCTTCAACGTGGGGGGGCCAAATATATCCCTTCCCCGGAACAGGCGTGTGGCCAGACTAGAGTTCCTTTACAGCGCGACGAAGACTTGCCAAGTAGATCGCAAATTGAGTAGTATTTAATATAGTCCTATCCTTTTACCTCCTTTACTCTATCCTTGCCTGAAGCTCTGATTCCTTGCGTCGACTAGTCTGATCCTTGTATTAACTGGTCCGGAGTCGCTGAACCCCGAGGGGCCGAGGTCGACTGATGAGGGACCCAGGTCGACCAATGAGGGACCCAGGTCTACCAATGAGGGACCGGGTCAACCAAAGAGGGGCCGAGGTCGACCGATGAGGGACCGGGTCGACCAACGAGGGACCGGGTCTACCAATGAGGGACCGGGTCGACCAACGAGGGACCGGGTCTACCAATGAGGGACCCAGGTCTACCAATGAGGGACCCAGGTCGACCGATGAGGGACCGGGTCGACCAATGAGGGACCCGGGTCTACCAACGAGGGGCCAGGTCGATCAATGAGCGGCCATGATCAACTCCCTTTGGTACCGGTTAACCGGTACCCTGATACTGATTTTTCTTCGGCGGATCCTGCGGATTGTCCTCCACCAACGGTCGCTCCCCTTCGAGGCCCCTGTCTCTCTGGTCCCCTGTCCCTGACCCACGGCCTATACTCTGAATCCAACTGGAGTCCGGGACCTTCATATCACAAAATTAGCACTTCACCACACTCTCTTCTGGCAAGCTGACATTAAATGTCGGTGTTGCCACAGAGACATGAGATAAAGTGCTGTTTTTGCGATATGGGAAACCCAAAAACCAGTTGAATTCGGAGTATAAACCGTGGGTCAGATAAAAGAGACCAGAGAGACAGGGGCTTCGAAGGGGAGCGACCGTTGGTGGAGAACAATTTGCAGGACTCACAGAAGAAAAATCAGTATCAGGGTACCGGTTAACCGGTACCGATGGGAGTTTACCATGGCCCTTCATTGAGCTACCTGGCCTCTCGTTGGTAGACCCGGTCCCTCATCGGTCGACCTCGGCCCCTCTTTGGTCGACCCGGTCCCTCATTGGTAGACCTGGGTCCCTCATTGGTCGACCTGGGTCCCTCATTGGTCGACCTCGGCCCCTCGGGGTTCAGCGACTCCGGACCAGTTAATACAAGGATCAGACCAGTCGACGCAAGGAATCAGAGCTTCAGGCAAGGATAGAGTAAAGGAGTTAAAAGGATAGGACTATATTAAATACTACTCAATTTGCGATCTACGTGGCACGACTCCGTCACCCAAGAAGGACTTGTTCTAAGTTACTCACTGTTCCGGGAAGGGATATATTTTGGCCCCCCGTCGAAGACAGTTGTGTAGCGAAGTTCAAGGGCGAATAGAGCTCCAGGATATATTTGGCCTGTGAGCTCGTTCGAGTAGCAACACCCCCCAAGACCCGCTATCGGAAGCGGTCTCCCTCACCTCAAGGTCCGGGAGCAACGTAAAGGTCGGGTGGTTGGTACCCCTGAAACAGAAGGAAAAGGCCAGGGACGACAAGCGCCCCTGAAGAATTTGGCTCTAAGTCCACTCTCGACAAGGTCGATCGAGTGGCCACCTACCGGCCCACCAAGTGAAGCATATCCATTCGAGGTCCCCCAGGTCTACCTCCCTCAAGGCAGACATCTACATCGTCACCAAGTCCTCCGAAGAGTGCAACCCGCCAGCCGACGGGTACACAAGGTGAGAGAAGGTTCATACGCGGCATCGGGGTACCCCCTCCGACAGTCGGCAGTCCGGAACAGTGAGTGGTTTGGGGTCTCATCATACAATTTTGAGAACCCACTCCACCACAAGAGCACTGGTCCATCCCACTATGGTGCGGACGAAGACTTGTCTCTTATTGGTGACTACAATGAGAGTACACCATAGTCATCACCTTAAAGTGGTGATGAGCGGAGTGCTTTGATGGGACATTTGTCACCATCATTTGAGGCAACAAAACTCCAGGAAGCTTCCATGCTTCCTTACAGCCCGGATCATGCCTCGTCTTCTGCGCCAACAAGCGCAGCGAGTAAAATTGAGCGCGCTGCTTCAAAAGAAACAGCCGCAACTCAGCAGAAGGTCGGCGATTCTAAAACTTCCGCCTCTATTTACTCAACATCTGATGTCTTGACAATCCTCAAGGAAGAGTCAGAATTAGATGAGGGTGAGCACAACGCCCCTTCGAATTCAAATCCGGCCTCACTAGCACGCCGTCACGAGGGAGGCTACGTTAGTGGTGGGTTGCCACGAATGCCACCACCATCCGAGTGGTCACGCTCAAGTGGTTTTTAGTGCGACGTTTTGAAACGTGCCACTATTGACGCTAATAAACTTTTTAGCGTCTTTTCATCAGGGGGAAAGGCAGGGCAAAACACGAGGTCGTGCTTTCCCACCCTGTCGTGTTACGTTCTAATAAGAACCGACGAATACGAGGCAGAGTTCCTGCGCCGTGTAAAACCGCATGCAGATGCAGAGAGACAGCGTTCGCAGCGAATTAGCTTCTCTATGACGCATGCGAGAGAAATATTGGGTGCTAACATACACCCAGCTCCTTCTCATCACGCTGCCCCTGCTAGACCATCAGGACTTAGCAGAGCGAGTGCAGCTGGTGATTCTGCTCATAAGCAGCCATCAGCCTGGCACCCTGTGATCCCTTGAAAATCTATGTCGCTCATGACACAGATCTCAAGCTGATGATACTTTAAGAGTGTCATGATGCGCCATCTAGTGGGCATCTGGGCCGTGAAAAGACATTCTTACGAGTGTCAGAGGAATTTTGGTGGCCCCACCTATATCGGTGGGTGGCCAACTATATTCGCTCTTGCGAAGAGTGTCAGCTCATAAAGCATGCACCTTCGAACAGTGCGCCACTGAATCCACTGCCGATTCCAACTGAATGTTGGAAGTCGGTCAGTTTGGACTTCATGTTTGGCTTACCGTCTGACCATAAAGGCAGGACGGGGATCGTCGTCTTTGTAGACAGACTGAGCAAGATGGTGCATTTAGCACCAGATAGCACCAAGATATTAAGAAAAGAGGCTGCCCTCTTGTTTCTGGATCACGTGTATCGACTACACGGGATGCCCGAGTCCATCGTATCGGATCGGGATCCGCGTTTTACGTCGGGTTTTTGGCGACATGTGTTTGAGCTGTTGGGTAGCAAACTCTACATGTCAGCCGCTGATCATCCCCAGACCGATGGCCAAACAGAACGTGCCAATCGAGTTGTGGCGGGTGTGTTGCGTACAGTAGCGACTCCCAAAGAATGGATCAAGCAATTGCCATTCGTGGAGCTCGCTATTAATAACAGTGTTCACGCCAGTACGGGTGAAACACCGTTTTACATTAACGTACTGCGTCATCCTCGAACTCCAGTCTCGTTTGTACGCAGCCCGAGTCTTAGTGGGGAAGGGCCCCTCACTTCGCTCGGTGCGAATGCCAAAGAGGGTCAAAATTGCCCTATTGACACTGCTAATTCAGCAGTAGTCACGACACCTATAGGTGTCACAGAGAAGGCACGTCAAGAAATGCCTGTGCTCCTTAATGATGACACTATAGTGTTATCAACAGCGTCGACCCATGAACGACCTCTTGGAGGCGTCATCGGCGAGCTGGATGCTACAAGCGTGAGCGAAGCTCAGCGCTTTGTGGATGAGCGATTAGCCATCACACGTAAAGTCCGTGACGCGATGGAAAGCGCACAGGACAAGCAAAAGCAATATGCAGACCAGCATGGTCGCAAAAACAATGAACACTTTAGTGTGGGGGACAAAGTGCTATTAAGTACTGCTACCCTACCTAAACATGCAATTTCTGTACCACCTGGTGGTACTACTAAGCTATTGCCCCGATTCATTGGGCCATTTACAGTGATTGAAGAAGTTGGAGACCTAAAGTATAGTCTTACTCTCCCACCGTATATGAAGACGCACCCCGTATTTTACGTGGGTCGTCTGAAACGGAATGTGGATCCACAAAAGATCACATTTTCGCATCAGTCTAACGAGACCGATGGTGACCTCTACTGTGAGTCGAGAGTCGTTGCCGATCAGGCGACGGGGAAGGTGAACGACTTCCCGTATACGAGACCAACGACGGAGAAATTGGTGATCGAGGAGGGTTCCGCGTTGGACGCGGTTATCACATCACCAGTCGCTCGTGTATGTCCAAACGGGCCTTCACGCGGTCATACCCCTACGATCCTTCGTATTCACGGAGCGTAGATCCGAAGTCAGTCGCGAGACTTGACTAGAAAGATCCGCCACCTCTCTCTTTAGCGCAGCAATCTCCGCCTGCGACTGAACGACAACACGACAGACAGCCGCGAATAGGTAGGCGTAATCGCCGCTCCTATCTGGTGCCACCTATGTTGGTGGATGCGGGTGGAAACCACGCTTACTTGTAAGAATGTTGTTGGCCCACCGCTATGTGAGGCAAAGAATTTAGGTCCTTGTCCTGTGGGAGGGTTATCCGAAAAATTTCGACTCTTGGCAACCGATCGAAGCGTTGCGTATCGACGTCAGTTGATGCCATAACAGGCCACCACTGCAACTAAAGCGATTAAGCTTTGCTTTCAGGTGCGACATAAGAGTAACCTTTTGTGGTGAAGTGCTAATTTTGTGATATGGAGGTCCCGGACTCCAGTTGGATTCAGAGTATAGGCCGTGGGTCAGGGACAGGGGACCAGAGAGACAGGGGCCTCAAAAGGGGAGCGACCGTTGGTGGAGGACAATCCGCAGGATTCGCCGAAGAAAAATCAGTATCAGGGTACCGGTTAACCGGTACCAAAGGGAGTTGATCATGGCCGCTCATTGATCGACCTGGCCCCTCGTTGGTCGACCCGGTCCCTCATTGGTAGACCTGGGTCCCTCATTGGTAGACCTGGTCCCTCGTCGGTCGACCCGGTTCCTCATCGGTCGACCCAGTCCCTCGTTGGTCGACCTGGGTCCCTCATTGGTTGACCTGGGTCCCTCATTGGTCGACCTCGGCCCCTCGGGGTTCAGCGACTCCGGACCAGTTAATAGAAGGATCAGAATAGTCGACGCAAGGAATCAGAGCTTCAGGCAAGGATAGAGTAAAGGAGTTAAAAGGATAGGACTATATTAAATACTACTCAATTTGCGATCTACGTGGCACGACTCCGTCACCCAAGAAGAACTTGCTCTAAGTTACTCACTGTTCCGGGAAGGGATATATTTTGGCCCCCGTCGAAGACAGTTGTGTAGCGAAGTTCAAGGGCGAATAGAGCTCCAGGATATATTTGGCCTGTGAGCTCGTTGGAGTAGCAACACCCCCAAGACCCGCTATCGGAAGCGGTCTCCCTCACCTCAAGGTCCGGGAGCAACGTAAAGGTCGGGTGGTTGGTACCCCTGAAACAGAAGGAAAAGGCCAGGGACGACAAGCGCCCCTGAAGAATTTGGCTCTAAGTCCACTCTCGACAAGGTCGATCGAGTGGCCACCTACCGGCCCACCGAGTGAAGCATATCCACTCGAGGCCCCCCAGGTCTTCCTCCCTCAAGGCAGAAGTCTACATCTTCACCAAGTCCTTCGAAGAGTGCAACCCGCCAGCCGACGGGTACACAAGGTGAGAGAAGGTTCATACGCGGCATCGGGGTACCCCCTCCGACAGTCGGCAGTTCGGCACAGTGAGTGGTTTGGGATCTCATCCTACAATTTTGAGAACTCACTCCACCACAAACACTTCGCGACGGCTGTGCGGTGGAGTGGATTCTCAAATAACGTAGAAGATCCACAAACACACACAGCGCCGGACTGCCGACTTACGGAGGGAAATACCCCGATACCGTGTCGTGTTGGCCTTGGGTCTCACCTTGTGTATCCGTCGGCTTGGCTAGTCTTGCTCCTCGGTTGACGCAGAAGACTTAAAGACTTGGTCTTTGTATAAGCATTGGACTTGGTGGTCCCCGAGTGGATATACTTCACTTGGGACCGGGTTTCTTGGGCTCAATCAACTTGGTCGAGAGCGATGCACCTGGTACTGCGTACCCCTTTGGTGGCTGACTGTTCTTGGACCTTGGACCCCTTTGTGTTCTTCCCCGTAGGGAAACCGCTTCCTGTAGCGGGTCGTAGAGTCTTGACACTTACTTGACACCTCAGGCCAACTATCCTGAGGTTCAACTTGCGTTGCTTGAGCCGTCTAACACCTGCTGGACTTCGGGGGGCCAAAGGTTATCCCGCCCGAAAGAGGTGAAGCGACGGAGAAGCTTAGAAGGGGCGCTTAAAGCTGCCTCGTGTAATTCGAATTCGAGTGTGTTTATTTATCTTATTTTCTGTATATTTTTCTTGCCTAACCTTAACCCTTTGATCTGGGTAGTGCCCCTTGGAAGAAGAATTGGCTCCTTGGTACCCGTACTTTCTGTACTCTTCGATATTCTGTGTACCGATTCTGCACCCTCGAACATTGGGCCCTGGTACTCCTGGGCCCCGGTACCCCTGGGCCCCTGTACCCCTGGGCCCTGTTACCCTGGAACCTGTTTCCGGGGCCTGGGGCCTGTGCTGGCTCCGCACGTCTGGGTCCTTATATTCTTAATAAGGCGGGGCCTGGTGTGTGGTTGTAAATCCGCGAGGCCGGGTCGTGGTCACTCCCTCGGGGAAGTGACCAGAAACTCTCTTGCTCCCTGTTCCATTTCCCTTAAACTCTAACTTTCCCTGGCACTTCACCACAGCTGCGAATTATTGCGGCGCGTGCGCTTGGTGTTGGTCTGCATGGCCGCCTTTAAAGGCGACCGATCAGCCTTTCCACGTTTCGGTGGCTTTGTTTCTTTATTCGATGTTTTACATAATGTAAAATATCGTCTTAAGGAGGAGGATGGTGTAACGAGCTAACAGTTACACGGTTCGTTAAGGATCCGATACTTAACGGGAAGGCCTAAATGGGTACGAGGTACCTTAGGCCTGCCACTTGGGTGTGGCACCCACCCTCATGAATGTGATATCCATGGATGGATTCACATTCAACGAGGATGACGCCAGTTGGGATTGGACGTCATGGTGACGCTTCAAACAGACTTCATCAGCGAGCTTGAAATATTCTAATCTCGCACGTAAGGATACGTTTCTAAAGAGACGCGTAACCAATCTTTGCATAATTACTCAATCAGTAGTTAATCTTATATTTAGTTTAATTTCCATTAAATATAAGTCAGTCTTGAATATACTAAACATCGCACACTGCGCACGAGAAGCTGTATAAGCTTCTGTGTGTAGTAAGTGTCGCTCTTGTCTTAGCTGTTCGTTGCGCGGTTCGCTTCAAAGCGACCGGCAAAGGTTGGTACAGCGCTTCTTAGCGCGGACTAACACCACCACCACCGCATGCAGAGGTAAGACGGTATAACTGCTTCCTCGCGCTGCTTGAAGGTGTACCCGCGTAGTACGTGGCAGCTTCATTACGAAGTGCCCGTCTACTGTCGCAGACAAGTTCACCAGAATTGAAAAGACCAACCTCCTTCGTGAAACCTGCTCCCTGCTCGATGTATTCCAGTCCTCAAGCCATTTACAAATTCCTCCCGCGACCTTCAAGCTGGCATTCGCCACGCACCCATACCCAAACTACCCTTGACATGTGGCTTAAGTAGGTTTTCTCGTCCAAAATACAAGCAAAATACTCATTATATAAAGTTATATTGCCCTGTCTGACTATAACTTATATAGAACGAGTTCGGTGAACATGAAATTTGATAACCTACCGGAGGTTATAGCTTATCAGAGGATAGCGTTTTGGAGGGAGGCCTGTACTTTAAATGTCACATTTTATTAGTTGCTCAGCCCATCAGCGTCCTTTTCGTCTCGTCCAAACCTTCAGTCCATGCGTGGCTCCATTCACGCTCAGCGGGTCTTCGTCTCAGCACGAGACGCCATTTACTGTTGTCAACTCCCAATTATACCTCAAATATAGCCGTTGCCGCCTTCAAACCAGGTCCAGCGCTGATCTGAAACGACGTGGTGAAACACGTGACGCTTAACTTACTAAAGTGGCTAGTGGACGTTGTAAGGACGCTCGACCAACCGTGGTGGACTTTTAGCTAAGGTTCTTCAGTGACAACGTTTTGCGTTGTGTGGATACTGCAACATATGGACAAGGCAGCGGCTGATTACCACGTAGACATCTCGCTGCAAGGGTATAATCGGAAGCATCTTGGTCTGCAGATATTAGCTGTTCCGGCGCTTTGACAGGTTGTTTCAATGTTTTTATTTGTAGGATAATGGATGCTGAAAAAGCGCAAACCCGGAGTTGTTAATCAAGATGTAGCTTGTGAAATGTCACGAGGAGAGCCAACAAACGGCCTGGACTCCGAGGTGACAATGTATGTGGAAGTGGTTGAAAAAAAAATTGCTGGTCAGCCTTAAAAGATAAAGGAAGAGCATGTGTCAATGATAAAGATATATGCTGCACCGACAAACTGACCATAAGCTTTTTCTTTCATTTTTGATAAAGATCGTCTGTCTTTTGCTTTCTAATTATTGATCTTCGTGTAACGTTCTTAGTTGACCATTATTTAGGCGAAAGAATAGTGTGTTTCTAAACAATGACTAGCGTATAAGAAACGCAGTGTACGAGCTAGCAAATAAACAAAGCACAACTTCGATCGTGGCTGTAAATATTGGTGTCATGTAAACAACTTAAGTTTTATATTTTTTACATTACGGAAAAATTGTAGCTCGTCACATTTTCGAGAGATGCAAGTCGGTATTTGAAATCAAGTAGTCGAGTAACTCCGCAACATATCGTATGGTACATACTCTCTTTCGACACTTCATGATGAGATGAAGGCCCCTAATTTAGCCATCATCAGTGCGCAACCCGTTTTTGTTTCGATTCCTGATTCTCACACGTCGCACATGTTCATTACATTTTGCGTTGTTCACAAGACTATTCTCATATCTCATTGCTTGTATGGCTTCCTGAGATTAACATAAACAAATGACTGGCATCTGACACGTGGCAGTACATTAAACCTTACCACATTTTTCATTTTCATTTGGAAAAGCTTGGAACCTTTCGATAGCACCTCACAGAAGTTCACTTGGTTTTTCCATCCGAGCAGTTCTTTTTTTGGTGCCAAAGTCAATTTAGCTCGCCTGCTTTCACGCTGTGCCTTACTCCTCCGTGGCCGGTGTGCAACAATTGCGAGCTTACATACAATCCAATTTGAATTACAATAGATACTTTTTTCTAGTGTGTGTCTGCATTTCAAGTCATCTTCCGAATTTAGGACATTATAGTAATGCATTTCAGCATGTATGTAGTTGATACAAGAAATAAAACGGGTGCATTGTATGGCACCGCCACCACCGTATTCGTCGGGTGCCGCTGACATTACAATTACAAGTCGTTTTATACAGTAAGCGGCGTAAGCTGACCACAAGCTCATTGCAAGCGTCATACCATCCGTCATGTGCTCGCCCATACGTACAAGTCCGCCCTTCGTAGTGTGGTGTTGGCGTAGTCGCACGAATATTTGTTGCCAAGGTAGCAACCATCACCATGAAGGTTCCTTCGATGAGTACCACCCGCGTATATCGATCACCACTCTGAAATTGTGGTTAAAGTTTAACGCCTAGCACGCCTGACAAGAGGTCTCAATCAACTAAGTTTTCTTGGTTTTCCTGAGTTCCGGTCTTCATCTACGTGAAATCGCGTGTGTTGGATAAAGCACCATCCCTTATGTGTGACTACGCTAGCTTAATCTGATCGGTCTGCGTTTCAGCCTCTGAATGTTGTCACGGGACGACAAGCACGCAGCCCATACTTGTCGGTTTCTTCTTCCTACTCATTTATCAATCAGCAGGCTCTGGCTCGTACCCCTTCAATTTAGAGACCTACCAAGTTCCTTTGATGACCCCCTCGACACCCGGTCTCGCACTTGTGGCTGCAGCTTCGGCACTGTGTGCTTTCCAAGTATCAGCCCAGCAAACAGGAATCAAACACTAAGGAAGTGCATCCTTCTCTCACCTCCAAGCAATGCTCGAAGACAGGTTGCTGTGTAACCGAGCCCACGTCAATTGTGCTAGATACCAATTGGCGCTGGCTGCACCAAGTCGGCGACTACAAGAACTGCTACACCGATTCCATGTGTATTGCGTCCAAGAAACTTTTCGGTGTTTAAACGACTACGTTACGAAGAGCAAACTTGTACGTATAGGCGAGCACATGGCGAATGGTATGACGCTTGCCATGAGCTTGTGGTCAGATCATGACGCTTACTGCCTCTGGCTTGACAGCAGCTACCCCGCTGAAGCGGATTTCACGAAACTCGGACGTGTCATCAACAAGGAAGAAGTACTGCTTGCTTAACATCTGTACACCAATGACGCCATCGTCAGCACGCACACGATTACGGCACTAGAATTTTGAACGAAAGTAAAATTGAATGAAGTGTCGCGACTCTCACGTCTGGGGAGCAAGTTGAAGTGCTTCTGCTATACAACACCCAAGAAGCGTAGGTGCGCAAACTATTTCAATAAGGATTAAGACCTGGTGTGCCATGGAGGCTCAAAAAGATGGAAAGTCTTCCATCAGAAAGAGCTTTCTTGGGCATTATACTGCAAGACTGCAAGAGTTGATTCGATTTAGTGAATGGGCTGCCGACCAACTAGTGCGTGGATCCAATGTCTCCCACGCAAAATTTCATGAACTTGTGCGGCATTTGGGTGTCGCGCCTCAACTTCAGCAGGACGAACACCTGCGTCGGGCGCGAGATGACGTGATGATGACATGCAAAGTAGAAGAGACCTCTGTCAGAAATAAAAGACAGAACATCGTAGCTACTCACTTTCTTTGTCTTTGGAATCGATAGACATTTCGTAGAACCTACTCGCAGAAGGCATGACCAACCCTATCACCAGCATTCCACGACCAGCGATCGACCCTGTCTATTTAAAGCAGTGTATCTTGTCGTTCACTTGCCTTGACTATAGTCTTCCTGACATCATTCGTTTGCGTCAACGCGTCACTGCATCCTCGAGAACCCTATCCACACCAAGTCATACAAATGACAAGATTAATTCGTCAAGCTTCCGATGACATCAGCTGTACTCTGTCAAAGTACGTCAGGTCAAATATCCAGAGAAAGGGTGGAAGTACTTCAAAGCAAAGGTCCGGCGGTACTGGTGGCGTTGGCATTCCCACCCCTCAGTACTCCATTTTCAAATGGCCATTCTACAATTTCCAGTCACCTACGCCCTTGTGTCCAACAAAGCAGATTGAGTAAATTCAGATTGGCAATCATGATGTCTTTGTCACAATTTAAAAAAGAAGCCAACTGGTTTATGCTTTACTACTTGTCACTAGTGCATCTTGGTGCGTTGGAAGGTCTCCGCCGTGTCTTCTTTTGCAAATGGGAGACGCTCTTAGCCTTTGTGATTATCTACTATGTCACGGGTCTTGGAATTACCATGGGAGCTCATCGTCTATGGGCGCATCGGAGCTATAAGGCCCATGGCATTCTTCGATTCTTCCTTATGCTATGCAATTCCATGGCCAATCAGGGCACTATCTTTCATTGGACGCGTGACCATCGTGTGCATCACAAGTACTCGGATACGATAGCTGACCCACACAATTCTGGTCGTGGCTTCTTCTTTGCACACATGGGCTGGCTTCTAGTCAAGAAGGACCCACGTGTGCATGAAGCTGGTACGAAACTCAATTACGACGATCTCTGGGCTGATTGGACCGTCGTGATGCAAGAAAAGCTCAACCCATGGGGAAATCTCTTCATGTGTTTTGTCGTCCCGACTCTCGTTGGTGTCCAGGTCGCTGGAGAAGATTGGAAAAATGCCCTCTTTGTTCTCGGCTTCCTGCGCTACGTGCTTGTGCTACATGCAACGTGGCTTGTTAATAGTGCTGCCCATTTCTATGGCTATCACCCGTATGACAACACTCCACCCTCGGAGAACTGGTTTGTATCAATCTGGGCCATTGGGGAAGGCTGGCACAACTGGCACCACAAGTTCCCATACGATTACGCGACGAGCGAGTTTGGTATGACGTCACAATTCAATCCCACCAAGCTCACTATTGACATCATGGCAATGATTGGTCTAGTCACGGACCGCAAGCGTGCGACGGACATTTGGGGAAAGATCAAAGAGTCGAAGGGAAAAGGGGCAACGTTCAAGGACCCCAATGGTGATGACCCCTCCCACGCATTCTCGGAACTCAAGGCCAAAGCGAACTAATCATAAGCATGTTTGTTCATCCGAGTGTTGTTTTTCACCATAGCTAGTGTGACTTGACAAAGCAGGATGATGATATAATCGCTAACAATCTTACCTTATTGATGATCGAAGGACGTTTAAACTGATGCACTTTGGCCTAAATGCATAACAAACGTTGTTTTCATTGTAGTTCGAACAAGCAAACGACATGAAGACCTTGATTGACACGACTCACTACAAAGCATTAATCACAAGAATTCTCAGTGGACTCAAAGCCCTCGTTGTAAGCTAAGGTAACCATAAAATAGGCTGATATCTAGTCACCGTTGTCTTCGTCCTTCAAACTTTAAGAGGCACAAGAAGAAGAGCGTTATTAAGAGTGATATTTCTCACTTTTACTATACTGCGATCCCGGTGAAATGGAAGCGTAGCATAATTAAACAAGTATTGATGGATGGAACCAAAGCATTGCATTGACATCAGGCTATTTCATATACAAAGCTTGCACACGAGCCAGACCGACAACAGGTAACGCTTATCGATGACTGTCATGAAGACATGACGCCTACGCACTATCCTCGCCCTGGAACTGGTAAGTCACGTGGCACTTGCCGCAGTAGTGGCGGTCAAAGTGAGTAGCCATAAAGACACCGGCACCGCACTGAGGCGCCGGGCACTCCTTCTTCAAACGCTGGATCTTGCCATTGTCGTCCACCTTGTAGTACTTAAGCACAGCAAGTTTGACCTTACGGTGTTTGTGTTTGATCTTCTTAGGCTTCGTGTAGGTTTTTTTCTTGCGCTTCTTGCCTCCACCACGAAGACGTAGCACCAAGTGCAAGGTTGACTCCTTTTGAATGTTGTAGTCCGCTAACGTACGGCCATCCTCCAGCTGCTTACCAGCAAAGATCAGACGTTGCTGGTCCGGGGGGATTCCTGCAATAGAAAAGAGCAAACAATAAGTATCAAAGCTGCAAAAGAAACAAGAGATAGCGACGTTATATCAATATCAGACCTTCCTTGTCCTGAATTTTCTGCTTGACAGTGTCAATACTATCCGCCGATTCCACTTCGAGCGTAATGGTCTTGCCCGTAAGGGTCTTGACAAAAATCTGCATTTTCTGTTGAGTCAAAAGGGCCCCTCGTTAGTCTCATAGAGATTTTACCATCCCACGTCGGCCTTATTATAGCTACTCAGTAGACTAAAAACAATTAGAATGGCAAGAAGAGAAACTACGACGCCTTTCATGCGTCTCTTTCTCTTCTTTTTTTCTTCTTGTTTTCCTACTTTGAGTAAAAGAACCGACGCGGTGTCTTAAGCAAGAACAATCATGTAGTCATACATATACCTACGGATGAGGAGCCAATGAGAGGTCATGAAGAAAGAACCCACATTGACGCCTTATCCGATCCTTGATACACGCAGGACACTAATGATTTCATGCAAGCGACGGCTGCTTTTCTACTCAAAAATGATTTTCAATTTCAAGTTCGAGGTAAGAGGCAGGACATCACTTGGGTCGAAAGTGCTGGCGTCTCAGAACGTATGAACGAACATTGAGGATCGGGATCCGTAGGTCTTAAACGAAGAGAATAGCAAGCAACATACCGTCGGGTGGTTTCCAAATCCAAACTGGATAAAATGTCGAGCTCCTCGGCGTTGCAACTCGCCCCAGCCAGTCGATTTTAGTGCTTAAGGTTTAATAAAAACGATGTGGTTGGCTATAATATTGAATATTGTGATTGGCTTAGACGTCAAGAAGATGTGATACCTAATAATTTTATGGAAAAGAATATGATAACGGACTTGTAGGAATTAATACCGAAACGCCGCGCAATAATGACGTGTGAGCAAAGCCTAATGGAACGCACGTATTCGTAGATACGCGAGAATATCTTAGGATAACCGTAAAGGTTATTGGGAGATATACCGTTCAGAGAAGTAGATAGAGTTTGGAATAGCGTAAGAGACACACCGCTCCTAATAAGCGAGCACTAAAACGGAAGAATTCGTAGCACAGCAGGGATAGACGTGTGTTGCGTCGAAATGGTGTAAAGTTGCCTGGTACACAGCATCTTAAATACTGACACCTGCGTTCACACGTATTCATGGCCACAAGAGCTTGCAGCATCAGGTGACACTTCTTGATTTGCTAAAACAGAGAATGCGTGACATGGACTTTGCGTAACTTAATCCAGATACCAGCGACAAGCCACAGTTCCGACTTTGTATATCACCTGATGATAGCAACACGTTTGTTGCCTTTGGTGATCTTCGAGGCAGCACACAAGCGTGAAATGACTGTCAGCGAAAAGGAAAACTACGTATCAATAGCACCTTTGGAATTTCTAGTCTTGAAGAGTACAGCACTTTGAGCGGTAGATTCCATTCCAATGGCAGGTTTTGCAGCGGCTTCATTCCTTACGGTAAGAGGCACCACCCACTTCCTTACAAAAATGAAAAACTAAACGCGAATGAGCACACAAGTTTTCAATCCGAACAACTCGTCTGGCTTAAGCTTTCAGCTAGAATGACAGGTCTAGTAACCACTTGAAATGACGTAGCTACTGACTTGGAAGTCAAGTCGAGCTGGAGTTGATGGTCGAAACAGCAACTGCAAGACAAATGAAAACCCCAAAAAATTGCAAAAAATTATTAGTGCTTTAACATGTACATTCGATGCTTCCATTTCAAGGATAGATTAACATTTCTTCAGTGCGTTTGAACAACTTGGCACGACATTCGCGTCGCGAGATACTCATGGTAAAGCTCACTTGAATCTGCGATAGATGACCATATCCGGTGGGCCACTGGGCGTCGAGTAGTTGACTGCAGCTCGTGTGTCTCTGCAATACTCCGACAGCACATTCGATTCCTGTAAGATTAATGGCTGAGGCACCATCGGTGGCATCCCACCATAGCTGCTGCGTGACAGCACACTTGCTAAACTGCGGCTACTGTTTGTGTGTAGCAGGTAGTTTTGCAGCTGCCGTTGGTAGTATTCTTCGTCAAGCGGAGGCGACGACTCTTTCGCTTTCCTTACCAGCACAGACTGGCGCGGCAGCCAAAAGCTGCTCTGGGCTTGAATACCATATCTTTCTAGTGACACTTGACCCTGCCGTGCTGTCGCAGAGGCAGTAATCAAGTGAGAAGGAATTTGCTGGCGAAAACTTTGATTGTGGGCCAGCAGGCTATGTCCGGACGGGTAGCGTCCGAGTTGCAATGAGTTAAAGTGGTTGGTCGAAGCCGACCCCAAGTCCGTGGACGTGAACGACTGCAGGGACGTTCCAGCATTTGTCGACGATACCCCCGAGACGACGGATGCCGTGCCGGCACGGCGGACCTGATAGTGTTCCAACACTTCCAGCATGATACTTGCAGCAGCCATACCTCCGTCATCATTTTGATCTTCTTTCTGACCCGTAGGTGGCACATAGGCCCGCTTTTTCGGCCGAGCGCTGATAACTAGTCGGTGTTGCTGGTGTTTCTCCGATTCGCATGACGATAGCACGGAGATTGAAGACATTTCTGCATTCGTCAGCAGATCTTCTGACGCAGCAATCGACTGAAGTTGTTGTTGTAAGATCGACCCGTCCGTGATCGAGGACGCCGTCATGGTCAGACGGGAAAAAACGGGTGTCTGCTTGCGCTTTTTCGCCAGCCGCTTCAGCAAGCGAGCATTGATCGTCGCCCCGGATGGAATCACCGCGCACACACAAGATAGACAAAATGTTTCCATACACGGCCCCCCAGCAGCGCTGCCTCTATTCGGATGATAGTGAGCACAGAATATCGGCTTTATCACGCGGCATGTACGGCAACATGGTTTCCAACAGCCCCGACAGTTCCGTGGCGTATCCCAAAAGAACAGGGCACCAGCACACACACCACACCGCTGTCTGGAGCTGGTTTGATCATTGAGCGACTGTCTCTGACCTGTAAGCAGGAGCGACAAATTCTTGGCCTGGCCGCTCTGTACAGTGTTGGCCATGGACGTCAGCCACTCAGCAATGCAGTTGTCTCCCAGCACTGGCGGCAAACGGCCACCCGGATTAAATTGACCATGGGCAAACATGGTTACACGATCATCGTCTACACGCTTGAACACGATAGCCAACGAGATGAAACCTCTCACAAAGCCGTCCGTGCTGATTCCAATCGAGCTCGAACTGCGATTACGTGTCTGATGTGCTAAATTCAATGGAGGCCACGTGGCTCCCATTGGCGCATATGAGTCAAAGCTAGAAACAGCCAACTCATCAGCTAAAGGGTCAATTGAATGCAGCACCATGTAACCCATTTCTTCTCCCATATCGTCTTTAATAAGATCCATTTGCTTAAAGCACAAAAAATCCCTGTGTCTGCAAAATCCCAGTCCAGAGAGTTTGAGCGCCATCCACACAATTCCTGAGAACTGGAATGGCTTGATTTCTGTGCTCCTTTTGTCCACCTGAAGCACTCGTGCATCTAATGACCGAGGACTTAAGAGCGTCTCCAAAACCCGTGCAGTTCTCGTCGAGTCTGCATACAGACCGTTCATAACGTCTTCAAGAGACCCATGAACAGTACCAATAGCCTGTACTGTACATGTTCGTTCCTGCCGTGTCTTGTGACGATAAACTCTAATGTCACTGCTCTCCCGAAGTAATTTCCATTGTCGAGCTTCTACTGCTGCAATTTGACTAGAAACTGATGTTCTCGGCAGCTCTGATCTTGGTAAATTCAATGGATTGCGACTACGTCGTAGACGAGAACGACGATCATTCTCTTGACGCTCTCTATAGAGTCGTAGTGTTGCTTCTAGTCGTGTATTACACTGCTGGTGATAACGTCGCAGTCGAGCGACAGTGACGTCGTTAAGCGAATCAAGGAATAAGGGGCCTCGAGGCGTCGGTATTCGCAACGATTCGTCGTCTATTTCCATTGTAAAGGCAGACAAGAGTCCGTTGCTGATGGGAGGACAGCTCACGTCCACCATAACACGACGATAACGTCTTTGTTTCCAGCCTTTTTCGCACAAGTGTGACTGCCTTTGAGTGTGCAAATTCGATTGTGCGAGAAAAAAAGTAGACAGACTCGGGCGAAGGTGGTAGTGGTGACTCAGGTTCAGTATACAATTGCAAAGGGTTAGACCGTCCAAACATATCGCAGCGCTGCTTCAGCTCTATTCTACTACTCGGTATTGTATGTAATAACGCAAACAGGTAATGAAAATTTATAATCCATCGCGTAGGTGATGGAATTCTTGATATTAATTAAAGCCATTCAATCAATCTTCTTGCAGAACAATCCATTACGGACAGGATCTCATATTGTAACAAAGACTTGATGGACAAGTCTTGTACCGTACCCATCTTCTAGGCACTTGAAAGACAGCGCGAAAGGAACAGTCTGGTCGAGAAGGTGTTACAATGTGCAGTGCTATCAAGTCTAATACAACTCGACTATTGGCATTTAGCTTGACGTTTACAGCTTCAACCAACAGCTCCTTTCCAATTGCAACAGACAAATATATATACTTGACGTTCTGAATTCTTATTGAATGCTTTGCCGACCACATTCTCGAGATCTGAAAGCTGCTCTGCCGCTCTATTCCGCAGAGTTTCTCACGCTACGTACGGCTCATCTGCATTTGTTTTTGCTTTGCAGTAGCAGAATGTATACCGCTAGCGATGGCTTGCAACAGTGTGGATATTGCTACTGTAAATAGCTTCTTTTCTTTTGCCAAATATTATTATGTAGTTGAAGTGCAGAGCAACAGTTGCGTTCCGAGTGCGTAAGCTGATTTACATGCTCAAAAGTTGTGCAGAGATAACGGTAGCAACACCAACTTGAAGTCTCTTTTCGGTGCAAGTGAAATCGCCCAGTAACTAGTGGTTTTGTTGCCAATGTGTTCATTTGAGACCGTTTTGTTACAAGCTGGCGTTACGTACGCCGTGCTGCTTATTATTACAAGTTCACTTCAACTACATCATGCGAGTAATGCGATATAGAGTAGGCCTTGGATCTCTCACCACAGCTCGAATAAAGAATGGCAAACCCAGTCATCAAAGTATGAAAGATGAGTCTGCATAAATAGGTTGGAATTAATGTATTCGTCATTTATTCTTTAACGTGCTAACAGAGAGCTCTCAACATATTCACTTTCTGATGCATACGAGTATCACGTTACGATGGCCAAGTTCAAATATCATGCGATCCATTCAAAAAGCTTAATCCTACAAAACGTTAACGAGTCTGCAGCAACTGGTGTATATCGCGTCTAGAAGATCCATAGGAAACGTTTGCGTGGGAGCTGCTCCTTCAGCGTGATCTTGCGTTTCTCGAGCGCCGCAATTTCCTCGTCCACTTCATCAATATCGCGTCCTGCGTACTTGGATTTCTCTAGCGCCACCTGCTGGGTGCAAATCTCTTCAATCTCCAGTTGTAACTCCTTCTCAGAGTTCACCGGCTTCTTGTTCTTTTTCAGCTGCGCAGCAGCACTACCCCACGTTACACGAGGAGCTGGCGGCCAAGCTTCCTGTGCAGTCGGTACCGACACATTGCCGTCCTTTTCACCCTCATCTTTCTCAACAAAAGTGATAGTAACTACCCGGTCTTTCTCCGGATGCGCCGACTGCTTGAGCGCCAGTGCTTCAATTTCCTCCTGAGTGGCCGAGCCAGACATCTCCAGCTGCACCTTCTGACGCGACTGTAGCTCTGCCACTACCGTCACCGCTACAATACACAACAATCACGAATCAAAATCTTCATCATGCACTCCATATCAGCTCTATAGAGCTTTAATACCTCACGTACTCTCGTTTATTAAATCTTCCGTCGAGCCAATGGGTCCAATGTCATCGCGACTAGCCAATTCCAGTAGCTTTTCGTTCAATGACACATGCTTATTAATAGCTTCAATAAGATCAGGATATCGGTCGCTAAAGTGGCTGTAGAACTCGCTGTCTGTCTTTAAATTGTACACAAACACGCCGCCAATAGCCCCTGGAATGCCCAACATAATGGCCGTCGTGTACCAAAAGTACCGAGCAAAAGGAGGTCCCTTGGACTTGACAGTAGCAGTAGATGCTACAGATTCAAATGCTGAAGAGAAGAAGCGAGAAGAGCCACTTTGTAGTACGCGCTGAGCAGCGCCAGAGTGCAGGAATGACCGGATCAGCACCATTGTTGTCACAAAATGGACCAGTACCAAAAGAAGAAAAGTAATTTCTGTGATTGGACAATAATGAAAAATTGTTTCGAGGGTATTTTTTGCCAATCAGTGTCGTATTGCAAAGATCGACAACATGGACGTAATTGTCTCGTACATCTCGAGCGCGTATGTGACTGGTTTCGTCATTTTGCTGGTGGGTGTGATATTACCGATAGTCTACATGGTACTACAGAACAAAAAGGCGTTCAAGGCGGTGCGACGAGACTGAAATTGCAATAAAAAAGTGGTGGCAAGAAGCAGAAAATCAAGACACAGAAGATTGCACCTTTGATAAGGAATACAACCCGATAGAGGGAAAGAGGACAATTTTGACAATAAGTGAGCTATTTCTAGAAAATTTATCAACTTCGATAACATTCTTTAGGGGGGTATGGTATTTTTCGATTATATACAGTATGTCATGTCTGTGTAATTGATAAGACCCCTGATTAGGAATGAATCAATACTACCAGAACACTTCCCCATCTACGGGATCTTCTTCTCCATGATAGCGTTGCCCGCCTCGTCCTTGCCATGAATCTCAATGTGTTTTACCTTGGGCATGCCCCACGACGTAGTCGAGTGCACAAAAACACGTTCAAGTAGGCAGCAATCCTGGCCATTGATACAGCCACGACCCACAGGCTTTCCGCCTACGATAGACAAGTAGATGACACGGTCCTTAAGCGACGTGAGCGTCACCTCGTACTCACCGGGGTGACCCTCACGCGGTTTGACGATCGCTCCGTACGCTGTATTGCGTTCAATCAAATTGAGTTCTTCACGTGGAGCACCTTCCTGCTCAAACATGATCCAATACACGTCCAATGGGTTTTCAGGGTCGAGTGTTCCGTCTTCTAACAGACGTGCGGCGTAGACGACTACATTCTTGTTCTTATTACGATAGACAACAAAAGCGACGTTCGGATTGTGCTTGTCAGCAATAAATGGGACCGGGTTGTTTTCAACTTTGGAAAAATCAAGTGTCATGATTAGAACGTTACAATTGAGTGTTTACTACTGCTTGCGATGGACACGAGGAGTCGGGAAATGAGCAGCTCCAGGTAGATATTCTTAAAAGAGTCATGCATATTGTCTCTTGCTTTTTGTATGCAATAATCGTCCGATTGTGACGCGGAGAAAGATACCGGTACCCATGTCCTGCCACCGGTAGTACACCAAATATGACGTCTGTCACACCATTTCCACCGCAAACTTAGTGCGCACTTAACACTTGGAAAAAAATGGCGGGAACACTTGGATTGTATCAACATCTTCCATCATGTTGTGGCCCCGTGAGGAATTCCACGCTGCGTATGGACAGATTAAGTACGATGCGTTGCATTCTGGTGGTAGCTGTAGTATCCTAGTCCTTGTAGCCCTAGATGTGGATGCTCTATGTGCCGCTGAGATTCTCACACGTCTGCTACGTGCTGACATGTTGAGCTATTCGCTACTGGCAGTGCGTGGGTATGAAGACGTGCTGCAGGCTCGTGAGACACGCATCCGCAGCGCTGATGGGGCACTTCGAGACAATAGGGAACTACGCTCCGTCATCATGCTGAACTGTGGTGCAATCGTTAATGTAATGAAGTTGCTGGCGTTGCCTGCGCATGTTAAATGTTACGTCCTGGACAGCCATCGTCCTATTCATTTGACTAATATATACGATGAACACCAGCAGATTGTCGTGTTTGATGATGGTGCATTGACATTAGAGGAATATCCAGTGTTTGGACCGGATTTGCAAGTCGAAGACTTTGAAGAGGAAGAAGAAGAAGAAGAAGAAGAAGAAGAAGAAGAAGAGGAGGAGAGTGAAGATGAGGTAGAAGTGGATTTTGGTGTGCAAGACACGGAAGATGAAGAGATGGACAAGGAGAAGGATGAGATGAATAAAAGAAAAAGAGATGATGAAATGGAGCATAAAAACGATAATGAAGAGATAGAGAGGAGTCTAAAGAGGAAAATGAAGGAGAAGAAGAAGGAGACAGATGATATAGGTGGTATGACTGTAGATGAGCCAGTTGAGGAGAGCATGATGCTCACCAAGCGACGACGTCGGGAGGAGATCTTACGGTATTATAGAGGATCGTTTCAAGGAGCACCAGCAGCTACAGTAGCGTTTGAATTGGCACAACAAGTCAATAGTTCACAGCGTGATTTACTGTGGTTTGCTATCATTGGACTGACCAAGCAATTTATCATGGAGGAGATTGATGCTGATAATTACAACCTCATGGTCACTCGGTTCCAGGATGAAGTCCTGGCGATAGATGCACCTACGCCATTGAGCGGCTCTGGAGCTAATGGTGACGAAGAACGACACCCGGGCTATTGTGACGGCAAGATCAGCTTTGAGGAGGAATATCGCTTCATGTGCTACCGGCACTGGTCACTGTACGAAGCCATGTATTACTCGGATTACGTGGCTTCAAAGCTTGGACTCTATCACGATCAAGCACGCCGTGTAGGTGCGCGAATTGCTGTGGGAAATAGTGGCAATAGCGTGGGAGACACGGCACTGCACATTTTTCTCGCACGCATGGGATTTTCACTGAGGCAGAGTCAGCAAAAGTTTTCGTACATGCCTCTAGAGATGAAGCAAAAGCTACGCGAGAAGATGCTGGAGATGGCGCCCGAGTTTGGCTTGAATGATCTCTTCTACGGCTCTTTCAAGCGTACCTTTGCGTTTCAGTATCAGCTGTGCGCAGCTGATGCTGTTTACGGACTTCAGGCACTGCTTGAGGCCCCTGAGAGCTACGTAGCAGCAGTATTTGAGGCTGAAACGCATCACCAGCAGCAGGGCACATCGATGAGTCTGTTCTCACTAGATTCTATTATGTCTTCCAATGCCAATAGCAGCGATATAGCAGACGGAAAGGATAAAGACGTTGGAACGACTGAGGAATCTCCCCAAGACGATTTTCGTCAGCAAAACTTCATGTTGGCGCACACAGCCCTCGCATGTCAATCGGTAACATCTAGTAAGCTAATGGAGAGTGGCATCAAAGTATCTATGTCGCTCAAGCAGGCTATCGTTCGTGTTGGACTTTCAATCATGGAGCGGAAGCTGCTAGTTCGTGTGAAGCACTTTCGCTACGTGTGCTTGAATGTACCCGAGCGTGAGCAGGAGCTCTTTGCAAATGCCAGCGTTCTTACCCAGCTAGCTCTCTTCTTGCTCAATGTGCACCGTGCGAGTGGCAAATGGGGTGGTCCCAATGCCCCGGCCCGAAGAAAACCACAGGATGACGATGGTGACGAAGGCGATGCAGAGGAAGAAGCACCTGTGACGAACAAATCGATTGTGCCGCTGGTGCTCATAACGCGCAACCCGGCACAGAACTGTTTTCTAGTTATTGGACTAACCTGTCCATCTACACCGGGCGAGATTCACCGAAAGTAGGTCTGAGTTTGGTATCATGTCATTGCTGTTCGTTGACTGATTGTGTTGTTTGTAGCACGCTAGGAACGGCATTTAAGCTGGCTGCTGGCGAGACTGGAGCAAACTTCCGACAGGATGGCTTTGCGAGTGCTGTGATGGAGATTCAGATCGACGAGATCCAGTACTTTGTTGAGCAACTACACAACGTGCTTGATGCGTGAGCTTGATGTCGCGGTAAGCAAGCCAACTGACAATCGATGATACAATAGATGGAGTGCATGCATAGATATTCGTCTTCTTCTTGTTATTTCAGGCGTCGCATATGAAGATGATCTTTCGGACAGCGTAGAAGGAGCAGCACCTTTGGCCGGAGTATTTACATGTGGCCTGACGTGCTTATCCTACGGCGTTTCTTGTGAATCTCGCACCCATCGGTCAGCTGATTCAGTAAAGCCTTGGACAGTTCCGCTCGAGAAGTCGAAGCGAAACAGTGCCCGCTGGTACCCAATATCACCTATTGTAGCACACTCTTCATCAGATCAGAGGTCGCGTTGAACACGTTCTTATGTGACACTGAACCCCCGCCTCATCCCGTTCGAGCCTGAGCCTCCCTTGAGCTCTTTTTGGAGCCGAGACAAGGTCGCCGTCGATCAGCTTTGAACTTGCCGGCACTCACGTAATGTGAGGACAATTCATGGTAGCCATTAATTGGAAAGAGGTCAATCGAATGATATGAACAGCTCATGCAGAAGTTATGGTCGATCATATTTAGGGGAATCAATTCAAGCACTCAAATGATCAAAAGGTAAAGAGTATTGGGAGCTGCGGTGCTACAACAACTTCAACTTGCTTGCTTTGACTCAGCTAAGTTTTCGCTCCCGCACAAGTGGCACGTAGCAGACACCAAAAAGTCGACGTTGCAAATAATTTTTTCCGTGCCGCGTGATTTCCACAAAGACTTGACCACCACGAGCTTCATCCAGCGGAATTACAAGGCGACCACCCTCCGCAAGCTGCTCCATGAGAGCTTGAGGAGGAACTTCTGCAGCAGCACCTACATGAATGTAATGGAATGGTGCTTCATTTGGTAATCCATCCCAGCCGTTATGGCATCGGATCAATACAATGCCTCGATCAACCAAGTCGCCATCTGCCATTTGAAGGTTCTTCTTGGCAAACTGGACAAGTCCAGGAACAATTTCCAAACCAAATACATGACCACCTTTATCTTCCACCATCCGACCCAAGCATGCTGTAAGATATCCAGAACCACATCCCACATCTAAAATCTTCGGATTGTTCACATCCTTGATTGCAAGGTAGCCCAACTCCATTGCATGAGCATGCATGTGCGGCGCAGAGATGGTCTGGTTGTAGCCGATGGGGTGAGGAACGTCTTGGTAAGCTTGGAGGACACCAACATGTCCTCCATCGGGAGTTTCAATTTGTGCCAGATACTTAGCACGGTCCGTTCGCACCATCGCATTAAACACAGCGTCCGAACTGATTACGCCTGTGCGTCTCAAGTGCTTGATCAAGCCTTCATTGCTTGACGGGTTGCACGGCCAAAACGACATGTCATGCGAGCGTGTACAGAATGATAGTCTGCGCGCGATCAAAGTATTGCTGAACCACAGCGTCGTGATATACGTGCCGCAATCTTCAGGTTTCACGCGAAATGCAGAATGGTGCAAAATGCTCTGGCAAAAAGCTTGATCTGGCAGTTGGTTATCGCAAAAAGTATCTCAGCCACCATCGCCCTTCCCAGTCGGGGACGGACAGGAAGCAAATCGTTTAACGGTACTCGTAAACATAAAGCCGTGTTTTGCACTTGTGCTAGCACTTTGCGGTGCCATGTAGCGCTTGTTTCGTTAAGAAATAACAAAAAGAGATTCATGAGCTTCTTGGCAGTTGGCCTCTTCGTCGGATCGCTCTGCAGACATTCTTTCATAGCTCCAAACAATTTGTCGATAATTGCACTTGATCATGATAGCGATATAGTTAGTGAAGCAGCAGAAGATGATGGAGTAGTGCTGAAACTGATCTCGTTTGCTTCAGCTGCAAATTATCAACATTCGCTAGCATGCGTAACTTGCTCATGAAGTGAGGGTGCCACATTCATCGTCGACGACTTGTTTTCTTCACATTTCAATTGTTCCTCTTGTGCCTCAACGGCCAGCACGACATTGGCAACCGAAAAATGCATTTGCCGAAGCCCAAATGCACGTCTCCAGTTGCCACACAAATGTTCGCTTTCGTTGAACAGCTTCTGGAAGTTTCACTGCGTACGCGTGGTGACTTTCCGTTCATGCATCCATCTAGTATGGAAGCAATTGTTGGGCCAAACGCTCACTGATCTCGAAAACGCCGACACCATGTTCATCCAGATGCTGGACGGCATTGCTAATTGTAATAACGATGGCATCGCCACGGAGAAAGAATTCGCTACGGCCTTTGCTGGTCTTAAGTTGCGTTTTACTGCCTCGCCATGCACAGAGAAAAACATCGAACTTGTGCCAGGTGGCTGTCATGTCACGGTGGGATTCCACACACGATCGAAGTGTTGTCGTTTTGCAGAACTTGCACGTTTCGAGAAATGCAGTGCACAGGTGGCTGCGATGGCCCACGGTTTTGCGATGCTATTCCTCCGCCGTAGGTTGTTGCTAATAACGTGGCAGGAACTCAAGATATTTAGTTAGTTCGGCTTGCTTTGAGGAGGTTCTCTCCAACCAAAGAAACGCTTCTCAGATTTTCTCCGTCCTCCTTTGCCCAAGTCCTGATCAGCCCCAGGCAAGCAACAATATCAGGATGATGCAACGAGCTGACCAGCTCCAGTGTCAGTAAGTTCCTTGGCTTCAAATCGATGTGTCATCATGCGTCTCACGACCACTTTCGTGCCGCAGTAGTCTTTGAAAAGATCTCATCATAGTAACTACGATTGAGGATACGATGCTTGTGAAATGTCTCCCTCTCGACATTATTCCATTCACTTGTAGCCTCTTGCTCGTCTAGAGGAAAAACCCGTCAAAGCTTTTCTTTTCGAATTCAAAAGTGGTCCCGCAAAGTGCTCAGTACAATGTCTTTCGTTTTTCCTAGGAGACCATAAATGCGGAAAGGCACTTCGCCGTGTTCAGATACTTCCTCGTCGACCTCATCATCGCTTGAACTCGCGGGCTCACCCAACGGACGCTTCATCAGTCCCATCCGCCAGTCATTCATTCATAGCCTCTATGCTTCTTGATGCTCATTCTGCGCGTTCACTTTGAGCTTTCTCTGATGAGATACAGCAATAACTTACCGCTGAAAAATTACACCAGTAATCGCGATTTCCATCGATAGCGTCAGCCAGCAAGTGATATTACAATGGAAGTCTTTGCACATCGTGCGGTTGGGCTATAAGTCCAACGAGCATGCTGAGTTTGACGTAAACGATAACTGGAGCTCCCCAAGACACTGCCGTTAAGGCAATTATTGCGCCCCTTCACACAATACAGTCACTTTACAATGTTCTCAGCGCTGACATTCCCGCAAATGCTCTGGAGTTAATGGTGAATATACCGTAAAAAGCTCATTAATCTCAAGGGCGGCAGCTATCACTGGCGCCTAGTAGTCGAAGGAGTTGAAACATAGCTACGTCAAAACAAGTACTTCAAGGTACGTACAAGATTTGCAATACACTCGACGTACATGCAGCCTTTAGCATTAGTCCCCTAAATAACTGTAGGTACGTTCAAAATGAATGTCATGTGACAAGTCCAGCGCTTTCCATGAGGAAGACGTCGTTAGTAGCTCGTTCGGAACCGTCTTGAACTCGTTGTAGCACATTTCCAGCGTATGCAGCGCCGTCAAGTTCACGAACAGTTTCCGTAGATTACTGACACATTGTTATGAGCTAGATGACCGGACAATGCACAACGTGTCAAGGTTAGCATCTTCCATATAATCTGTCCATTGAAAAAGTATGCACAGCGACTCGAGCTTTGGCAAGTACACCAAAGCTTGCGATTCGATTGTACAGATAGTGCTTTAACACAAGGCACTTAGCAGCAAACAGTCATTAGCAAGACCTGTGTGACAACACAAATGAAGAAATACCTGTTAAATGTAAGCTAAAAAAAAGCTAATTTACTGACGGTCCAAATGTGTTCGTGCACCTAATCAACCAAGAAAACAACACAAAATTAGCAAAAATATAGTACACTTCGTGCAGTATCTAAAGCTTCGAATCTAGTGCGTACATGACGCTCTCCAGATATGGTACATTGTCAAAAGACGGTGCACTTAGCTCCGTCAAAGAATTGTTTAAATATATCTACAAGTTAATAAACAGGACCTTCATACCCTTATAAGCAGCAGAGAAGTAGAGCAGTCTTTAACTAACATGGATTAGCATTTATGTGCAGCCTGGAAAAGCGAGACGAAGACGTTACTCAATGAATTGTTCTGCAAGTTTAAAGTCGTCTCTTGAGCCAGAGAAGACGCTAATACCGTCGTTACGAGCGTATCAGCACAGTAATAACGAAAGAGAAGTGTTGAAGTGTCTTTGCTTGTCGTAATAATCGTAAGTTGCTGCCCTGAGAGCTTGAGACTATCGAACGATTATACAAAAGAATATGAATAATTAAAAAATGAAGATTTAAAAGTGAGATTGCAGCTACAAGTTATAAAAACGATATCAATAGACAGATAAGACAGTGCAGAAGTTGATGCCGTGTCGAGACGTACCATATGATGTTTTGTATTGTCACTATGAGCGCTAAAAGAGCGCGCGCAAGACGCTTCATTGTCAATGGAGCATGTTGAACATATGGATAGTTTTGTAATTATTATAAAGGTAAATTTTAGGTCTGCTTTCTAAAAGCATGAGCTTATTTACTAGCAAATTAGAGCAATTAGTCTCTCAATTTATATGACTATATAATAATTATTAGTATACTTGAAGCCACTGCATTTCTCCATGTTCCTCCAAGCACGAAAGACGCAGACGCAATTTCACGGGTATTCGGTACAAACAATAATGATTTTATTATTATTATTATTATTATTACGGATTAAAAAAACTGCTTTATATTCTTACAAGAAGACGCTCTGTTTCGAAAATATTATCACTATTAGGTCGAGTTCAGCCCATTTGTAGATACTTTAGTAGCAGTCGGAACGGCGCAATACTTTGGTATTGTAGGTAATGGACGACAATATGTGTACGAGATGTTGCCAGAAGGAGGTTTAACACCCGTGAGAAAAGAAGTGGTTTATTGGTAAAATTATCATAAAAAACGAGAATTGATCCAATGATGCTGTTATACTACAGATTCGAGCTTTTGATACACCCCAGGGCGTATACGACTGTGCGTGGAGTGAGAACCATGGACAAGAGCTAGTGACCTCTTGTGCCGATGGATCCGTGAAGCTTTGGCATTTGGAGACACGAGACCAGTTTCCAATTCAAAACTACCATGAACACAAGCACGAAGTGTCCGGAGTCAACTGGAATCTGGTTGCAAAAGATTCGTTCGCTTCGGCGTCGTGGGACGGCAGTATCAAGATCTGGAAGCCAGAGGTGCCCCATTCAGTGTTGACACTTAGTGAACACTCTAGTGCTGTGTACAATGCAGTGTGGAGCACGCAAGATAACTCACTTGTCGCTTCGTGTTCGGGAGATGGCACAGTGAAGATCTGGGACCTCAATAGCGGACGTGCTATCACTACCATTGCTGCACATGGCAATGAAGTGCTTGCTTTAGACTGGAACAAGTACAACCAATTTGAAGTAGTGTCTGGATCGACCGACTGTTCTATCAAAGTTTGGGTACGTGACAAGCTCGCCTCTTGGAAACTCACAATTATATCTCATGACAAACCTCTTTCTATCAAAGGACATTCGAAACTTGGCACGTGAAGTGCGGATGTTTCCAGGACATAATTATGCCGTGAAAAAGATCAAGTGCTCGCCTCATGATCCAGACGTGATCGCATCGGTGTCGTATGACATGTCGGTTGGAATCTGGAATACCAAACCACCATATCCGAGACTTCAGAACGCGCAACACCACAGTGAATTCGTCTTTGGCTTTGACTTTAGCCTCTTTGTAGATGGTCTAGTGGCTTCATGTTCGTGGGATCGACAAGCAGTCGTGTGGAACTACTTTGGTGGCCCACCGTCGTCGCCGTGTTAAGTTCGTAGTTAGATCGTAAAGTTCGTTTGCGCGATCGAACGCATTATTTTCGACGTTTATGAGGACAAGATGGAGACACCTAAGAAAACAGGCTTTTGGACGCAGCACGTAGATGCAAGTAGTGGGGTACACCTTTGCATTAGTGTGAAATGCTTTGTTTGATCTCCTAGTCATTTTATGAGGCTAATAAGTACGTGTACTTCTCTTGACAGCGGACGTATTATTTCAACATGGCACTGGGACGAAGCTACTGGAAATTACCACCAGAAGTGCAGGCTCAAGTAGAGAAACCAGCACTAGATGTACTGCGTGATTGGGATCCAGAAACAGCTGAACGGAAATATGGAGTTGCTAATGAACCACCAACTGCTGGAGACGACGAGGAGATTCGTCGAAAGCGTGAAGTGGCATTAGCGAAATCCCGAATGGAAACTATTGAGACCCAAGTCGCTGCATCAACAAAGCTTTCACTGGAGGAGAGAATGACGTTAGCGACTTATAAGAGAAAAGCAGTGGAGGTGCAAAGTAGCACTAGTAATAACCGACTTCCTGCTTCTGAGAGTTCCAATGAGTACTTGGAATTGGTCCGTCAATTACAGCAGAATGACAATGGTGAGGAAGGAGCTGGTGGCAAGTGGCTTGTGAGGTGAAGATTAAAAAGAACAACACACGAATACTTTATTTGAGAGCATTCACTTGATGTGTAGCTGCTCACTAGTTTTTTTCCTGCAACGTTTCTCTCGAGTCTTAAATTTTTTTCGTCAAGTGCCGTTTCTGCAATGAATACGTAGAAACAATACATTGTGTGCAACTGTCAATACACTTGGAGTTGCAGTATTGCTGGAAATACATGCATCTACCCGTTTGTAAGCTTTGTATCGGTCCTGGAAAGAAATAGACTTTTCGTCATGTGCCGACAATTTCTTGGGCTTTAAATCGAAGAGCTCCTGAATAAACGGCATCTTGGCCAGCACGCACTTCCACACGACGAGCCAGCTGATAGTCAAAGTAAATAGAACGATGCATACCGCTCCAGACACGTAGGCACCTGTTACCACCAGCCCCTGTAGCCCCATTCCACCAAAATCGTAATAATTTCTGAAGGAATACGAACTTACTGTGTCACTAAATTCGCAAAAGTTCATGTGCGACGTGTGAGAATGAGCCTTCCCAAATTTATCGAAATCTAATTTGTCAGAATGCCAAGCCTGATCACAATCGTAAACCGCGATCGTAAGATAACCGACGGACAAGCGCCATCATGATTGACTTTTTCGCAATTATTATCGAAAAGTGGGGTGTTTACACGTCATTCCGACGAACATGGCGTACGGTGAAAGTATACATAGACATCTATCTATAGCGCTTCACAAGGTATGAGCCAACGTTCCGACAGATAGGAGCACAAATTCTACGCTGATAGTATATATGTAGGCATCCATAATGTGGTAGAGTGGCGATCAATTTTTTCTATGTAATCCCACGTCTCCACTGGCGCTAGACAACCGAGTATCGGAGGGGGTACTTCGTTTCCGTGCAGCCTATCTTTCTCACCTTGTGTAGGGCGGGTATCAATCGGTGGACTCAAGTCGATGCTGAATTTGACCCTATTGAAGATTGGGGGGGGTGATTGCGTGGAAATTTTCACGCGATCAAGGGTTACCAGGGTGCTCTACTAGAGTCACCCTGATCGATCATGAGACCGCCTTGTCCAAATGTAGGACTTAATTCACTTGACCTTCTGACCACTTGAGCCATCTTGTGATCTTGTGCCTTGTCCTTTACGTTGTGCTGGGTCCAATCGCAGGGTGGTTTGCTGTGAAAGGTCTTGTAATCCCTGTCCAAAAAATAGGGATTTGTAGAGAAATGCCAGGAGAATTAAGGTTTCTTAAGAATATTGTAAAAGAAGCAAAGAAATCCAGGTCACTCACTCCCTCGAGGAAATTACCATAATTAGGCCTCGCAAGGTCCCATGGTTCAACCGAGGTACAAGAGTACTGGTCACCAAGAGAAACATCACCAAGGGGTCTTGGGTACAGGTCATCGAGAAGGACAGGGGAACAGGTCACCAAGGGGTCAAGGGTACAGGTTACCGAGTGTAATGGGGCTAGAACGTACCGTCACTAGCTCACACGTGCGCTTGAGAAAGACTTAAGCCCAAGTAACAGGTATTCAGTAAATTTATATATTTGTTTTCCTTCATACTACTTACGAAGAATTAAATCATAATAAATACGACAGTGTTCCTGCCTTTCGGAAACCACACATTTTCAGATTGATTTATCATTGGTCCATATTGGGACTTTAGGCCCCAATAATAAACCAATAATAAATTGCCACGCCGTGCCCGCTATTCGGGCACAGCACCTGCCTACATATGTAATTGTTTATCTATGTTAATGCTATGTATGTAATGTGGCCCATTACATCACCCCCTTCTCAAAACAGCACTCACTAACCGTGAGTGCTCAACTGTCGAAACCCCGAACTTCACAAACGAACAAGCGAGGTCCGAAAACACGTCACGCAATACTGCAGCACTCCCAAGCACCATCAGCGGGAGTGCAGCTACCAGCATCATGGCGCAACATCGGATCGTACAAATTTTACCTAAAATGAATTAAGCCCGTCAAAATACGTTACTCATACCTTAGCCACTGTATGACTTGTTCGGAGCTCGCGCTCCAGACTCACTGGACACGATGCGGGACTACTTCCGCCGATTTCGAAATTGCGTGGAAAGAGTCTGGATGGAATCGGATACGAGGCCCTGCAACGTTCTTGGTGCGCCTTCATCCGACGTTGGAATCGGATGCTCGAGGATGGTTGCAGCTTCCAACTGTGGCTCGCCAATCAAGAGGAACTTCGCGCCGATCACTCCATCAGCGCGCAGTCCCATCAAACTTCGGAGAGTCCATCCGAATGGTCCTTAGCTGATTAGACCGGGCATAGAGAGTCTCAACAGCTCTGTTGAGCGCCTCCTTTTGAGCTTGCTCACGCAAAAGCTCATCTTAAGTCTTACTGATGGACTCAACTGCTGTTTGGCTGTTTACCTCGGACGCATTTCTACGCTGTCCGAGCACAAACGCCTCGTATTGCTCCAATTGAGCAACATGTTGCTGAGGAGGACAATTAAAAAGATTTTCCAGGGATTGTTTACCAATTAAATGCTCCAAATGCTCAGTTAACTCCCTATGATGTTGAGAGAAGTAGGGAAAATACCTACAATACATATTGAGGTACATCAGTAGCCACACGCACGCTCAGAGAGACGGGTGCCGGATTCAGGGGTCCGTAAGTCGATCGGCCTTCTCATCGTGCTCGACGCGCCGATGACATCGGACGCGGTTGCGATGCCGTCTGTACACAACCAAGCACCTGGCGCTCCAGAACCCTTACCCGTTCTAGCAGTTCACGGTTCGACTTCCGGGTCTCACTCGCAGTCTTCTCCGCCTGAACAGTACGCTCACTGGCAGCCTCAGCATTCAGCTTAGCATTGGCAGCTTTTCTCACAGCCTGATCAACATCGTACTGGGTAACCAGGACGCCAGTATTACCTTCGTGGGGGCCTACCTCCGCTTATTGATGCGGAGGTACAGGTGCGCTGGATTTAGACCGCATTATGGGTCACGAGGGACCTTTTCAAGCAGTACAACAATCGTCCCATGAGAAGCGCGTGGTTTCATCCGCGCGCAGGTACCGATTACGTTGGATTGGATATCCTCCCGAGCAGGATACATGGGAACCGCGATCCTTTCTCTTTCGTGACGTTCCAGATGTTCTTCAGTCGTACGAGACCATGGAGTCGGGCTATTCCGACGCGAGCGAGAAAGCGAATGCTCTCGTGACAAACGAGAGCGGTGAGGTCACCCACGCCGTTGAGAACAAAACGATGCCGTGAACGAGAACGTCGTGGTGAATACATTTCACCACGACTACGAGGCGAGAAATGTGCAGCAGGACGGGCAGGCGAACGTGTCGCTACCCTGCGCTAATTATTCAGCGAAGATTTACTCCGCTGTTGCGAGTGGGGCTGCCAGCGAGGTGCACCACGAATAATGCGTTTCTCTGTTCTCTCAGGCTTCGCTCATATCTCGCAATCCAACATCGTTCTCTGAGTGGACACTCAGCGATGTGTCGTCGCCATTTGTCATGAGGTGGGCGTATCGTCGAGTCACAAGATTGGCATCCTTCAATGACATGAACGAAGCAGAGGCGATCTTCATTTCAAGCATTCTCATACACCCTTTCGCGTAGCCATCGGAGCCAAGCCGTGAAGCGTAGCCGGGCGATATTCCTTTAGCCGTCCGACATAGAATGTCGTGTGGAGTCGCAATGATGATGGAACATCGAGTGTATAAGCGTCGCCAATTGCCTTCAGAACCTTGAATGGATCGATGAAGCGTGGAGCGAGTTTACTCACGCCCAGGTTATTGACCGCTGAATCCCTTAGACCTCAGTCAATAATAATACACGATCACCTTTTGCCAACTTGCTCATAATCTTTCTGGCATGTTTGTCATCGTTCTCTTTCTGTTGGTCTACCGCAGACTATAGTGCGTCGCGTACAAAACGGGTTATGGCTTGACGTTGGAGTATAAAGTACGACGCAGCCATGTCATTAATTGGTCGCGCCGACTTAATCGAAGCGTAGCTGGCAGTAGGCGAACGCTTACCCAAAACGAATCAATCAATGTCTGCGCAGTCCATCGAGATAATGGGGACGCCACGTCTCGTGGCGTCAAAGCAGCAGTCTTTGCCTTGGATCGGATTACTAAATTCGCGCTCGAAGTACCGTGATCTGCACTCGACCCTTGTTTATCACCTTTATCCCCCCCGAGTGGAGCCACTAGGTGTCGTGGGTCTCCTCATGACAAGGAAAGTAGAAACACGAGGGTGACAAGCCAAATTCACAAAAAAATGGCGTCAACCCTGTTGACGCGTTTACGGCGTTGTTGAGTGCAAACTCATTAGCAAGTGGTAACAATAAAGCTCAACTTGTGAATGACGTAGCATGACTTTAAAGAACGTCTCCGAGGACCCGGTTTACGCTCTCGGTTTGCCCATCCGTTTCCGGATGGGCCGCTGTCGACATCTGTAGTTTTGTCCCTTGAAGCTCGAACAGTGACGTCCCAAATGCGGACGTAAATCGTGGATCGCTTTTCGCAACAATAGTTCTGGCAGGCTCAGATGACGGAACACCGCGTCAATAAAGTGCGCCGCGATATCTGCCGGGTGATCTTAGCGTGAACAGGCACTAGATGTGTCATCTTGCTGAATCGAGCACACATAAACCAAGATGCCCGTTTGAGCTTGACTATCGGGCGCGAGCCCGAAGGTGAAGTCCATCAAAACTGATCTCCAAGACTCGGCTGCAATCGGCAACGGTCGCAAGGGAGGTCTGCTACGATGGAGATGGCTTCACACGCTGGCATATTTCGCACATTCGGATCCAACTGCGTACATACTTGTGCATGTGGGGCCAGAAGAAGTCTCGAGACACAGCCGCGAAAATCTTTTCGCGGCCTAAATGACCGCCAGCAGGGGCATCGTGATACTCGTGGATGATTCTTGCACGCAAATCTATGTTGTTGGCGATCACCGTGCGAGAGGCATCGAATTGATCGATGCTATACACAAAGCAAATCTCCGTCTAAATTGTATCGATGATTATGGTCGCGCTTGGTTCGGGATAAGGCTCCCAGTGCAGCATCGCTGGGAGCACGCATATATTCGATAATTTTTCCATAATCTGATTCACCCTTGTACGCTGCGACGATCTCATCAAATAAACACGGCTCGGGTGTAACCCGAATTAAGTTCAGCGATACACACATTACACATCGGTCATCATTATCCTCGTCATCAGTCGCCTGACGACTCAGAGCAGTCCGAGGATCGTAGTCGGGATGTCGTGACATAGCGTCAGCGAGAATATTGGTCTTTACTGGCTTGTTATGCACGACGAAGTTGTACTCAGCGAAGAATGAGAGCCATCATGCCATCTGTTGGGACAGGTGTGGGCTCTTCATCTCTGTGCGCAGCGTATGCATGATCGGTATACAAAGCAATGTGCGTTCACCAAGCAGATGCACGCGAAACTTGATGAGTGAGTAGCGCATCGCTAACAACTCCTTGTCGTATACCGGATAGTTCTTCTCAGCTGGCTTCATCTGTCGCGACTGATATCTTACGACTCGTTCGCGGCCCTCATCATTAAACTGCATGAGGGCACAACCTTTTGCGAAATTATTGGCATTGCATGAACGGCTTGGAGTCGTCTGGTAGGACCAGCACTGGTTCTGACGCCAGAATCTTCTTCAATGCTTATAACGCTGCTTGATGATCGGGACGCCACGATTAAGTGGGTCTTTCTTCAAAAGTGACGACAAAAGCTGTATAGAACCAGCATACTCCTTTGTATACTAATGCAAGTAAATTAGCCAAGCCGAGCCACTGGCGCAACTCCGTAGGGTTCTTGGGTGTGGGCAAAGAAAAGATGAACGACACCTTATCTGGATCAGCTCGAACTCCCGATTTATTCACTTAGAAATTAAACACCGATATTTTCGGTGCACGAAAGACAAACTTTGTAATGGGTCTACTTATTACATAAGTATTTATAGGATTAATACATAATTACATAAATAGGCATAAGGCAGTATCCGATTAGCGGATACTGCGCGTCATTTTATTATTGGCTCATTATTGAGTGTTTCCCATGAGCTAGGGAACATATTCGCACTCAATGCGATTTAAAACTAAAACAAAAATAAAACAGAGTTATATTTACGAGTTAATTAAGAGCGCTTCCTCAACGCCCTTTTAGTGTAAGACGGTAACGGGTCCTTAGCCCGTTACACACTTCTTAAGATTCGCGTATAGCTTGTTGTCCCTCATAACTTGAAACACGTATCATGTGTTGAAGGTGATTTTGGACATCGTTATGGTTGGCCTCGGCGCGACTGTGAACCAAGATGTCTTCGAAATAACTCGAAGTAAAGTTTCGAAGTGGTCTCAACACTTGAGACACCATGCAATTGAAAGTGGCCGGAGCGTTCTTCAATCCTTGTGGCATAACCCGCCACTCCCATTACATGCCACTCGGGGTGCTCACCGCTGTTCGTGGGATATCGCTGGTCGTATCAAAATCTGGTAAAATTCATCGGTCAAGTCGATGGCACGAAAGATGACACTTCCGGACATGGAATTCAACACCATTTCCTTCCTGGGAGTAGGCGTTAATGCAGGAATAGTGGCATCATTTAGCTTTTTTAACGCACGCACTATCCGCCAGTCTCTCGTAGCCTTCTTCACGCAGAAGATTGGACTCAAATGTGGTGAGATACTCTCACGCTAATGACCCGCCTTGCGGCAGCCTTCGAAGAATGCGTCAATAGCTTCGACTTGATCTCGAGGAAACGGCCACTGCCGTGTCACACAATACTTCGACTCTGGCATGAGATCAATCTCGTGTCGAACACCACGGTCAGCAGGAGGATCAGCCGGACTCTTGTCCGGGAACACGTCTGCATACTTACGAGCAATATCGTAGACAAGATTACCATACTCTCGCAGAGCCTCCCATGACTGTGACGCAAACCTTTCTTCACGCGCTGACTTTGGCTCAGCGCTTCGAGGAAGCGCCATATGCTCCTCGTTTGCCACGGCAACCACCTCGTTAGTGTTTATACACAGTGCCTCTCTTAAGGTCACGTAGGAAATGCTTTCAGGAAAGCCCTGGAAGGCTTTTAATGAAAGACGCATCACCAGGAGGACTCTCAACTTCGATATATTGGCGCCTTTGCGGGCTCCCTTCCACGTACACGATAGTGTGGAAACATTACAACGCTAAATTCTCGGTGCTGTTGTCCCCATCGTGCTTTGAGTCACTACTCGAAGCTGGCGAACCGTAGTCAGATGATAAACCATCACCCCCCCCCCCTCTAGGCACTGGATGTCTTCATCCACGATGCCGGAAACACTAGACGGAAGTACCCCAAACTCTACCTCCGACACTCGATGCGGGAGCTCCTGCTCGGCCGCCGTAAACCCGTGTGGGAGCCCCTGCTTAACCACAATATACCCATGTGGGAATCTCGGTTCGACCATCATGTTCTCGCGTGGGGACTCCTGTCCGCCCACGTTGTACTCGTGTGGGAGCCCCTGCTCGACCACAATATGCCCATGTGGGAACCTCAATTCGACCACAGTGGGTGATGATGGGAACCCCGGTTCGACCTAATGCTCTCGCGTGGGGACTCCTGTCCTTCCACGTCACACTCGTTGGCGAGCTCTTGCTCGTCGTCACAATGCCCTTGTAGGATCCCCTGCTCGACCACAATAGGTGCAGATGGGAACCCCGGTTCAACCACTGCATTCACGTGCGGGAACCCCTGTTCAACCGCATCAATGACGCGCGGGAACCCCTGTTCGACCGCGTCGTCCTCGTCGTCCTCTTCGCTCTGTAGCGAGAAGTCACTGTTACTTGTGTCTCAAAGAACAGCACAAGCAGTGCAGAGAGGGCCATCGCTCGCTCTGTGCACCGCCAGCGTCGTGGAGGCAAGATCCACGACTATGACGTTCGGCCAGTCACTTGGAGATACCAAGAGATGGGTAAAAACTTGCGTTGACGTCTCACTGATCTGGCTAACCAGTCGATCTGGGGCTTATAACGTGCCAGCTATGGTATGCCCAGTATGCAATCGAATGCATAATTCATCGCTATCACCAAAAAATCATCATTACTGCGAAAACCATCCAACGTGTACGGCAACGACACTTCGCGCCGCAATACGCGGTGTGGTTTCCCGTCAGCCAACTTGACGACGACTTTGCCAGGTCCCTCACGGACATGAATGCTGGGAGGCAGCATCGATAAACAAGATTCACGAAAGAAATTATTTGTTGCTCCTGAGTACAGGAGTGCTCGCAGAGGTCGCCGGACGCCGGCGACATGTAAACTGACAATAATCAGACGTGAATCACCACTCGTAGTGGTGGCATTTAACCGTGCGCGTAGCGCAGGAGGACTGGAAGGTTGGGCTGCCACCGGGGGACCCGGACCTCCGTTCCAACCAGTAGGACGCTCTGAAACTACTGTCCCCGACCGTGTTTTGGACGTGCGGCCGGTACAGCACCCTCATGATGGGCATCCATTACTTGCACCGATATCGGCGCTGGCGCACGGCACTCAGCCGCGCGATGTCCTGGCTTACGACAACGAAAGCAAACCATTTGACGCCCGGTGCGAGCGTCACCCTTATGGGAAATGACACATCGTCGATCACCCGACGACTTAATCACGTCGATCTACATAGGTCCCGGACCAAAAGGCCGGGGAACGGTGACGACCGAGGGTTTTTCATTGGCCTTTGTGACCCTAAAGTCCTCACGGAGGTCAACAGAAAATGCCTCCTTCAATGTGGCAGGCTGCGCGCGCTCGAGCGATAAGCGTGTCTGCCCTTCACGCATACCATCCACAAAGACATTCAATTGCGTGTACATGTCCATGGGGTGCGTGATAATACACGACGACAGATGCCTAGTCATCTGCACGTATTCGCGCATCACCATTTTTCCCTGTCGCATCGACAGGAATCTTGAGCGCACCAATTTCTCCTTTTGCGGTGGCCCGAAGGCAAGACGAATATCTTCCTGGATGGTATCTAGGGTGGGGAACGCGTGCTCGTCCACAAAGAGCTGACTGACCAAGGGCCCACTCCTTGGCCTTCCCAATGAGGCGGGAAAGAAGGAAGTTGACCTTCGCCTGGAGAGCCTCAAGAAGTCTCGAGGCAATGGCGATATTAACTTTTCGGAACCATCGATTCAGCGACAATCGATCTGTACCTTCTCCTGAGAAGAAGGAGGTTTCCATCTTCACGGCCTCATTATGTTAATGTCGCGAGGCAGTCAAACCTCGCCAGTTGGATTCGGCGAGCTCGCGTGTCATAAACTCCTCATGTATGGCGAGACATTGCGCATCAGGCGTCTCTGATCTTATCAGCGACGCGACAAATGCCCTCCCGATATCGCTTCGGGGCGATTAAGGGCATCCCACTCAACACCAGTAAGATGGGGGAAGGTCGAAAGCGTTAAAGTATGACGATTCGATTATCCCAAACTCGGGCATAGGGAGGAATACTAAGTGCTACCAGGTGTAACGGGGCTAGAACGTACCGTCACTAGCTCACACGTGCGCTTGAGAAAGACTTAAGCCCAAGTAACAGGTATTCAGTAAATTTATATATTTGTTTTCCTTCATACTAATTACGAAGATTTTAGTCGTAATAAATACGACAGTGTTCCCGCCTTTCGGGAACCACACAATTTCAGATTAATTTGTCATTGGTCCATATTGGGACTTTAGGCCCCAATAATAAACCAATAATAAATTGCCACGCCGTGTTCGCTATTCGGGCACAGCACCTGCTAACATATGTAATTGTTTATCTATGTTAATGCTATGCCATTACAGGGGTACAGAATCATGAGGGAGACAGCGGTACCGGTCCCCGATGTGGACAGTGGAATGGGGCACAGGTCCGCAAAGAGGACAGGGCAAAAGATCACCGAGGAGACAGGGTATAATGGGCAACATTGCATATAGAACGCAAACAGAAATAAACAATTACATTTGTAGGCAGGTGCTGTGCCTGAAAAACGGGCACAGTGCGATAATTTATTATTGATTTATTATCGGATCCTAAAGATGCAATATGGACCACTAATAAAGAATGAGTGGTTCCTGAAAGGCGGGAACACGGTCGTACTTAATAATCTCCGTAAATTAGTACAAATTATAACAAAAATAAAATCAAAGTTAATTTTACTTAATACCTAAAACTTGGGCTTAAATCTTCTCAAATGCGCGTGTAAGCTAGTAACGATAATCTTAGCTCCGTTGCACGAGGTCCCAACAGCGCAGATTCAGTACAAATCCAGGGTCTCGGAGAGCTAGTTATTCCTCTCAGAGTCGACACGTGGCGTCCTCTAGAGTGAAGGGCTAAGGTTAGACAAGAAAAGCTTACAAAGAATAAGTTAGTAGTAAACACACTCGTATTTTGCATTCTACGAAACAGCTTTAAGCGCCCCTTAGTATCTTCTCCGTCATCTTACCTGTTCCGGGCGGGAGACCCGTTCGCACTTCGACAGGTGTAAGCCGGCTCAAGCTACGCAAGTTGAACCTACAAGTACTTCGTCCACTTCGCGACTTTGCACCGAGCTACTTTAATGACATTTTTGTTCAGTCGTGCTGATCAACAGCTCAGCGCTACGGAGGTACACCTTCGACATTTGAGGCAGGTGTTTCAAGTTATACGCGAGAATAATTGTATGCGAATTTGAAGAAATGTGTCTTCTGAGCTCCCGAGATTCCAGTACTCGGATGCTACGTCAGAAATGAAGGTGTTGCCGCTGATCCTGAAAAGATCTCATCGATCTTTTCCTGGTCAACGCCTCAGGAACCAAACTGAATTGCTTCAATGGCTCGGTATGGCGAATTACTTGCATAAGTATACGAAGAATTATGCCGAGCCGTTTCAGCCATTATCGAATTTGCTCAAGAAAGACGCAGTCTGGATATAGAAGGCAGAACATTAATCTGTCTTCGACTCCGTGAAGAAAAGCTAGTCCGAGGCACCAGTGCTGATGCTACTTAATGACTCCAAGCCATTTCACGTCGTATGTGACGCGAGCAATTTTGCTATAGGATGTGCCCTCATGCAATTTGATGACGAGGGTCGAGAGCGCGTCGTACGACAGATGAAGCCTTCAAACAAAAATTATCCGGTACACGAAAAGGAACGTTTCGCTATGCGTTACGCGCTAATCAAGTTCATAGTATATTTGCTCGGCGAAAAGATGTTTTCTATCTACACAAATCACGTATTATTGCGTACCTCCGTCAAGAGCCCTCACTTTTCCCAGCGAATGGCACGGTGGTTGTCATTTTTCGCCGAGTATTATTTTGTGGTGCATTACAAGCCTGGAAAAAATAATATTCTCGCTGACGCGATTTCTCGTCGTCCGGATTACGATCCTCGGCGCCACCTGGCTCATTAATCAGAGGGTGTTAATGACGACGATGATATGCAGCGCGTGTTGCAACCATCTGGGGCTCAATTCGATGATTATGAAAACCGTGCTGTCGATACGAGCTGAGATCGCTGAATCTTATGCAAATGATTCCTTCTATGCGTAATTCATTAATTATCTCAAAGATCCGAGCAAAATTTCACTCGCGAAGTTGACTAAACCAACACGAGATAACATCAAGCGCTACGCGTTGATGGACCGTTGCTGTCGTACGAGCAGCGTATCGAGAAGGGTCTGAGGGTATTTTATCACCGGATATTTCCCTCGCACGCGTCATAGCGAAGCTGGTTCGCTGCGATCACTGTTCACTGCATCTGCATGCGGTAGAAGACGGCGCAGTAGCTTTGTCTCGTATTTATCGGCTGTTTCGATAGAACGCAGCACGACGTGGATAGAGAAAGCACGACCTCGTGCTTTGCCCTGCCTTTTCCATGATGAACAGACGCTAAAACGTTTATTAGCGTCAATAGTGGCAGCTTTAGGAGAATCGCACTATTTCCACTCGCGTGTAACCACTTGTATGGCGGTGGCATTGGTGGCAAACCATCACTCACGTAGCCGACCTCGCGACGGCGTGCTAGTGAGGTCAACTTTGAAGTAGAAAGAGCTTTTTGCTCACCCTCGCCTGAGTCTGACTCTCCATTATGGATTGTCGAGACGTCAGACGTAGGGTTGATAGAGGCGGTCGATTTTGAATCGCCGACCTGCTGTTGATTCGCGACTACTTATTTCGAAGCAGCGCGCTCAGTTGTGGTCGCTGCGATCGTTGACGCAAACGACGAGACATGACCCTCGCTGCCAGGAAGCATGGAAGCTTCCTGAAAGTTGGGTGTCTCAAATGATGGGAACAAATGTCCCATCAGAGCACTGTTCTCACCACCACTTTGGTATGATGGCAATGACGTGCTCGCATTGTAGTAAACAATGAGAGACAAGTCTTTACCCGCACCATAGTGGGATGGATCGGTGTTCTCTGCTGACAAGGTGACATTATATGTCGGCGTTGTCACAGAGACACTTAGCGACGGCTGAGAGTTATCGAGGCGCGTGCGCTTTGTGAAGGTCTGCATGGGCGCCTTGCAGGCGACCCATCAGCCTTATCACGTTTCGGCGGCATCGTCTCGTTGTCGATGATTTACAAAAGTGTAAAAATCGTCTTAAAGAAGGGAATTGTAACAGGGCATCTAGTTTCACGAGCTCGCTAAGTATATGATGCTTAACGGGGAGTTCTAATAGGTTACATGGTACCATGGACCTCCCAAGGCACATAATGCGAACACCCTCGTAAATGTGATATCCATGGATGGATTCACATTCAACGGGGATGACGCCAGTTGGGACTAGGCGTCATGATGGCGTCACAGACGAAAGTCATCATCGAGCTTAAAATGTTTTAAGCTCGCACGTAAGGATACGATTCTAAAGAGACGCGTATCCGTTTTTTATATTTGACCAATCAGTAGTTAGATTTATATTTAGTAAATTCTATTTAATATAAGTCAGTCTTGAATTTACTACATCACAGTCACTGCGCACAGGAAGACTGGAAACAGCTTCCGTGACGCAGGTAGGTGCTTGTTTTAAAGCTCGTTGCGCGGATCGCTTTAAGCGGCCGGCAACAGCTGGTTAGGCACTTTAAGCGGCTGAACAACACCACCACCACCGCACGCGGAGGTAAGACGGTCTAATCGCTTCCTCTGATTTTTTTGGAGATGTGTATTGGTACCAAGTGGCAGCTTTGTTGAAGTGCCCGTCTACAGGATAACAGTATCCACTAGAAACAAAGGTACGTACGCATGATTGACCGTATGCTGTGAGACAATAAATCAGCGTTGACCGTTACTCCGATGTTTTTTCGAATTGATTGAACGACTGTTGCTAAAAAGAGAGGGTCCAATCATCGATTTACATGGTGTAATTGTGACCTCCCGACTATACGTGATTGATCGAACGGAGCTTCTATTTGCTGAAGCATGTGAAATACCCAGATGTAGCTGCGGAGTATTACTCACAGCTTCCTCTCCTTGAATTTTTTATGCTGCGGTCAGCTTTGGGTCAGACTGCCTCTTACCTAAATTTGTAGGTCATACATGACAACTATTTATCATATTCTAGAGACCGTTTACATTATGTACCTTCGGCCTAACTTATCCCAAACGCCGGGCTTAATCGTTTTGTAAACTTGGGTGACAAATTTATAGTAAGATTCCATGGGTTTAGACCACATTTTAGAGGCTAACCTGTCAAAACGATGACATGAAACGAGGCCTCCTTTTCAGATTCATGATTAATATAACCCAATCCCTACCTTTTAAAAAAAGCTCCTTAACCGGAATCATTATACCATTTCAGTCATTCTACCTTCACACACAAAACTAGCTTTGGATAACCAGTCACAGGAAACTTACTCCTCGGATAGTGCTAGTCACCTGGGCCGTGGAGAAACGCAAGCCGGCGTTAAGGATGGCAGTGCCGTCAGCTCCGAAAGGAAGCAGAGAAAAGCTCCATCTGGGATCATGTGGAGCTCGTGAAGGAGAAAAAATGGAGTCCTAGAGAATACATACGAATGTTCCGTCTTGAAAAGCTGTGTAAGGAAGTTCGTGATCAGGGGAGGTACTGGCCAGAGCAATATTAACAGGCATTTCCGGCAAGAGCATAAAATCAGCAGTGAGGGCATTGTTCGGCCTGCTGGCACCATGTTCCTGGATTCTTTGTTGTCAAAAGCCTCGAATGGATCAATTGTTAAGCTAATATTTTCAGAAATAGAGAGTGACGCGTCACGCCACACTGTATCGTTTGACAAAAAATTATCTGTCTGTCTGAATAGGATTAGACACGGGTTAATCTCAAGACTGCCATGCTGCAGGTGATTGCTGAATTGAATTTGGCTTTCAACACAGTCGAAAAAAACCTTTTGCAAAACTCCAAATATTATGGTAAGGGCAGACGCGACGCTATTATGGGCATTTCAGCTACATCTGGTCAGTTTGTAGCACTGGGCCGAAAAGGTTTTGAAGAATGGACTGATTGCTGAAGCACTCCAGCAAGAAGGAACGCCTCTATGAGCCTGACAAGCCACTGGATCAGCACAGAATTTGAAATGGAAAGGATTACCTTCGCTTTGGAAAATATTAAAGGTAAGCATGATGTGAAATAAAGGTAAGCATGATGTCAAGCTGAATGTCTAATATTTGACATACTGAAATTTTTTGTTGACATTTAGGTGGCCACAGTGGAGAACAGCTCAAAGATATTTGCTTCCAGATTGTGGAAAGGCTGGGATTCTTGCAAATGTGCAATTTTTATATAAAAAAATCAAGAAGAGGGACCAGCGTCGGGGAAACAATCAACTGGAGATCAGGTGTCGTCTCTCAAGGAGGAAATCTTCGGATGGGGCAGCCAAATAGAGGATGAATCATCGTCTTGAGGATACGTGGAGAAGATAAACAGGTACTGGGCTTTAAGGATTGTATATCGACCACCGACTCTCTGGCATGGTGGAAAATGAACCATTATCAATTCCCTACCGTTGCCACGATGGCCAGTAGCATCTTGGACATTCCTTCCCCCCGTGCCCCTTCAGAAAGAGTATGTTCCTCCGGAAGGAGAGTCTTGAGGCGGGACAGGAGCTCATTGTCCGCTAAGTCAACTGAGGCATTGGTGTTTCTGCAAGAAATTTACAGGAAACAGGGCTTCCTTTACGTGGAATCATCCGTTTTAATTAGTTTTTAGCTAGATCTGAATACATCATATGTTTTGTTGGGAGTATAAAAATGTGGTGATCAAAAGGCTATCGTTGTGTGAGTGATGTCAGGAGCAAGTTTGAAATGGAGCACCCTCTTGATTATTCTTTCGTATAATCAACCTTCACTGATAACAGTGAAAGCAGGTGCCTCGAGGTTCTGATCTTAAAGAGACAGAGGAAGCTTTACTTCCTGAAAACACGCTTAGAAGTAGAGAAAATGAGAACTGTATCTAATATAGTTAAGTATCTAATAAAACTAAATCATTTATAACCTTGTCTAAACTATATATAATACAAATATGTTGGTTATCCTCGTGCCCTTCATTCATTGCGCGCATCCATCGGTCATTGGTCAGCGCCTTGGTTAATATAACGGCCTATATCAACCAATTAAAGGGCATCTTCAACTTTAAGGAGAAGCAGGGACAAAATATTTTAGGACAAGGTGATAATCTCAAATATTATTAACTGTAATATTCTTATTGACCACTTATTGTTAGTGTCAAATTATGTAACGGGCTTACAAAGTTCGTCTATTCTAATAAGAAAAGTTTATGATTCAGTTGACGAGCTTACTATTCGAATCATGAATCAGTTCTAGAAAAACGAATCTGAATCATGAATCAGGCGTGATTCATGTAAAAATGATTTGATTAGGAGGCCTACATGAAACTACACATTTCAACAAGTTGACAAATGAGGTACGTATAACATCATTATTCTTAGCTTTCAAACATTTTCTGAGCCTCTAATGAAGTGAATTTGAGAGTTTGCTATCAATAAAATAATCAAAATTATATTGAAAAAAAGGAAAGAATGGCAGCACCTTCCGATCAATCCCTTGGAAAGCTGTGTCATTTTTATGAGAGCTAGTTTGCCTTTCCAATACCACGTCTATTTACAAATACCTAGCTCCTCGACATCCTCTACCCGGCTCGACGAAATGCCGCTTGTGTCGGCATTACAACGTTCAATAAAACGGCAGCACCACATCAACAGCAGCCGTAACAGCAGCAACAAGTAAAACACGAGTAGGATGCACCGTTAAGTTTGGCCTGCCTCAGGTGATCTGCACACGTAGTATCGAACAAAAATGAAGCCGCTTTCAGGACTTACCGGGTCACGGCGACGAACTGTACTAATTCAGACACTTTTCGAGTCGATCCACTGCCGCCATGTTACAGTACCTGCTATGGAGGCACGCCAGCGACCATTATCTTCGACTGGATTGCAATTGACAGTCTACTGTAGATTTCATTTCGTAAGACACGTCAATCAAGCAAATGATTGTCAACTTCTGACTTAGACCAGCTGATACCAGCGAGCATCTTAGTGTGGATGTAAGCTGAGCGAGAAATAGTGAAGCAATATAGACATCCATCCTTCTCTTACAGCCAATCACCTCGTAATTCGCATGACGCAATTACGGGACTTGATTGTTTGAGAGACTTAGTTGGCTTACTTAAGTGTGCAAACGGTAGGTCTTTTTCCGCTTCAAAGGTCTCTATATTTTGGTTGTTTAACTTGTCCAATGTAACACTTTTTGACATAGCCACTCCACTCATCGTCGTCACTTTCATTTTCCTTTTACCCATGTCACCATTACACTGTCTTCGCTTCGTCGACGTCTCCGAGTGGAAGGCAACATCTCCGGATTGGCAACGTCTTATGCTACAGCTCCCGGCAAATGAACAAAAGCAGGTGACACGCTTTGTGTTTGCAAAAGACCAAAAGCTGGCACTCGCGAGCCGCTTGCTGCAGCGGCAGCTCATCCACGAACTCTTCCATGTAAACTACGAGAACATCGAGATACAACGTACTCCTGAGGTGCGGTCGATGGATAATGTTGCGTATCATTAGTGGTAGTAGACACATAATAAGTTGTGTCATTACTTGTGTCGTTACTTGTTGCAGAATAAACCATACTGGAGGCGACCGACCGGAAGTCTCGCTCCTCCATTGTGGAATTACAATGTCTCCCATCATGGGACCATCGTGGCAATTGTCAGCGATTCTCGGACTTTAGTTGGCGTAGATGTTGTCCGACTAGCAGACCGACCTCTTTATAAGAAGTCAGCCGAGGAGTTTTTTCGAGCTTTTGCTGATCACTTTAATCCGACGGAGTGGAATTACATTTGCGATGTGGAGGACGAAGATACTCAATATACCCGATTCTATGAACTATGGTCGCTCAAGGAGGCATACATTAAGGCGGTGGGCATTGGTCTGGGCTTCTTGATGTTACGGGTCGAGTTTGTCCGAGGGGATTCATCCCAATGGGAGCTTATTTTGGATGGTCAGCGTGCTATTGACTGGCATTTCAAGTGTACACAGCTTGATTCGATTCATCTCGTGAGTGTTGCGTACGGGCCCTACTCGGCGATGTGGATGCCTGAGACTAGCTCTTTGTTCTCAGATGTTGACTCGTATCCTGTCTTGCTTACTACTGGTATCAAAAAAAGCGAAGAAGGCGCAGAATGGCAACAATGGAGACTTCAAGATCTGCTTCAATCATCATAAACGCAATTGCAAGCATGCCGTACGTAAACAGTCAAAAAATATGGCACAAACCTTGCTAGGGCTTAGTGTTCATTCCGAGTCGACTAGATTACCGTATTGTGTATCCTCCAGACAGTACCATCAACCTGGATATGACGCCTCTCCCTTTTAGAATCCAGAGTTACACATATTGTGCACCGTTGGCTTCAGATCGTAGTAGATCTGGTCCAGGCGCGTGTCCAGCGTGTTGTCACACACGATCTTGCCCTGCTTGGCGTATAGCACAACACCACCAGCCTTGGCGTTCGATAACATGCCGTCACCGATCTTGTTTACCGTCACCTTGACCTCGTTCACGTCCAAGTAAGCCTCCTTCTTCATCGTAGCAATGTACTTGTCCGTGGCTTCCGTAACTACCATCTCAGCAACTTCCACGTCTTTGGCACGTACTGCGACCACTACATCTGTCTCAAATAGCTTGACCAGACTCTGGACGATGAGGTCACGTAAAAGAACCCATATCTTTGAGGTCCGAGGTCGTGTAGTTCTTCAGCGGGCTTTACCCCTTTACAATAAGCGTTTTCAGTAACTCGTCCTAAGTGATCATTTTGGTCGTCATGAAGCACCAATTTCAGCCGACCGAGCACTGTACCATATCAATAAAACCGTCAAAACTTGGTTTTAACAATTGAAACATAAAGTATCAGCTAACACCCATGTGCTTGTTTACTTCATGCTCCTTCTCTTTGCGTTTGTACTCTTCCTAAAGCTTACGTTTAGCGTTATGCACTAGCATCTGCTTGTTTTCTTAATAAAAATCATGCTTTGTCTACATGTAGTAAAAAATCAAACTACAAATGTCCAGGAGTCCTCAATACGAAGCATTGGTTTTTGCTTCTTTACTGTATTTTTCCCGCCTAAATACGATAAAACAACTATTCTCAGCGACTTTTTACCTTCATGCGAATCGCATTGGCTTTCTCTTGCGTTTTCAGATAAATAAAATTCACCATCTGTTTAATCAGACGGTCGACATCAAATTCATTCATCTTTGACTCGTAGCTCGTGGCTCGATTATTCAATGCACAACAAGGTACACACAACTCAAGTTCTGCTTTATTGGTTTAATGAGAAAAAGAAATCTTCCAAATGGCCCGATTCGTACATAACCTAAAAATACTTTTTTGTTAGATCTCTCTTTTTGTTTAGACTACCAAGCGTCCATCGAAGGATATGCTCCGAGCAAAAAGTATATGACAACAAATATAATAGAATAGTGTACGTCCCTCTGTCTGTCGGTGCGGTCCTTTTAAAGTATCTGATTGGTTAGTTTTGCAGCAAAAACTATCTAGATTGGAGCATTTTGCATAATAATTAGACCTCCAATTCGAATCATTTCCACATAAATCACGGCCTGATTTATGATTCAGATTCATGACAAATATACAGTTTGTCAACTGAAATGTATCTATAGCTGATGACATATTGAAATGAACAAATGATATCACTCACACAATGATGCCAGGAGCATCTTGGTCATTCCTGCCATCAGTGCCCCTTTGACAAAAATCTTTTTCTTCGAAACGAAAGTCGCGAGGTGGAACAGGAGCTCATAGGTTGACTGAGGCATTGGTTTGCCTGAAAGAATTTTTACAGGAAATAAGGTTTTCTTTAGGTTAAAAAATCCAATTAAATGGCTCTTAACGAGTTCTAAATACATCATTTATTTTTGTAAAGAGTCTAAAACGGTAATTAAAAGTCTCTAGTCAATAAATTACATGAGTCATGGATCGAGAACCAGAATTATCGCGTGATTTAATTTTATGACCTCATGAATCAGATTTATGAACATGAATCTGAATGGGAGGTCTGATAACAATGCAAGCTACGAATATTTAATCATTTAGACATTTCAGAGGAGCCTTTCATTTCCTTTTAAGACTCTAAATTATCTAGAATTATTAGAGGAAATGAAAGGCCCCTCTGAAAATGTTGGTCAAAAACAGCCTGTAAGCAGCTATTTTCTGCTTACAGGCTGTTTTTGACCAACATTCACTCCTTTTTATATAATTAGATCTATTTGCGCGCACTTTTCCGTCGGATCGAGGGGTGGACACCCTAGTGAGCAACCAAATAAATTGGCTTCTTCTAAGAATTTATAAATGTCTTTATCTATAAGCTACGACATTTTGCTATTGAAGGTTACCGGTTAAGATACAGAGTATCGTAACCGGGTAGCTGAAATCAATCCGATTACGCGAAGAGACGCATAGGATGAGGAGACGTTTGACATGATATATATGTAAGTTACATGTAGATCATGTAGTAGACAGAATAAGCTACGATAAATGAATCACTACCAAATATTCTCTCTTCTGCTCAAGTCGTTCAGACTTCACTTAAGTGCAGACTTGCTTTGACTTCTAAGCTTCTCTTCTCTACGTTTCGCTCAAGTTCTCATTTCCTAACAGGTTATGAGCCCAAGTACCATGTCCTCTGGCCAAGAATCGACGACCAAGGTCTCCATTGACAAGTTTAATGGGGACAACTATGCGACATGGAATCGCTACATGCGTGGCGTGTTCCTGACCAAGTCACCGTGTCACGTTGCTAAACCGGGAAACTACCCCAACCTTCACGGACCCTCGTATGTCCGATGAGTACGTCAGGATAAGCAACACGCTTTTGACCTGATGTTGCTGCACAGGGATGCAGACTACCATCATGTGGTCGACAATTGCGAGGAAGCGTGGGTAGAATGGGCCCGGTTAAAGACACTTTACAGCGGATCGCAGAAGGCTGGACGAATTTATATAGAGCTCCAGCTCTTCAGTTGGAGATGGTGGAAGGCGCAACGTATTGCATCACTGCAATGAAGTCATGAAATCAGTGCCAAGCTTCGCAGCATCGGGGCCAAGATGTAAGACGAAGATGTGGCGATCTGCTTGTTGCGCAGTCTCCCAAAAAGCTACGAGAATGTAGTGCTAAATCTGGAGATGAGCAGTGAGGAATTGCGTACGCAAGACGTTGTGAAGGTGCTCACGAATGAGCACATCATGTGGCAAGGTGAGAAGACGGCATCGGTAAAAGTTGCAGAAACAAGTAAAGCCTTTAGCACCGAATATGAGTCTCGCCAGTGTACCTTTTGCGGAAAACTGGGGCACACGGTGGAGCAATGCTGGACTAAGCAAAAGGAAGAAAATCGAGGAGCTCGACGCGGCGGGAAAGCTCGTGGACGTGGAGCCAACCAAGTATAGTGGAAGGGCTATAACAATAACTATGAACATGATCGAGTGGCATTTGCTGTGTCACTAGATTGTGGGCTATCGACAGGTAAAGGAATGCCTGGAACAAGGGCAATTGACAGTGGTGCCACGCACCACATATGCCATGACAAGGCAAAATTCAGAGATATCACTGAGAATGATGAAGGTGAAGTGTCAGTCGCAGATGGAAGCTAGGCTGCGATAAAGGGTATCGGAACCATCGTTGAATATGTGGTCTTACCTAACGGTGACGTACGTGAATTAGAGATTAAAAATGCGCTTTTCGTACCAAGTATGAACAAGAATCTGCTGTCAGTTACACAAATTAACAAGAGCGGAAAGTTTTAAGTCATGTTTAAAAGAACCAAGATGCACGTTACGTAAAAAAGACCAGGCAAGTGGTGGCAATGGCGGAGGTTGTAGATGGGCTCTATTGGCTTCGAACCTCTCAACGGTCTGCAAATGCGGCATGTCGGCAGCGAACTGAAGATCTTCACGCGCGTATGGGTCACGCACCGGTCGACATTCTTTGCAAAATGGTTGCAAATGGCATGATTAAGGATGCCAAAATGCCGACGACATCAAGAGAATCAAGTGTTTGCTATGGGTGTCAAGAAGGAAAAATGGTTCAAAGACCATTTCCAAGCAACCACAATAAGCGTCACTTCGATTCATTCGAGCTGCTTCACATTGATACGTTTGGCCCCATGAAAATCGACTCACTAGGCGGTAGTAAATACCTATTGCTTCTCGTTGACGAAGGCAATGGATGCATGAAAGGGTTTTTCATGCGTGCCAGGTCGGACAGTGAAGCGTGTATTAAGAAGTACATCATGGCGATTCAGACGCAGTTCAATGCGAAATCAAGTTTGTTCGTCAAGATGGACCTCGTGAATTTGCGGCCACTTCCCTCACAACGTTTCACGAAAAAAAGGAATTGACCAGCAAGTTACGGTCCCGTATGCGCACCAGATCAACGGCACGGCAGAACGCGACATCCGAACGATCGTGACAATTGGTCGTACTATGCTTCACTATGCCAAGTTAGACAAGTTCTTTTGGGCTGAAGCGGCCATGACAGCAATTTACATCAAGAACCGTCTACCATCGCCGAAGTGCCAAGATCAAAACCCATTTGATATCATCAATGGACACCAGCCAAGCGTGAAACTCATGCGAGTCTTTGGATGTCGTGCGTATGTACTGACCCCCAAGGAAAAACGATTTAAGTGGGACCCTAAAGCCTTTAAAGGACTGTTCATGGGATACGAAGAAGTGTCAAAGGCATATCGAATCTATGACATCAAGGCGGGGAAAGTGGTGGTTTCTCGCGATGTCACATTTGATAAATTGAACTTTGGATTCTTGCCGATGCTCTCAGTAAAAATCGTCGAAGACACTACGCTGGATTTTGATGCCCTGGATATCAGTAATTATTGTCGTTAAACTGAATTTAGGCAAACAGGAAAGCGCAAAAGTCGACCCTCCGATGAAGATCAAGCCTGTCGGAAGACTGAATTGGAGGAAGCAAGTGGGCCAGATGACTTCGAGGCGCATCGAGTAAAGCGACGACTTAGGGCTCGAACTGATCTGGATGAAGATGGAAGCGACTCCACTTCCCTTGCCTTTTGGCGAGCAAGTGCTAATGCAGTCGAAGGAAGTGACTTGTGTGAACCGACGACCTTTCAATATGCTTTGGTGGGCCAGATCAAGTTCATTGGCGTAAGGCGATCCGCGCCGAATTAAATTCGATGCAGCTTCGCGATGTGTTTCAAGCTGCCAAACTGCCAACAGATCAGCACGCTATTGGTACCAAGTGGGTATTTAAGATAAAGCGCAAAGTTGACGGATCGATCGAGAAATATAAGGCACGCCTTGTGGCAAAAGGGTTCAAGCAAAAGTATGGCATTGACTACAAAGAGATGTTCTCTCCTGTTGTCAAGTATGTCACGCTGCGCATGGTGATCAGCTTGACCAAGTACTTGGATGGTCACCAGATCAGCTTGATGTTGTGACGACTTTTTTTCTATGGTGTCATGAAAGAAGTGGTGTACTGTGCGGTACCAAAAGGTATGGAACTCGATGATGAATACAACTGCTTGAAGTTGATGAAAGCTATATATGGACTTAAGCAGGCTTCGCGTGTATGGAATGCATCTTTCGACGAGTACGTATGTTCCATTGGATTTATAAAAATGTGACTTCGATCCATGCCTCTACATCAACATTATTGACGGGCATTGCGTACCTTTACTAGTGTACGTGGATGCTGTTCTGATTACCGGAGGCTCAAAGGAACAAATTACTCGTACTAAAAATGACTTGAAGACACGCTTCGAGATGGCGGACAGCGGAAAATGTGCAGTTGTCTTGGGTATCGAGCTGGTGGACAACGATGACGGCAGTATAATAATGTGCCAGTGACGCTACATGGATGACATTCTTATGCGCTTTAGTATGAGTGACTGTAAGGCTGTGATGTGTCCAACAGATCTAAGCTCTCGACTCGTTCCAAGCCGATTAACAACCAAATTAAACGCTTCGTTTCGTGAAGCAGTGGGTGCTCTTATGCATTTGATGACCGCAACACGACCGGATATTGCGTTTTCTGTTGGTTACGTTTCGCGCTTTATGGAGAACCCACAAGAAGAGCACTGGATGGCGGTCAAGCGAATTCTTCGCTACCTACAAGGAACGAAGTCACTTGGACTTTGCTTCAAGCCCGGCGACACGTTGTACTTTCGTGGATAAAACTCTGACGCAGATTGGGCTGGCGATCATGCTGACCGCATATCGACTTCTGGTTGCGTATTCCTATTAATGGGTGCCCCTGTGAGCTGGGGAAGTAAAAAACAGTCAAGTGTGTCGCTGTCAACCAGCGAGGCTAAATACATCGCGCTGAGCCATGCCATTTAAGAAGGTAAGTGGGTGCATCATTGCTCTTCGAGAGCGAGAGCAAAGCAATGGTTTAAGAGCTATGCTTGAAAATATATATATATTAATTATTAAATATGTTTAATTATACTAAAAGAATTTGTTCTTTAAATGAAAAAATAGTTATGAAGATTCAGTACACTTATCTAAGGATTAAATTATTATTGGGAATTGATGAAAATCAATCTTTAAATTGACTCTTTCGGACATATTACAAATTCAGATAATTTAATATTTTCAGATGAACCTTTAACTTTTGATAGTTATATGGTACAAGAAGATGATTTAGCCATAGGCCAATTCCGACTTTTAGAAGTAGATGATCGTGTAGCAGTTCCCACTTACGTCCGAATGCGAGCTAATGATTGTGGAAGACAACCAATCCTGCATAAAATGACGAAGAATCCCGTGAATTATGGTCGAGCCAAGCATATTGACATCAAGTATCACCACATTCGTGATGAAGTCAAGCGGGGTGAAGTCAAGCTGGAATACTGCGAGACTTCGATCATTCTAGCTGACATCATAGCCAAGGGACTACCAGGACCGCGTCACAAGGAGCTCACAACGGCGCTCGGCATACTTGCGTGTTCGCATTGAGAAGGCGTATTGAAGGTTACCGGTTAAGATACAGAGTATCTTAACCGGGTAGCTGAAATCAATCCAATTACGCGTATGATGAAGAGACGCATAGGATGAGGAGACGTTTGACATGATATATATGTAAATTACATGTAGATCATGTAGTAGACAGAACAAGCTACGATAAATGAATCACTACCAAATATTCTCTCTTCTGCTCAAGTCGTTCAGACTTCACTTAAGTGCAGACTTACTTCGACTTCTAAGCTTCTCTTCTCTACGTTTCGCTCAAGTTCTCATTTCCTATCATTTGCTATTACGTGTTTTTAATTCTTGTCAGATGATGAGTTTTGATAGCGGTAGAAAGAAATATTGTAGAAGGCCATTTTCAGGCAATCAAACAATTGTATTTATTCTTATGGTAGGAGTAAACTACTTCATTAACACGTGAGATTAACAGAGTATTAGATGAATGGAACTGGTAGTTTCGCGTAGCGGAGCTACAGCTCGTTAGTCAGAGAAGACTTTCGACTAATAGCTACTTAGTTCTAAGAGCTTAATACAGCGACTAAAATAGTCCACCCGTTGTAAAGAACTTAGAAGTGCTACAATCATTAAGATAAAAGATTTCAATGAAAAGAGTCTGCATAAAAATACGACTAAGCCTTTTCGCGACTACGTCTAACGCTAATACTACATTACTGCGCCGTAGCGGCCCCGGCAAAGCGATGACGTGGTCGGAGAAACTGATGGCTTGCACCAGAAATGGTGCCACTGCGTTGAAGTGGATAGCAAAGCAGTGACGTGCTTGCAGTCGTTCTTGATCGTTCATGAAGTGTACACGGAGGTCGACGGAACGACATGGACAAGGTAAGCTTCCACCGAGTTATAAAAAGACGAGATCGGGGTGCGACAGGGCCAGAGTTGGGCGAGACGAGGTATTACATGTAAGCCAGGCCGGCCACAACATTGGTAGAACTGCCGCTAGCTATAGAAACGCACCGCAAACAGGGACGTGTTAGCCCGCAAAAATAAACCTCACGATTAAGAGCAGCGAAGCTGGGTCAGCACCGACCGGAGCGATGTTTGCTGCTTGTGGTCGTATGCGGTACGCTCACACGCGTGCCGATGCGCGCTATCGTGGTCTAGACGTTTTAAAAAGCACACACTAAAGGTATCGCGGACGCCGACGGAACAGACCATCATTGCGCAGTGACCACAGTAAGTGGAACGCGATGCAACGAGTAGTGCTTGTAATGGGCCAATCGTTACACGAGTCCGTTAAGTATCAAATACTTAACGGGCAGGCTTAATAGGGTACGAGGTACCTTAGGCCTGCCACTTGGGTGCGGCACATCAATGCGACCACCCTCGTAAATGTGATATCCATGGATGGATTCACATTCAACGGGGATGACGCCTAGTTGGGACTAGGCGTCATGGTAAAGCTTCAGACAGACGTCTCCTGCGAGCTTAAAAATGTTTTAAGCTCGCACGTAAGGATACGCTTCTAAAGAGACGCGTATCCGTTCTTTATATTTGACCAATTAGTAGTTAGATTTATATTTAGTAAATTATATTTAATATAAGTCAGTCTTGAATTTACTACATCACACTCACTGCGCACAGGAAGACTGGAAACAGCTTCCGTGACGCAGGTAGGTGCTTGTTTTAAAGCTCGCTTCGCGGATCGCTTTAAGCGGCCGGGAACAGCTGGTTAGGCGCTTTAAGCGGCTGAACAACACCACCACCATCGCACGCGGAGGTAAGACGGTCTAACCGCTTCCTCACGCTAATCGAAGGTGTGCCCGCGTAGCACGTGGCAGCTTCTTTTAAGGTTCCCTTCTACACTTGGTAGCACTCGTAGTCCATCCCACGACCCGTCTCTTTGAGCGTGCGTGTGGCTACAGATATACCTCAATATTTATTGAAGGGATTTTCCCTACTTCTCTCTACATCATAGGGAGTTGGCAGAGCATATGGCGCAGGGACTTGGTGAACAAGCCCTTTTCAATCTTTTTAATTGTCCTCCTCAGCAACATGTTGCTCAATTGGAGCAATACGAGGCGTTTGTGCTCGGACAGCGTAGAAATGCGTCCGAGGTAAACAGCCAAACAGCAGTTGAGTCCATCAGTAAGACTTAAGATGAGCTTTTGCGTGAGCAAGCTCGGAATGAGGCGCTCAACAGAACTGTTGAGACGATCTCTTCCCGGTCGAATCAACCTAGGCCCATTTGGATGAACCCTTCGAAGTTTGATAGGCCTCACATACGATTGTTCACTGGCTTTTCGCAGTGGGGCAATGCGGTATGGCATAGCTCATCGAAGACGACACCAGAATGGTGTCGCATGTCATGTCATATTTGCGTGGTAAAGCGCCAGAGTGGGCTTACTCTACGCTTATGGCAAACGCCGATGCGTTTCCATCATGGACGATCTTTAAGTCAAAGATTTGTGCCATGTACCAGCCGCCTAACAACGAAGTGTTGCTTATGGCGCGCTTCTTTGGAGCAAGACAGGCGAAATGATCTCTGCAAGAATTTTTGCAGGAGATGCGTTCGCTGTCTACGTCTATTAATGTGGGTCGGAACACATTAAGATGCCTACGTTCATGAATGGACTACGGCATGGCCCACCGCGTCAGGCCCATTTTAGAAAGGTGCCAAAAACGATGGAGGAGGCAGTTGATATTGCCATGGTTGAGGAGCAATCCTACAACAGCGCCTCGGCGACAGCCTATTACAGGCCGTCGTTCAAGAAGTCTGATGCCACTCCTATGGAGTTAGGCAATGCAGATGTGATCTGCTACAAGTGCCGCAAGCGAGGCCATATGATGGCTCGCTGCTATACCAAAGTAGCTGCTGGTGCTAAGACGCCCTGCAGGAAGGCTCCCTACCCGAAGGGTTGGTGCGAACAACCAGCGTGCACGAATCACGGGCTCAGCACTTACCCAAGATGAGTTGGGAAATGTGGGAGCGCAGTAGGGGCGGGATGCCCTACTGTCGCGGACTCTGAAGCTACCCCTAAGTTCAGAGATATCAAACAAATGGGCAGCATAGTCCCTGAGGTTCCGAAAGGTCGGACCTCAACCTTTTTGGGCTATAGCGCTAGAGTACGAGGCTATGACCAAATGATGACCCTTCCCGTTGATTCGGGTGCATCACAGAATTTGTAAAGCTCGTGGCTCTGGAAAAGAGTCCGGCGAGTTATGAATCGCTTTTCCAAGGTGGCAAGCGAGAAGAGACGACCATTCTTTTAGCGAACGGCGCGCTCGTTAAATCAGAGGGGATTTCAAGTTGAACTCGCCTTCAACTTTAGTGACTTCTCTTGTAAAGATAAGCTCACAGTGATAGGTATGGAGAGCCCGTATGACCTCATCATAGGCATGCCTTAATTGGCTAAACACCAACCATGGATAGACTGGCGTACACGCACAGTCGCTAACTTTACGCAGGACACCGGAAAAGATGTGCTCCTACGAGGAGCTTGTGCGATTGATGCTATGTCCATCACAGTTGAGGGTGCGATGATGGTATGTCAATCGGCACCAGGAACTACCCAGCTCGAAAGGAGTGGTGTAGTTGTAAGTGCACTGGCGGAAAGCCAGGTGACACATATTCCTACCCAGGTCGAAAAGACTGGTGTAGTGAATGGGGCGATGACAGGTAGTCATGCGTCCAATAGTCCTGCACAGAGCCGAGAGCCTGTGGCAGCTGATGGTGGGATGACTGCCACAAGAACCGGCACAGAGCCATGAGCCTGGTGCGGATGGAAGGAGTGCGTTAGCTGCGGTAGCAACGATACCTTCTTCCAGGTCAAAGGTCGTGGTGACTCGAACAACGAGCACCAGACGTATTAAGAAGATCAAGGGCACGTCGAAACGAGTGACCCTTGGATCAGTCTTGGTCCAAGAGGACGGACCTACGAACGAGTTGTTCGAGGCCGTCGAAGACAAGATGCCGGAGGCATTTCCAGTTGAGGTGCTCCAACTTGTCTTGGCATCTGCCGAGGAGATAGTAAATCTATCGGAGATGAAGTGGGATCTGTTCCTGTCCGAATTGAAGGAAGGAACGATTCACGCAATAGTTGCACCAGTTCCAGAAGAGAGCGTGGTGGACTGTTGCTCGTCGTCCACAATGGACAAGAGCATCTTGGAGACCGACAAGAAGAAACGGTTTTCTGCTCAAGGCTGTGATGCCTTGAATGACAGCCCTTTCTATGATGTTCTGTAGAAACACCGTGATGTGTTTCCAGCAGAAGTGCCGAGCCGCCTACCGACCGATAGGGGCATCAGGCACGAGATTGACCTGGAACCTGGCACCAAGTATTGTGTGACCAGGCAATGACCGTTGCCGAAGGAACAAGTCGATTATATCGATGAGTTCTTTGACAATCGAGCTAAGGTGGGACATCTACGTGAAATCAAGTCGCCTCACTGCAGCCCGACCTTCTGTGTGCGTAAAGCAACGGGTGGATGGCGCGTGGTTCATGCTTATAATAAGCTGAACACGGCCACCATTCCGGCTCAAACGCCGATCCCGCGGAACGATGCCTTGTTGAACTCCATGAAAAAGTCAACTATCTATTCCGCGTTGGATCTGAAGGATGGCTACTATCAGGTTCTCATGATAGATACACATGTAGCCAAAACGGCAGTAAGAAATCCAAGCGGTATGCTGTGGGAGTGGTTTGTGATGTCACAAGGGTTGAAAAATGCCCCAGCAACATTCAACCGAGTGGTGGCTCACGTGATGCGTCAGCACCGTGCCTACGCGCCCCATTACTTTGACGCGTCAGCACCGTGCCTACGCGCCCCATTACTTTGACGCGTCAGCACCGTGCCTACGCGCCCCATTACTTTGACGCGTCAGCACCGTACCTACGCGCCCCATTACTTTGACGATGTATTTGTGCTTTGTAGGGCGGAGGACGTTCTGAGCGCAATAAAGTCGAGCAAGCATCATTCATACGCTTTGCTGCAGACTCTGGGTGACGCCTAATTATACGTAAACTTGCAAAAATGCGTAATAGGGATCCCCGAGATACCTGTACTGGGATGCATCGTAGGTACACATGGTGTACGAGCAGACCCAGAAAAGGCAAAGGCTGTAAAGGAATGGCCAGTCCCACGTGATGTGAAGGATATGCGCCAATTCCTTGGGCTCGCTAATTACTTGCATAAGTACAGCAAGAATTATGCGGAGCAGACTAAGCCATTGTCTGACCTTTTAAAAAAGGATACAGAATGGACTTGGTCAAAGGAACAAGAAGATGCGTTCACTTCAGTGAAGCAATCTCTTGTTGAGGCAACGGTCTTGGCATTGCCAGACGCGGATAAGCCCTTTAGCGTCGTCTGCGATGCAAGCAATTTTGCAATCGACAGTGCGCTCATGCAAAAGGATGACAGCGGCATTGACCGTGTCATTTCGTATCAGTCTCGGCTTTTGAAAGCCGCATAGCTGAATTACCCTGTGCATGACAAGGAGCTACTTTCAATTAAGTATGCCCTTGTAAAGTTTCGGGTGCATCTCTTGGGCACCGAACCTTTTGAGGTTTATACGGATCACGCATCACTGCGGACCGCTATAAATTCACCGCACCTCTCGCCGAAAATGGCGAGATGGCTGACATTCTTCGCTGAATTTAATTTCAAAGTTGAATATAAGCCGTGTAAGTCGAATGTCTTTCCTGACGCGTTATCGCGCAGACCAGACTTCGAGGCAAGACACCAGGATAGTGTTTCTCGTGCGAATGCACAAATTGATTCGTCAACATTGGCAGCCTTAAAGGCCTACCATGTGACGAGCTCAATGGCCTCAGATACAAGGGAGTGCTACAGTCAGGACGAACATTGTCGCCTGCTGTTGGATCATTTTAGTGGGCGAAATGTTACCCTTCCGTTGCACCTCAAAGCGAAACAAAATCGCTTTAGTTACAGTGATGGCCTGTTATGGCATCAACTGTCACCTTGTGATCTCTTGAGAATCGATGACCCTCATGACACAAATCTCAAGCTGATGATACTTCACGAGTGCCATGATGCGTCATTAGTGGGCATCTGAGACGTAAAAAGACATTCTTGCGGGTGTCAGAGGAATTTTGGTGGCCCCACCTATATCGGTGGGTGGCCAACTGTATTCGCTCTTGCGAAGAGTGTCAGCGCATAAATCCTGCACCTTCGAACAGTGCGCCACTGAAGGCACTGCCGATAACCACTGAATGTTGAAAGTCGTTCAGTTTGGACTTCATGTTTGGCTTACCGCCTGACCATATAGGCAGGACGGGGCTCGTCGTCTTTGTAGACAGACTGAGCAAGATGGTGCATTTGGCACCATGTAGCACCAAGATCTCAGGAAAAGAGGCTGCCCTCTTTTTTCTGCATCATGTATAACGACTACACGGGGTGCCCGAGTCCATAGTATCGGATCGGAAACCTCGTCTAACGTCAGGTTTTCGGCGTCATGTGTAGGTAACAAGCTCCACATGTCAACAGCCGATCATCTCTAAGCCGATGTCCAAAGCGAAAGGACCAATCGAGTCGTGGCGGATTTATTTGCGCACAGTAGCGACTCCCAAAGAATGGAGCAATCAATTGCCAATTGTAAAATTTGCTGTTAATAACAGTGTTCACGCCAGTACAGATGAAACACCGTTTTATATTAACGGAATGCGTCATCCTCGGACGCCAGTCTCGTTCGTGCGCAGCCCGAATCTTAGTGGAAGAGGGCCCATCACTTTGCTCGGTGCGAATGCCAAAGAGGGTAAAAATTGCCCTAGTGACACTTCTAGTTTAGCAGTGGTCACGACACCTATAGGTGTCACAGAGGAGGCACGGCAAGAAATGCCAGTGCTCCTTGACGATGACACTATAGTGTTATCAACAGCGTCGAACCATGAACGACCTCTTGGAGGCGTCATAGGCGAGCTGGATGCTAAAAGCGTGAGCGAAGCTCAGCGCTTTGTGGATGAGCGATTAGCCATCACACGTAAAGTCCGTGACGCGATGGCAAGCGCACAGGACAAGCATAAACAATATGCAGACCAGCATGGTCGCAAAAACAAAGAACACTTTAGTGTTGGGGACAAAGTGCTATTAAGTACTGCTACCCTACCTAAACATGCAATTGCTGTACTACCTGGTGGTACTACTAAGCTATTGCCCTGATTCTTTGGGTTATTGAGGGTGGTCGAGGAGGTTGGATACCTAAATTATAGGCTCACTCTCCCACCGTATATGAAGACGCACCCGAAACTAACGTGGGTCGTCTGAAACGGTATGCGGTCCACAAGAGATCACATTTTCGCATCAGTCTAACGAGACCAATAGTTACGTCGACTGTGAGTCGAGCGTCGTTGCCGATCAGGCGACGGGGAAGGTGATCGACTTTCCGTATACGAGATCAACGACGGAGAACTTGGTGATCGAGGAGGGCTCCGCGTTGGACGCGGTTATCTCATCACCAGCCGCTTGTGTATGTCCAAACGGGTCTTCAGGCGGTCATACCCCTGACGATCCCTCGCATTTACAGAGCGTAGATCCGAAGTCAGTCGCGAGACTTGACTCGACAAATCAGCCACCTCCTCTTCAGTCAGCGATCTCCTCTTGCGACTGATCGGCAACAGGATAGGCAGCCGTGCATAGTTTGGCGTAATCGCCGCTCCTATCGAGCGCCACCTGTGTTGGTGGATGCGGGTGGAAACACACGCTTCCTTGTTGGAAGGATTTGTTCCACCGCTATGTGAAGCAAAAGCTTCAGATCCTTGTCCAGTGGAAGGGATATCCGAAGAGTACCTACTCTTGGGAACCAGTTGACGCGTTGCGCGTCGACGTTCCTGGGCTGGTGGCTGCATACGAGCAGAAGCACCAGCTACACTTTTTCTGCTAGGTCCTGATGGAATAGCAGGGACAGCGTTGTCAAGAAGGTTTTGGGGGTATTTTATTACCCGATATTTCCCTCGCACGCGTCATAGCGAATCTAATTCGCTGCGATCACTGTTCACTGCATCTACATGCGGTAGAAGACGGCGCAGTAGCTTTGTCTCGTATTTATCGGCTGTTTCGATAGAACGCAGCACGACGTGGATAGAGAAAGCACGACCTCGTGCTTTGCCCTGCCTTTTCCATGATGAACAGACGCTAAAACGTTTATTAGCGTCAATAGTGGCAGCTTTAGGAGCATCGCACTATTTTCACTCGCGTGTAACCACTTGTATGGCGGTGGCATTGGTGGCAAACCATCACTCACGTAGCCGAACTCGCGACGGCGTGCTAGTGAGGTCAACTTTGAAGTAGAAAGAGCTTTTTGCTCACCCTCGCCTGAGTCTGACTCTCCATTATGGATTGTCGAGACGTCAGACGTAGGGTTGATAGAGGCGGTCGATTTTGTATCGCCGACCTGCTGTTGATTCGCGACTGCTTATTTCGAAGCAGCGCGCTCAGTTGTGGTCGCTGCGATCGTTGACGCAAACGACGAGACATGACCCTCGCTGCCAGGAAGCATGGAAGCTTCCTGAAAGCTGGGTGTCTCAAATGATGGAAACAAATGTCCCATCAGAGCACTGTTCTCACCACCACTTTGGTATGATGGCAATGACGTGCTCGCATTGTAGTAAACAATGAGAGACAAGTCTTTACCCGCACCATAGTGGGATGGATCGGTGTTCTCTGCTGACAAGGTGACATTATATGTCGGCGTTGTCACAGAGACACTAAGCGACGGCTGAGAGTTATCGAGGCGCGTGCGCTTTGTGAAGGTCTGCATGGGCGCCTTGCAGGCGACCCATCAGCCTTATCACGTTTCGGCGGCATCGTCACGTTTTCGATAATTTACAAAAGTTTATAAATCGTTTAAGAGGGGTATGATATAACGGGCTGAGAGTTGCACGGTTCGCTAAGTATCGAATACTTAGCGGGCAGGCTTAATAGGGTACGAGGTACCTTAGGCCTGCCACTTGGGTGCGGCACATCAATGCGACCACCCTCGTAAATGTGATATCCATGGATGGATTCACATTCAACGGGGATGACGCCTAGTTGGGACTAGGCGTCATGGTAAAGCTTCAGACAGACGTCTCCTGCGAGCTTAAAAATGTTTTAAGCTCGCACGTAAGGATACGCTTCTAAAGAGACGCGTATCCATTCTTTATATTTGACCAATTAGTAGTTAGATTTATATTTAGTAAATTATATTTAATATAAGTCAGTCTTGAATTTACTACATCACACTCACTGCGCACAGGAAGACTGGAAACAGCTTCCGTGACGCAGGTAGGTGCTTGTTTTAAAGCTCGTTTCGCGGATCGCTTTAAGCGGCCGAACAACACTACGCGGAGGTAAGACGGTCTAACCGTTTCCTCACGCTGCTTGAAGGTGTGTGCCCGCGTAGTACGTGGCAGCTTCTTTTTGAAGCGCCCATCTACAACATGTGCGAAGGTGGGGATGCAGCATGAAGAAATGATGAAATATGTGCCTTACCGGGGTGCATTTGGAGGCATCACGTACTTTATGATAGCGACGCGTCTGGACCTTGCTGCAGCAGCTGGAGATTTAAGCCAGTTTGCGGCTGATCCCTGTCCGACACACTGGCAAGCACTCAAGCGCTTACTGAGGTATCTTCAAGCGACATTAATGCGCGGAACCGATTATCTCGTGGCGACATTGCTACACTCAGTATCCGGATGCTGACTGGGCTGGTGACATCGAGTCAAGGAGAAGTTAAAACGAATGAAGGGTGTATTTGCTATCGGATATGAAACAGCGGACCGTGGCACTATCCTCTACGGAAGCCGAGTACACGGTGCTTTCCGAGGCCACGCAAGAAGCAATTTGGTTAAAAATGTTCCTGCCCGATCTCGGGAGATGTCTAGTGAGCAATCAGGATCTATGAGGATAAGTAAGGATCAATCGCGCTGGCCATGAACCCCGAGTCTCACAATCGTACAAAGCGTATGGACAGTCGATACCACTTTGTACGTTGTAAGGTGGAAGAAGGTCAGGTGATGTCCAACGCAAGATATGCTGGCAGATATCATGACGAAGCCAATTTCAGCGGCGCAAATCGGTGTACTTCGAAGTAAGCTTGGTATTCAAGCACCAAGACCTGTCGATTCGAGTGCGAGTGTTGACCAGGGTGTCGTTGAAGAAGCGCCTCGAGTAGCAGAATTCAGTAAGTGATCATTATACTTGTCTGACGGCGGTGGTGACGCCATTTTCTGATGTCGTCAATGTCGAAGTTTTTAGAAGACTCTAGAACAATAGGCTTAAAGGTAGCACAAGTGACTAAGGACCTAAAAATATTCACGTTGCAATTTGCTAAACTAGTGCTTCATTAACCTCTTCAACAGGCTTGACTAAAGTGACAAGTTGGACGTATTGCCTAAGTCTTTAGCCACGATGATTTTGTAATCACTTGAGTTAATCTGCGAATCCGTCCATCTTTCGCGAAACATGGTTCAACGTCATGACATCGTCTGCGTAGGTGTATCGCTTAAGTGACAATCCAATTGGCAAATATACTTGCGATGCCATCTTATGGAAGACGCGGATTCTTGCGTTAGTGGTTTTGCAAAAAATGGATGGACCTTGTATACATCAACGAACGTTTGAGGTAGCTGATAACATCACATATTGCGTGAAATTGGTGAGAAGTTCTCACTGAGAACAAACAAAGTGAGGCAGAATGCGGAACGTACTTATTGTATAAAATACTAGCGGCCGTGGTCGAGAAGTTCAAGCTGACTTGGTGCTATTGACGTCAAGCTCGTTACACCCAGTGTATAATGCTGCAGTTAAGGCAAAATTACTATTTATCTCGCTTTATTGTGGTCTTAATCTCGCATGGTTGTGGTCGTTCGTTGCGAAGACGCAAAAGTTGCCGTTACTCGTGATATTCTGGAACGGAAGGTGGCACAACGTTGAAGCTACGCCTTCGTCGCTGTCATTGAGAGAAAGAGCATTAACTAGCAGGAGTCGTGACTGCCGCTGGTTGTCTCAACAAAATTACATAAGCAGTAACGGCGAAGATGAAAAAAACTTGAAGCGGTGGGATTCTTGTGTCGCGTTGTGGCCTAAAATGCACACACTTGCTATGTCGATGCTCATTCACTGCATCGTTGTTTGGCTGGCGGTCAGTTCACATTGGTACAGTGTTGTGGCCTTCCAAGCTAAACGACTATCAGGGAAAGGTGGCTGCATGATATTCTTCGGACGATTATACCCACCTGCTATCTGTAGGCTTAACGAGTGTAAATGAAGTGATTACAAAACTACTCGAAGAAATGACGTGAGTAGGAATTGAGACTTTGGAAAACATTGCAAATAAACTGCCCCAACAAGCAAGAAAGATTAAGAAACATCATGTAAGCGATATTAACGTAGGAGACTGGTTTCAGTTTACCAATGAGTCATCTGTACAGAAGTTATCAGCACAAGCATTGACTGTTCCCCCATTCCTGTCATTCTCCTCCAGACCTAAGTAATGTGCACGAACATCGACTTGTTGGACATGTATGAGAGCAATGTGGCATTTGTCTTGCAATATCGAAATTCCACAAAAGCTGAGAACTGCCGGATCAGCAGTCAAAAATCAAAAACTGCATGGCGTCAAGGGTGTTCTCAGAATACTGATGGGGTAGTCGCACGAATATTTGTTGCCAAGGTAGCAACCATCTCCATAAAGGTTCCTTCGATGAGTACCACCCGCGTATATCGATCACCACTCTGAAATTGTGGTTAAAGTTCAACGCCTAGCACGCCTGACAAGAGGTCTCAATCAACTAAGTTTTCTTGGTTTTCCTGAGTTCCGGTCTTCATCTACGTGAAATCGCGTGTGTTGGATAAAGCACCATCCCTTATGTGTGACTACGCTAGCTTAATCTGATCGGTCTGCGTTTCAGCCTCCGAAGGATGTCACGGGATGACAAGCACGCAGCCAATACTTGCCGGTTCTTCTTCCTACTCATTTTTCAATTAGCAGGCTTTAGCTCGTACCCCTTCAATTTAGAGACCTACCAAGTTCCTTTGATGACCCCCTCGACACCCGTTCTCGCGCTTGTGGCTGCAGCTTCGGCACTGTGTGCTTTCCAAGTATCAGCCCAGCAAACAGGAATCAACACTAAGGAAGTGCATCCTTCTCTCACCTCCAAGCAATGCTCGAAGACAGGTGGCTGTGTAACTGAGCCCACGTCGATTGTGCTAGATGCCAATTGGCGCTGGCTACACCAAGTCGGCGACTACAAGAACTGCTACTCTGGCAATCAGTGGGATGCCACGATATGCTCCAGTCCGGAAGCTTGTGCCCAGAATTGCGCTCTCGAAGGTGCCGACTACCAAGGCACCTACGGCATCACCACGTCCGCCGATGAGTTGCAGCTCAAGCTGGTCACGCAGACCCAGTTCGGCACGAATGTGGGCTCTCGGGTATATCTTGTAGATGCTGAGGGGCTCAAGTATAAGCAGTTCAAGTTGCTAAATCAAGAGTTCACACTTGATGTCGACGTCTCCAAGCTCCCATGCGGACTCAACGGCGCGCTCTACTTTGTGCAGATGGACGCGGATGGAGGGGTCGGTCGCTTCCCAGCCAACAAGGCAGGTGCCAACTACGGCACGGGTTACTGTGATGCGCAGTGTCCACATGACATCAAGTTCATCAATGGCGAGGCTAACACGCTCGACTGGGGTGCCACGAGTCAGAACTCGGGTGGTGGCAAGTATGGTGCCTGCTGCGCTGAGCTCGACATCTGGGAGGCTAATAGCATGAGCAGCGCATTTACTTCGCACCCGTGCACGTCGGAGGAGCAGATACGCTGCTCAAGTCCAGAGGAGTGTGGCAGTGGTAATGATAGTCGCTACAAAGGCGTATGTGACAAGGATGGCTGCGACTTTAATCCGTTTCGAATGGGCAACCAAACGTTCTACGGTCCTGGATCGCAATTCACCATCGATACCACCCGTAAGTTCACGATCGTCACCCAATTCGTGACGAGCGACAACACCGCTACTGGGGATCTTGTGGAAATCCGACGCTTATTCAAGCAGGACAATCGTGTTGTGGATACCCCGAACATCATGTGGCCTGGTTTGAACGATGTCAACTCCATTACCGATTCCATGTGTATTGCGTCCAAGAAACTTTTCGGGGATCAAAACGACCACGCCACGAAGGGCGGACTTGTACGTATGGGCGAGCACATGGCGAATGGTATGACGCTTGCCATGAGCTTGTGGTCAGATCACGACGCTTACTGTCTCTGGCTTGACAGCAGCTACCCCGCGGAAGCGGATTCTGCGAAACCCGGCGTCAAGCGCGGCTCGTGCCCGACGTCAAGTGGTCGTCCTACTGAGGTTGAGGCGCAGCACCCGGATGCCACCGTTAAGTTCATGAACATTCGCGTGGGTGACATTGGATCCACGTACTAGTGGTCGGCAGCCCGTTCACCAAATCAAATCGTCTCTTGTAGTTTGGCAGTATGGCACCCAACGAGAGTTCTTCATGATGGAGACTTTCCATCATTTTAAGCCTCCATAGAGCACCAAGTCGTAATCATCATCGAAAACATTTGCGCACCTAGTTATTAGTAGCATTCGTTCTTTTTCAACTATTGTGTAGGCGCTTGCTAAGGCGAACAAGTAGCTACATTATGACGATGAGCCAATTCTCCAGCAAAGTTTATCGTTCATTATAGCATCAGTCATCGAGGAAACTAAATTGTATCGCCTTGACTTTTTTCTGCTTTAAACCTGATCAACTTTGAAGCACCTCGACTTTAAAACAGCAAGCGGCGTCTCGATTGTGTACGCAGTCCTCTTGATCTTGTCTGCAAGTACTGCGACGTCCTTCGGCAAGTCCACTCGAGTGTTCGTGCACATTTCGGACATGCACGTTTCATTGTAATGCACTCATGGACTTTGACTTCGTCAACGCGACGTTCATTGTTCTGTAGCTGCTCACAAGCTTGTCGCTCTTTGTCCATCTCTCGCTTAGTCTTCCGGAACACGAGAAGCTTGGCGAGTGGCTTGACATCTGGTGTAGCTTGCGGAACTTCCTGAATTGCAATTGCTCGTCGTTTTGGACTGCGAGCACGCGACATCTTGCTGACCAGCAGATCGGTCTCATCTTGTTGAGTTGTTGTCACGAGCGTGCTATGTAGCGCCCGACTACAAATCAACACCTTTGTCATGGAATACCACGACTTTCGCGGTGCCACCTTTGAGCGCTCGTGTCTTGTCATTTCGTCCGATCACTTGGCAATTGTAAAGCAAAACGTTGTTAATGGACAGCGAAATGCACTTGTCACGTGAAAACGAAAGGTTTATTTCCAGTTTTCAAGTATATCAACAAACGTTGCAGATTTCGAATGCAAAGTCAATTGAGGTGATGGATGGAAGGCAGGCAGGCTAATGGGTGAAAGCTTATACACTTATAGTACAATGCGTTGATGATACACGATATCGATCAAACTTTTTTAAACGATAAATTTAAATGTTTGAATTCAAATTGACATGTAATATCGCGAATTTCAGACGAGAACAACATTAAATATATGAGCTTAAAACAATCGTACTTTGCAGCTTACCCTGTCATTTTCATACCAAATTCAGAATGGAAGCGCTTCAGGAAAAAAAGGTGGAGTTTTTCTCCATGGAAAACATGAAGAACAACGAAAAAGCAGTCGAGTATGTACACACATCCATGTGTGTCATTGCTGGTTGTATTGCGGGTATCACGGGTATGACGGGGCTACAGGGGTTTGCATTCCTTGCAGCCGTCTACGTGTTTACAGCTGTGGCCCTTTGGGTTTTTAAACTCGGGATGAATGTCCATGTTTACTTCAATACAAGCGTCTTCTCCTTTATCTTTGCGGGTGTCATGTCTCAAGCGCTGTCTTTTATCCTCTTCTGGACACTGTCGTATGGACTCGTGCATATCTATTGATTGACTCAAGCAAGTACCAGTGAGCAATCAGAACAAGCACGAGTCAGTTGATACTACCCACAGAGACGCTGGCTAAAAGCTACTAGGAGAGAGAGAGTAGTAGTAATACAGCTGTAGTCATGCAGTAAAAATGACTTTGGGGTAACGTTCTCTCTTACAACATTGTTAGCACTTTTGGTTTATATTGATTGTTTACTGCAGCTAAAACTCAATCTTCCGACACTTATTTCTCTTGAATCTGCTGAACCTCTTGCATTTTTTGCTGCATTATCATAAGAACAGCTTCAAGCATGTTGCGTTTGCCATCAATGACCGTCTTGAGCTGCTCCGTATTGCTCTGCAAGAATTCGACTTTCCGATCCATAAAGTGTTCGGCCTTCTTTACCGATTGCTCGACAAAATATCCTGTACCCACATCCACCAGTACCTCCTCCTTACTAACGAGAGTACCAGGTACAAACATGGATGCTGTAAGAGGTACCAGCACCTCCTTATTCAGGTCAGCAGCCGCCAAGCTCTGAAGCGCCTCCTTGGATTCGAAAAACCGCGACTGAGCCTCGCGCAGTCCGCCAAATGACACCGTCAATTGTTGCAACTCTTTTTCCAGTTGACCTTTCAGTGAGCTCAGCTGTTCTAGCGACAGATTTACAAGATTTACCTCGTTCTGCCCGGTACTCGTATCCGCCATATCGTCTTAATGATACACGTCTTGAAATGCTTCGCCCACCAACGAAAGCTATTTGATTTCCACCAATCAATAACGTAGATACCCTATTCCTACGAATCATAACACGTTATCTCAACTGCTGCATTTTGTTTTAACCAATTGAAGGACAGCAAAATACTAGTCACTATCTTCTTCGCCCAGCACCTTCCAGAGCTTCATGGCCACTTCAGCAGCACGATCACGTCGCTCTTCATCTGTAAGATGTTGGCCTTGATTACGAACGTTTCGTACCTCGGAAATGAGCGCATTGAATTGATTCATATCAATGTCATTCTCTTTATTATCACCTTTGCTTTCTCCAGCACAAATTCCAGGACCTCCTGGAATTTCCAGATCTTGTAGTAACGTATGAAGTTGTGACTCGTCCATTGAGGTTCTCTGGTCTTCAGTATTAGCATTGTTCTCCTCTTTTAGGATCTCCTTCTTCTCCACATTGTCCACCTCCTTCTCGGCATCCTCGGTTACCATTTGCAGCGGCGTAGCAGTGACTGATTGAGACGGATTCATCTCCATAGACCTCCACATATTGCAGTGTAGTGCTTCTAAGACACGTTCGATCCCCTTTTTCTCGTGAATGACATTGTCGTCATTGAATAAGTGCTCCAAGCAATCCAAGGCCACAAACTCAAAGCCATTGTCCTGACACCAAGTCTCCACCTGCTGTACACTCTCCATTGTCATTGACAACGTGCTAGACGTACTAACCAGTAGACAAACGTCATAGGAGAGTGTATCGACAATGCACTTGACAAAACGTTGCATATGCAGGAATGTATCTTTCTCTTTGGCATCAAAGACACAAATTAGTGCCTCGTAGTCACGCAGCTCGTGATGTAGTGGAGGCTCTGGTTCATTGTCAAGTACCTGGTGCAAGTGGACTTCAACACGAGCGTGGTAATACTTGGTCTGTAAGTTCAGCACCACTACGTCGAGCTTGTTATCAACAAGAGTTTCATAATTAGAGTCACCACAGAGTTCACGGAGTTTAAATGCCACTGCCAAGTTGCTGTCCTTGTCGGGACCTAGGATGAGCAGTCGAGACACTTCAGGAAGCATTCTTGAGAAATTCATCGAGGCTACCTTCGGGTAACAAACAACTACGGTAGTACCGGTACCAAAAGCTACTTTCTCTACTGTAAATATTCGGTTTCGATTCCAACAAAATAGCGATAGGTGCCAACCAACCGATGTCCTCATCGTTCATAGCTCCTCGTCGCTCACTCTTCATTGTCACTCATCTGAGCTGTTACTGATGTTACCGCTTACAATCTCTCTCCGTCTTGCCAGTCGCTCCACAGCGCTGGCTGCACGTCGTGTTGTACCTTTAGTGTCTCGTTCCTCTTCATTGCGCGTGCTTACGGCTATTCCTGGCCATTCATCTGTCGCTTGGTTCTCTTCCTCTCCTTTGGACGTTGGCGCTGCTGTCGTGGAAGTGGAAGACGGTGATGATGTGGTATTAGAACCACTGCCAATGGACAAAGGATTTGTGGACCAGAAACCCATTGAGAACTTTAAGTTGTCGCAGGAGACACAGCAAAATCTGCATAAAGCTGGTGTCACGCACTTGTTTCCAGTCCAGACGCAATCATTTGACGTCATGATGAAAGGCGCAGACATTATGGGACGCTCTAAGACTGGATCGGGCAAGACCCTGGCTTTTGCACTACCTATTATTGAGACTATCATGGCCAATCGGAAGAATACACGCAACCCACAAGCTCTCGTACTCCTGCCCACGCGTGAATTGGCACAGCAAGTCCATGATGCAGTGCAACGTGTAGCTCCACAGCTGCGTACAGTGAACGTTGTAGGTGGGGTGTCGTACACGGTACAGGAGAATCATTTGCGTCGTGGTGTGGACATTCTAGTGGGTACACCTGGCCGGATCATGGATCTAGTGGACAAGGGATCGCTGTCGCTCGAAGATGTGGACGTGGCAGTCCTGGATGAAGCAGACATGATGCTCAAGTTTGGCTTCCAGGAAGCTGTAGAGACCATCTTGGGCTGGGTACCTAATGGCGGTCAGACGGTCATGTGGTCGGCTACTTTTCCAAAGTGGGTGAGCTCAATGGCCAGCAAGTTCCTGACGGAACCCGTGTCGATTGACCTTGTGGGTGACAATGATAACCACGTGCCGACCACTGTGACACACAAGGCAATTAACGCGCCGATGCGCGACCGTATCCAGGTGCTGGAAAATGTGTTGCGTCTGCATGCCCACGATGGACAGACCTTGGTGTTCACGGAGACCAAGCAGGAAGCTGATGAAATTGCAAACTCTTTGCCTGGCCAGGACGCTCGTGCATTGCACGGTGATCTCTCGCAAGGTATGCGTACGTCCACAATGAACGGATTCCGCAATGGTCACGTTAAGACACTCGTGTGCACGGACATTGCTGCACGTGGTCTGGACATCGCCAACGTTGACCTTGTGGTGCAGTACCGACTTCCGAGCGATAAGGAGAGTTTTGTGCACCGTGCTGGACGCACAGGTCGGGCGGGACGATCGGGCACGAACATTGTGTTTTTCGACCGCAGAGACGCTAGTGACGTGCTGGACTTTGAGCGTCGCTACAAGTTCAAGTTTACGCATGCCGGTTCGCCTCGTCCGGAGCAGATGATAGAAGGCGCACTGGAGGATGTAAAGAAGCAGTTGGTGTCACTTCCCAAGGCGACCGCCCTATTGTTTGACGATGCGGCCCAGGCGATGGTTGATGAGCAGGGACCGAGTGTGCTGAGCGCTGCGCTTGCCCTGCTGTGCGGCTTTGACTCGAAAAAGCTAACGTCGCTTTCGATGTTGACGGGTCGTTTCCGCATGCAAACTGTGCAGGTGGAAGGTGTGCAGAACTCACGTGATCTCAACCAACGACTGTCGTCTTTCATGACCGAACGTGTTGATATCTACCCGGTAGATGGTGGTATCCTTGTGTTTGACATCCCTCAAGGTCAATTGGAGAAGTTGCAAGAGCACCTGACTGCTGCATCACCTGGCGAAGAAGTGAAGGTGACAGCGGCCACGGAGTTTCCGCGTATGATTATTGACCGGACAAGCCGCAATACCAGCGATAGTCGTGGTTATTCTCATAACCGCTTTGGTGGCAACAAGCGCGAAGGAGGTAACAATCGCTTTGGTGGTGGCAATCGACGTGATGGAGGTTTTAACCGTTTTGGAGGCAATAAGCGTGAAGGTGGCAACAATTGGAAACGCAATGACCGTGATGGAAACTTTCGTCGTGACAACAAGAGTCGCAATTATGACTCATCTTTTTCAAAAGGTCGTTCCTCGAATCGTACCAACTTTGGTCGTTTTACCGAAGAGTAGAAAAAGTCTCAACTTTATTTTGATGAATGAAGAGAGGCATTTTTTTAGAGAATGACCGTATTTTAGATCGTGCGAACCACCTTCGGGTCACAATTTATATTTGCCCACTTATTTTGATCATCAGTTGGTGTATCCTACACTGCACATCATTTCCCACACGTCGCATATAATCACTGGATGCCATTGCTCCGGACCTCGAGCCCATTGGCGCTAGCACGCATCTGCTGCTCTCGTGCGCCTCCTCGTGTCGTCAATCTTTTGCATTTGTATCGTATACCTTGGGCCTTTTCTTCACTCTCTCGCTCTATCTCTACTACTTTTCTAAACAATGTCGACTCGTCTTCAAACCTTCATAATCATATTAAAGCTCGTTTAAACTACAAGAAGTTGATAGAGAATGTGGACGCAGCTATTGAGAATGGCAAGAAACGATTCAGTGAAGGAAATCCACAGCTTGTAGCTGATTTATACCAACGTCAGGCTAAATTACGTCATCGTGTCAATCTTCTACGAGCAGAACGCAATATTCATGCGAAACAACTTGGCCAAGCGGCTGCAGCAGTGAAGAAACAGGAAAAAGAAGAAGAAAACAACACTTTTGATGCCTTGTGTCTTCATGGACAGAATCTCAAACGACAGATTGCAGACGTTGAGAGTGAGCTGATGCACGTGTCATTGGATTTGGAGATGGAAGCTTTGAAAATTCCCAATGATACACATCCTGATGTACCTGTTGGCACTGAAGTAGACTCGCGTGTGGTCATGACACATGGAAAAAAGCCTGTGTTTCATTTTAAACCTAAAGACCACTATGACTTGGCTACGGAATTGGAGTTATTGGACACTCAGACGGCTTCTCGAGTCGCAGGATCTAAGTTCACGTACTTGTGTAATGAAGGTGCAATGATGGAAATTGCGTTGGTACATTGGACACTGACCAAGCTGCGTGCACGTGGATTTAAAATCATGTTTCCACCTGATGTCGCGCACTATAAACTTGTTGAAGGTTGTGGGTTTCAGCCGCGTGGAGAGGCAACGCAGATGTACTCGATTGCAAACTCGGACTTGTGTCTGACTGCTACGTCGGAAATTGCGCTGGCTGCTTCCAAAAGCAATGAGATCATCTCGACACCTACTTTGCCACTCAAATATGCTGGATTTAGTCATTGTTTCCGTACGGAGATTGGACATGGTGGCCGTCAAACGCGCGGTATCTATCGCATTCACCAATTTAGCAAGGTAGAAATGTTTGCTTTCTGTGCCAACGACACCCAAGCCCAGGAGTTTTTTGACGAAATGGTAGACATTCAGACGAGTATGTACGCCGAGCTGGGTCTTCACTTTGAGCTCATGGACATGGCAACCGGTGATCTTGGTGCACCAGCGTACCGTAAGTTTGATCTGCTGGCCTGGATGCCTGGCCGCGAAGCGTACGGCGAGGTCTCGAGCATGTCCATGTGCACCGACTATCAGGCTCGCCGCCTTAACATTCGCCACAAGAACCCAAAGGACGAGGAGGATGGAACATCGTTTGTGCATACACTCAACGGCACTGCCTGCGCGGTCCCTCGTCTGCTCATCAGTTTGTGGGAGACGTACCAGCAGGAAGATGGCTCCATTGTAATTCCAGAGGTGCTTAGGCCGTATATGGGTGGCCAGGAGGTCATTCGGCCCCCTGAGTGAAGTAGAACACCAGCAGGATAGATTATTATAGACACGACCAATAGTCGTCTCACGAGCCGATCTGCTGCTGCTGTTGTTGTCGCAGGTGTGGTGCATTGATCATCTGTTTATCTATTCCACGCACTGTTGGCGTTCATGTCGTTTCTGACGCAGTTTGTCGGGCTGCTATTGCTTTCTACTGCCCGCACATATAGCAAGCCTTGAATACAGTCGCGAACGTCAAACGACTCGAAGCGGCCGCTAGCAGTGAGTAAGTACACCTGCGTCGCGGTGGCGGCAGTGATGATGCCGGACATCACGCACTCATCCTGACTTTCATGTGCATTACCAGCCGCCACTTCTAATCGCTGGCGTCTAAATACCTCCACCTCCTGTCCCTCCTGTAGCATGCGTGGGTTGTAATGCAGTCGAGGCCGTGTCTTCTTTGTTGCTGTGCTCGTCACTCTGTGTGATGGTGTCGCACATAAGTTCGGTCCTGATGTGTGTGGTATCCTCCTGGGAGTGATAATCATTGGTCTCTGTCGTTTTGCCTTTTGTTTCTTCTGGTAATTCTTCTTCAGCTCATGGTTTTGCTCATGTTGTAGCATAATCTTGTGCTTCTTCTTATCCATCTTAATCTCACGGGCCTTCAAGTGCTTTTCACGACACATCAAAGCACTTTGAATTGTTTTCAAATCCTCAGCAATTTCTTTAGCTGTCACTTGTTCGACCACAGGTTCAAACACTGAAGCACTTCCCAAAAGTTGTTCAAGACGTTTTTTTTTCCTGAAATTGTACTCGTTGTGCTCTCTCTTCCGGCGATGCCGAGGCCAAAAAGACATCTTCTGGTCCCTCTTCATCTCCATCACTAGTGTACATGGTACGTCGTCTCCTCATACTATTTCCAGATGCTTGAACCGGCATCAAACACTTTCCTCGTGTCTCGTGTCGCACTGTTCGACGTCGTCGACTTGTGACACTCACCCCATCCTTAGCTGTCTGTAATCTCCTTAATTCTCGTTCAATATCCACATTTATGTCTCTCTGAACGTCCATACAACGACGAGCATATGTCTCTTGAGCTTTTTCACGTGCATATTCCAAGACTTGAAATGCTGCAATCCGTCGTCTCTCGAGAGCTGCCTGAGCTCTAATCACTTGTTTTTCATGTGTCGCTACTAACAAATCACATTCTTGTATAAACTCCACTGCTGTCTCGTTCTCTAGTTGTTCTTCTAATGCAATTAATCGTAATAATTCCGACTCCAGACTCGCTCGATCTCTCGGTACCATATCGACACCAAAATTGTCATCGTTCTCGTGCTTGAAAACGTTTAAATCCGTGTCACTTGTACTACTACTTGAAGAATTAAGTAGGCTCGATATGGGTCGATTCTTGTGGTCCGAATCGCTTTGAAAGACGCAGGACGTCACTTTTAGCGCCTCATCCATCGCCTAATGGACGGCAAATTCCGAAATGACAGTCATTTGGTCAAAAAGGATGGAAATAAAACGGTTTAATTGGGTCATAAAATCAAGTTTCAACGTTTAAACGGATAAAAATTGTGGCTACTGAGAGCTGAGTCCTTTACTTTATTTGTCTCTCTAAGCGTGACGCTTGTGCATCACACGCTCGAAACATATGCGTAGTTTTTGAAACTCTTTTTCACATGCTTGACGGTTGATTCCACCGTGGAGATCAGCCACGCACTTGCCATAGACTTGAATCTAATAATATATTAAAGTAAATTAAAATTGTTAATACTAAGGTCAGTTTCGACGAAAGTAAGGGAGTTAAAAAAAAGTAATGACATAAAGTCATGGAAGTAATCAAGATGGACTTACTTACATCAAGTGGACAATCGATTAACATGTGAGAAAAGAGTTTACTCATACGCACAGGCGTTTTTTTAGTGGTAGAGCTTCCAGGTATCATTTCGTTAAGCTAAAAATTGACCTTTTAACGTTTAAACGTAAAATGTGTTACTTTAAAAATAGTACCTGTTGTTCGCATTGATACTGTATTAATACTTTTTTGGGGTTGAAAAGTGTTGCAATATGCAAGTGGTTACAGTACTCGTGTCGTGTCGACAAGTCTTGGTTGGTGTCCAGCACTTATCCTTGACATTCTGAAACGCTTTCGCTCTCGTTACTCGATAGATAGTGCACTTGATCAGAATCGGAAGCTGATGGGGCGAAAAAGGGAGCTTCGACTAATGTGGCACTCGAAACTTCCTCTGCAACAGCTGAACTTGGCTTTTCTACTTTGTCAGAAGCTGTAGCAATGACAGGCAATGGTTTTTCCTCATAGTCCCCATGCCGTTCTTCCTTGGTCGGATCAATTGCTGCGTCAATAGCGATGGTCTCGGCATCACTTTCAACAGCTGTAACAGCCTGAACAACGGAAGTATCTTGCAGCGGAGGTGGCGGAGGGCCATCGCTCATGTTGCTATCGCTCTCCATAGTTATCTCAGTCTCTTGAGAAGGAGCGGCGACCTGTAGCTGCTGAATAATAGTCTTCGTGCTTGACTTCAACACCTTTCGAATAGCTGTGAGCACTTGTTTACCATCCACAGCTGTTTCTTCTTCAAACACGTCTTGGAAGCGGAAAAACATCTCGTTTACAGACTCTTTGAAAAGAGCCACCAGCCTCTCACGCTCCTCGGCATCTCCTTCAGTATGCGTGGCAACAGCTAACATATCCTGCGCCTCGCGCTTTATCGCTTCCGTGGTGGCCACAGCACGCGATGCTGCCTGCTCACGCTCCTTCACTGACGCACAGTTCTCGCACTCACCCTCAAAGCCCATCTGAGGAGTAGACCCAGATACTGACATGCGACCAGACTCCAGAGTCTGATGCACTTGCTCATACATCTCATGCTCCAGATCTTTAACCTTTTGCTGCAACAGGTCTATCTGCTCCACAAAAAGACGTTTCTCTTCAGCTGCTAATAAGCTCGCCGCCTCAGTATTATTTGCATCCGGGGTTGCTGCCTTAGACTCAAGGTTCGTCTCCAGTTCATGAACACGCACCGAGTACACATCCAGTTTACCAGTCAATTCCTCGTTCCTTCGCTGCAGTTGAGCAAACTGCTGCACGACTTTTTCCAGCTGCTGTTGTGTGTCTCGCTCTTTCGTCTCACTTTGCGTTACTAAATGCTGCGCCTGCTCCTCCGCATAAGCTTGCAGTCGTAATTTTTCATCATTTACCTTCTGTAGTTGCGCCTGAAGAGAGCTTACATGCTGCTCCAATTGAGCCGTCGCAGTAGCGAGTTCTGAAGTTTTCACTTGCAGAGCCACGTCGTGCTGTTTCTTCATAAGTGCCAACTCCTGTTCCGCCAAAGATCGAGCCTGTGTTTCCTTGGCAAGCTGCTTTTCAGCTCGTGAGCGAGCTTCGCGTTCAAAACTTAATGCCTGCTTGTGCTCCTCAGTCTCATTACTAAGCCCTTGTTGCTGCTGGAGCTGGTAGTAGGCCGTCAATAGTTGCTGGTACTCCCCATGCAAACGGTTTGTCTGCGTAACTGCAGCGTCCCGTGCACTGGCAAGAGAACTTAGCTCCGAAGTTGCATTTAGCTGAGAGCTTGCCGCAGACTGATAACGTTCCTGCAGTGTGCGCTTCTCCTCTTGTAGACGTCTGTTTTGGTCCAATAGCTCCTCACAACGCCTTTCGTACGATGACTGCTGCTGGTGTTGCGAATTGATCTGAGTCAAGAGCCTGTCATTTTCGCTAGCGAGCCTCTCCACACCACGCATAACGGCAGCAACATCACTGGGACCTGCACCGATGCCTGACCCAGAGTTAGTTGATGCGGCTGGTGCCATACGGATGAGGTAATCCACCTTGGCGTTCAATTCCGATAACATCGCGTCTACCGGACGCCCTCCAACTAGCGCGTTATTATTGAACAACGACGATGTGCTCGGAAAATTGCTGTTGTAGCCACTACCTAAACCAAAGCCCATAGGCCCGAAGCTACTACTACCTCTAGCAGCACTCATCCGTTCACGTTCAAGAGCTTGCGCCTGAAGCTCTAGCTGTTGCTCACGTTGTAACATACGAAGCTCCTTAAGCTCCATTTCATTTCTTGCAGCAATACTATTTACGTCTTCATCATATGGTACAAGGTCTCCACTTTTCGCAGTGTCATTTCGATCATGCAGACTGCGCATCGTATTTGATCGGGACGATGTTGTCGTAGCGGTGGAAGAGTTTGGACTCGAACGTCGTCGTGTTGTCTTCCTATCGGAAGCTGCTTTAGCTGCTTCTTCTGAGCTTGCTGCAGATGTATTTGCAGCCGGGACAGATTTTCGTTGGCTTGTCGCATTTCCTGTTTTGGTTTTCAACAACTCAATTTCCAGCAGATACCAATCCTGTCCATTTGTTTTCCCCGGCGGGGCCAACACAATTCGTTTTCCGCCCTTCCTCATCCCCACAATACCTTCTTCCAATGCCTTGATCCGTTCACTGCTTTCTCCAAGTCGAATTTTGCGTAAATCACCCGCAGCAGCTTTTTCAAAAGGTGCGTACTTGGTCACCACATCTCCCGGTGCTGAGCTGGCATTGCCGACAACTCTCCACGCACTAAATGCTACTGCAACTGTATCATTACTAGTCACTTGTTGTGTTTCCGGCTTGACAAAGACCAAATCATCTTGAATTAAAGCACTAGGATTTGTCTTGATCACGGTCTTGTCACTGCCCCAGATTTCAATATGAATCTTGGCCAAGAAAACTTGACGCATGAACTCAACCACTTGATCATCAGCTGAGAACTTGACCGACCAATTGACACTTTGTTCATCGTAGAAATTCACGTAACTTTTGGCTTGGAGCGTCGGTTTAAAGGCTCCAAACTTAATGGGAACAGCACATAAATGCTGCTTCGCTGCGTTATAAAACAGCAAATTATAGGACGTCTCCCTGCCGACAATAACACAGCCTACAGCAGCTTTACTTCCAGCTGTAGCAGCTCCCAATTGCACGTACTTACGAGCCGTAGCGTCGTATTGATACAAAGAGACCATAGTAGAGTATACGACCGAAGACGACGTAGAGGAGGCTACAGGAGCCACTGTTTGCTGTTGTTGTTGCTGCTGTTGTTGTGAAGGTTCTCGAGGTGCCGTGTATCGTAATGCATCGTTTCCACTGCTAATAGAGGCCGAGGTTTCTTGAAAAATGCCATTCAGTCGAGTGCTTGGGTTTAAAGACATTTGTGACGTGTGTAGGAGGAACTAAACGGTGAAACAGAGATGATCTTGATCAGGAGATAAAGGGGGAGGTGATCTATGTGGTGTAGGGGGTGAAGAAGTCGGGGTTACAGCGCACAGAAATGCAGACAAGACCAAGCGTTTTTCAACTGCTGTTTACGTCGGAGTATTGACGGATTTAAATGATGATGCCACTGTAAGTTGACGTGTCACACATAAATCGAGCAACAACATGGGTGCATCTTATATATAATATGAGTCGGCTTTTGACCCATTTATCCGTACGCACTAGTAGTATACATGTGTATACCGAGTTGAGATGACTAGTACTATACACGTGTATAGTACTATAGACATGTATAGTCCTAGTCTCCACAAACCAGTAAATTCGTACTACCCGATGGCGTCAGTACGAGTGCTGTTTCCGTCGATCGCTGCATTAAAATCCTCCAAGCGAAGGCGCCTAGACGAAACTTCAGACGTCGTACTCGATGAGTGTAAAATCTCAAGTGAAAATGCTTTCTCCATCGATATGAAACTCACAAGTCAAGACACGAGCTTCGGTTCCAATTCAATGGACATGAAGACAACACAGAGCCGCATTCAATGTGCCGAGTGTGGCGAACACTTTATGTTTGCAACAAAGCTGGTTGAACACAGTAAAAAAACGCAGCATCGACCCTTTGCTTGTCACTACCAAGACTGTAAAAAGTGCTACACCAAGCGAGAACATCTGACGCGTCACGTTGAGACTGTGCACGTGTGTGGTGGTACAATTCAATCACTAAAACAAGGCAAACGGTTTAATTGCAAACTTTGTGAGGCTCGATTTGCCTACAATCACGGCCTTACACGTCATATGAAACGCTCTCATCGAAACGTGAACCTCCCATTTGAATGTTTTGAGTGTCTTAAGGGGTTTAAGAAAAAGAGTGAGCTCCAAGCACATTCGTACGTGCATACAGGTGTACTGCCTTTTGAGTGTCAAGAGTGTGGAGAACGATTTTTGAAGCGTTTCTGGCTCACACGGCATCAAAGGAAGCATGATGCAACCAAAAAAGCAGATACTCAAGTGTATGTGTGTGAGTGTGGTGAGATATGCTTTGATGAAGACGAGCTGAAGCGTCATAAGCAAGTAAAACACAGCAATGAAGTCAGAGAAGATATTGTGGATGGCAGTGGGAGTCCTAAAACGAAAGTGCCCACGTCTGTGTGTCTTGTGTGTGATCAAACCTTCAGTCGAAAGCAGTATCTGCGTGCCCATTTGCGCACGCATTTTGAGTCGTTGGATGATCGCAAACAATACACATGTCCAATGGACGGATGTGACAAGGCGTACACACGTTCGTCGAATTTGATGACACATTACAACGCAGTCCATGATAAGCTTAAGTCAAAGCGATTTGCGTGTCCACGTAAAGACTGCACGGCACGATTCGGCTATAAGACGGTTCTGAAGCATCACATTGAGAGCATTCACGATAATCCAAAGCCACCTAAACGGCGCGAACGCAAGTCTGCGGGTATTCTTGAACAAGTGCTTGGAGTGAACCAATTCGGCGAGCAAGAACCACAAGTCGCTCTTGCAGTGGAAAAATGATTAACTGAGCCACTGTAGACGCAGGCAAACTGTACAGCTTTTTACGTAATATGAAATGCATGCAGCCGTTTTTCTCATGACTCAGCACGTCTGCTACTCTATCTGAGGCCACCGTCGAACATGCACGTGATAGCCAACTTGTATCAAGTTGTCGTGCTGTGATCGAGTAATACATTTAGACCATGACGTGCAATCTGCTTTCATTCATCACGATACAGACAGCTCAATACAAGTCCTTCCAAGTATCATTTCATACGAAACAGCTCTAGATGATGTTATTGCGCTGCGTTATTGCCGCCAGACCACAGTCTAGCCGCACTCCCATTTACTAACTTACACCTGAGGGCCAAACTTAGAGTAATCCGTGACGTCTGCCGACACGTACTTCTTAAAGTTGTCCTTAAACATACTAGCCAGTTTCTTGGCCGTAACGTCGTAGGCCGCCTTGTCACTCCAAGCCTCACGCGGGTTCAGCACGTTTTCGGGAATATCAGCCAGCTTCTTGGGCACCTGGAAGCCGAAGTTAGGGTCCACCGAAAACTCGGAGGTTTTAATTGAGCCGTCCAGGATGGCGTCAATGCACGCACGTGTGTTCTTGATGCTCATTCGCCTGCCGACGCCGTAGCCGCCGCTCGTCCAGCCAGTGTTAACAAGGTAGACAGAGGTGTTGTGCTTCTTCAGCTTCTGCTGCAACAGATCAGCGTACTTTGTCGGGTGCAGGGGCAGGAAAGCTGCGCCAAAGCATGCACTAAAGGTAGCCGTGGGCTCTGTCACACCACGCTCCGTGCCGGCAACTTTGGCTGTGTATCCCGACAGGAAGTGGTACATTGCCTGACCGTCGCTCAGCTTGGACACGGGCGGCAGCACACCGTAGGCGTCGCACGTCAGGAATACAATGTTGGACGGGTGACCGCCGGTCGAGGACGGCTCGTGGTTCGGGATGTGATAGATGGGGTATGACACACGGCCATTTTCTGTCTTGGACGTGTTGTAGAAGTCTGGTTCCTTGGTCTCCGCGTCCACGAAGACGTTCTCCAGCAAAGCATTGCGCTTAATGGCGTTGTAAATATCCGGCTCGTTCTCGCGGCTCAAATTGATGGTCTTGGCGTAGCATCCGCCTTCAAAATTAAAGATGCCATCGTCATCCCATCCATGCTCGTCATCACCAATGAGGTTACGGTGCGGATCAGCCGACAACGTGGTCTTGCCCGTGCCTGACAGGCCAAAGAAGAGAGCCGTGTCCCCATTTTTGTCCTTGTTGGCTGAGCAGTGCATGGCCATAACGCCATCTAATGGCAACCAGTAGTTCATCATGGAGAAGATACCCTTCTTCATCTCTCCACCGTACCACGTGCCTCCAATGACAGCAACGTCCTTCTCAATGTTAAAAGCAACAAACACCTCGGAGTTAAGACCGTGTTTCTTATAGTCCTCGTTCGTAACTTTGCAAGCATTTACAATAGTAAAGTCTGGCTTAAAGTCAGCAATCTCCTCCTTACTCTGCGGACGAAGGAACATGTTGGTCACAAAGTGATGCTGCCATGCAAGTTCTGTAATAAAGCGCACTTTCTTGCGTGACGCCGGATTGGCGCCAGCATAGCCGTCAAAGACGTAAACCTTCTCGGCTGAGCTGTAATGTTTAGTCACAGTCTTGTACAGCTCATCAAATACTTCGGCACTCACGGGTCGATTAATGTCACCCCACCAAATGTTCTTATTTGATGGCGCCTGGTCGACAATGTACTTGTCTTTGGGCGAACGACCCGTAAACTTGCCCGTGTCAATGGTGTACGTACCATTCTTGACAAATTCACCCTCACCATTCTTCTTCTCATGAGCAGCAATCTCATCGTAGCTGAGGTTACGATGCACCTGAGTCTTGGCATTTGTGACACCAAACTTTTCAATACCGAGCGACGCGGCGCTGGCATTGGCAAAGGTGCGTAGGGTAAAGGAAGGTGCAAAGATAGGCGATGATTGCACGAGCTTTACGGATGCAAGGCGCTGCATACGCAGACTCGTACGTAAAGTAGCCGTAAACATTATAAAGTCTCAGAGGCTTCTTTGAAGACGGAGGTAAATTCAGAAGTGAGTGGAAAGATATAAGGTCGTACTTACTGACGAGCAAAAGTAGCCAATCCAAGAGAAGGCAAACCTACCCCCTCCCCTTTGATACATTTCGCCTTACGGCACACGAACGCTTAACTTCAACCAGCTTGTGCGTACGTAGCCGAGCCGGACCGCGCTGGCCACTGGTATCGTCGTCATCAGCAGTACGAAACATCAGCGCGTCACGCAGCGGCGTTGAGCAATTGCAGTTTCGTCGCAATTCGGCAACAACTGGAATGCGTGTCCTCTGATTGTATTGTCATAGACCAACAGTGCTCTCGTGGCCAAGCAATGCTTTGGTATGAAGTATAAAATTACGAGGCGGACGTCAGACTCGCTTGCTTATCGCACCATTTAGACACTACAACACCGCGGTGCACCCACCACGCGTGACGCGCTTTTATCGCTCAAGAAGTAGACATTTGAAAGCTGCCTCAGCTTTTGACAACCATTTGGCCAGTGATGTGATGAACTCACATATTTGGCTGCGAGATGCACATTCCCATTGCAGGCTGAAGCCTCTGTTGTCTCACCTTTCCGCCTGGAGGAGGAAAACGCTTCAGCATATGAGCTGAAATGGTAGACGTCAGAAGACCAGCATCGTGTCAAAGCGCTTGCGAATGGAAGGACATGTGCGCCATTTTCCATCCAAGCATCCGGACGAGGCAGCAGCAATCGGATGCACATATACGCTCGTGGGATGCGCACAATGCACCAAGAGATTGTTCCTCAGAACGCGTAGTAAGGAGCTGCAGAAGGCGAAGATTATCAAATCTTTCTTGTTTCAGATGTCAGAAGATAGTGCTTTAACTCAGCCGCGGGATCTAGTTTCCAGAGACCTGCGATGAGAACCTGTGTCTGCAGTATTGTCATGGTCAATGAAACAGGTCACAATACTTTGAATGGTGAATCTCGCATACTGCATGGAGCATTAAATGATAGCTTTTATTTTGTGCACTATCTTATGGATGGACCCAATTTTTTTTGATTTGAGGACAAGGCGATGGTGTGCTACACACCACGTCCATAAGAACTACTTGTTCGTACCGGTTCAAGTACCGGAGGCATTTGTCCGACGGCGTACCGGTCTTGCCGACGGCGGTAGACTCAGACTGCGACACATGGTGCGCTTTCCAAATAATCCCTCTACATCATCATTTGCTTAGTATACGCAGCACCGACTGCATCCATTCGCGCACAAAATACGCGCAAGTATGCAGTCTGTATAGCATCGACAAGCAGGATGGAATGTCCACAGGTTTATCGAACAAGGTGCTCGGTCCTTTGGCTGACCCCATGGTGGTATCATAGCAGAGTCGATGACATATCTGAGACGTCAGTCGCCGTGTTCTTGACTACTCTTCATGTTTTAGCCTTAATTTCGGCCAAAGGCTTTTCAATGTGGTTGGACTCATCGCACTTAACTTCCGTTCATGTCTAAAGTGTTGCCCTACCACTCATTGGTACGCTTTGCAGCCGCAGTAAGCGTTGCTGCCCTGTTTGTCATTTAACGATCCTTGCGGTTCTGATTCATGTATACAAGCCGATCAACATCCGTTTCGTCATAGCAGTTACGTGGTTGATCGAAGACCATGAGGTCATTTTGCCCACACGTCATGCAATGCTGCGGAGGGTTGCTTGCTACCATTCAGCAGATTATGCTGTAAATTTTCATCACCCTCACTATCATTTCTGGGCGCAGCACTGCTAGACATTGACTATGGAGCGAACGAGATGTGACAGTACTATGTCCTGGATAACCCGATTAGAGTCGGCATGGTACACATTCCAGACGTACTTACTTGCTAAGGGTGCTATGCTGATAAGCAGTTTATGCTTTTATGCATCTACACGTATCTGGAAATCGATGAACGACGATCCGGCTGACCGGATCGATCCCAATAGATATTGCTAGCTAAAGTCTGGCTGTTTTCAGCAATAACGACGTGCCTTTGGTGGCTTGATCTGCCTCCTGATCATGTTCAGGCAAAAGACCGTTGAGATATTAAAACAGTGCTAGTGAAGGGAATGATTGCTTGGCGCCTCGTACTCGTCGGTCGGAATGATTGCGGCCAAGTCCAGTCGTGTTCCAGTAGATTGATCTGCTATTTGATTGGTTGGAATCCAGAACGAAGCTGTGGCCAACGGGCGCGAAACATCTCTGATTGGGTGGACCGTGGGGAGAGATGACGTGGCCGAAATCTACGCTCAGTGATAGTGACATCTGTTTAGTGCTCAATGTTTGGTTGGTCATGGGGTGATCTAGTTGCCGAATTGTAATTATACGTTGGGATGCTAGCGTTTCTGTCAGTGAATCAGAATGATCTTCAGTTCGTTTCGCGCATGTTTACTTGAACATGCTCGCAGCGAAGGCTTGAAAAGAAGGTTGCGATCATTCATGATCACTTGGTTTCACTATGGGGATAGAGAAACGAAAACGAAGGAGTTGCGCAATGTCGCCCCGCCCTCGGTCACGAGGTTAAAAAGATAGAAAAAACCTTGAAAGGTTTTGTAACCAATCTCATGGTGGAGAGCTCTCTCTGGCCGAATCATTCCTGAGGAAGAATCCGAGCAAAGAGGTGAGCATGGGAATGTGATCAAAGGCAACGGGTTGCTCGCCAGTCTGGACAGACGAGAGTATCTGACGTGTGTAAAGACGATTCTGACGTGCAACGGTTGTATCTTTTTGTTTTGTCGCCTGTACAGAAACAAGAAGAATGGAGACGACTGCTGATCAGCGCAAGTGCCACAACTGCGGCGAGTCCGGCCACATTCGTCGTGACTGTTCTGAGGCTCCCTCGCAAGAGAGCGGCCCTGGTGGCTACAACAGTGGGGGTGCTGCCTGTTTTGGCTGCGGAAAATCTGGTCACCTGAAGCGTGACTGCCCTACGAGCGCCGGTGGCCGTGCCTGCCACAACTGCGGCCAAGTGGGCCACATCCGTCGCGATTGCGCTGAAGATGTGCAGCCACCGAAATGCCATAACTGCGGTGAGTCGGGTCATCTCCGTCGTGACTGTGCACAGGAGCTGCGTGAGTCACGCAAGTGCCACCACTGCGGCCAAAGTGGTCATCTCCGTCGTGACTGCCCTGATGATAACGGTCCTAACGAGGACAAATGCTACCAGTGTGGTGAGGCTGGTCATTGGGCCCGAAACTGTCATGGCGTTACTGCATAAGCACCCGTGAAGGATCTGACTGCGAGAGGAAGAGGGAGTGAAGGAGCGAGCGAAAAAGGAGAGGGCATTAGATGTGTGTGATGACGCGCGGAACTGCCTGCTTTGTACTAGTATTTTCCCATGAGATCTTTGGCTTTTCGTAATGGTGAGACACGTAGTGAGAGGAAGAAGGAGCTCTTCTGGATGCGGCATCACGTCGTGGCTTCAACATGTGAGGTCGCTGTGGACCGCAGCAGTACTTGGATTTCTTATTAACTAAACTAACATGTCAAAACAAACACAATCCACCCATACACCGAGCCGGATTAGAATAACGATTACCATCTTGTTGCAAGTATGAGCCATATACACGTATATAGTCATGTCTACCATCAAAACCCTTGCACGCGCAGTTTATAACCAGATACTTCTGCGCCCTGCTATCATTTTTATATTTTTCTTCTCGATTTTCTCAAGTAGTTTACTTTCCTAGTAGCAGCAATCATCGAGCAAGAGAAGACGATCAACATGAAAGAGCAGTTGACAAACTGCTCGCTCGTTTGTCTCGCTCATTTCACACTGTCATGTGATGGTCACTTTCTTGACAATGACACTCGAAAGCTATTGCTTTGAATTGAATGCCGCCTTCTTCGCCGCTAGTTTTCTGTCCCGTTCGTCCATCATACGGTCCCAGTCCGTCAAAAGCTCCAACTTGCTCTGAATATTCACATTGCATAAATACAAACCCCAATTATTGTTATATGATACACAAAATGCAGCGAGAGATAAGTATTACAGAAAAAAAAGCAAGCGCACCTGCATGTTGTTATGAGCCTGTCGCTTATTGACTGCACCTAAACCCACACCCATAAGCGAGAAGGCGAGAGAGATGACTACGAGACCTGGTAGAACTTGATAGGGCATTTTACAGTGATAAAAGACTTGAGCGAATGTGAGGCGCAGGAACGCCCCCGACCCCTAACTCAGATGTAGCGCAAAAGTCATAGAAAACTCAAGATATTTCTATACTCTTTTTCGATCAACAAAGCGCCCATACAAAGATTTAGTTTCAAGTCATTTTAGTATTTCAAGGCTAAAAAATAGAGCGTTTCCTGTATACTGTAGTAGTATTCATGAGACTATTTGCCATAACAACTATGATCCCGATTATTAAAAGGCGGCAACGTATTGAATCATTAAGCTTTTTGAACAAAGTAAACACACTATACAGCAGGCCCAAATGTACATGTACATGTTTATGCGTCGCAATATACACTGCTGATGTGTGCAATTACTTGCCAGAACCCCATGCTTTCTGCACAGCTGCCAGTTTATCAGCCAGTACCTTCAACGGGTTTGCCCATTCCCCCCAGAATGCAGTGAGACCACCTGAACCCTTTCTCTCCTGTTCATTGAGAGCCTTGGTGATACGCTGAGCTAGCAACTGGGACGGATACTCGATCAAGTGGTACGAAGCCGTCGCTAGCATACAGACAAACCCGAATCGGGAAAATAGCCTGCAGTAATAGTTTGGCTGAGATTTGACACGCTTATTATAGACAACAAAGCCATGCAGCAGGTAGACGGAAAAGCTGATCTTGCCCCAGTAACGCAAGAAACTCCACTCAAGCATCGATGACAGCGGCGACGGTAGGAGCATCTCGCACGCGAGCACAATACTCAAGACCAAACTAACAAAAGGAAATCCCGGAGATTCCTTCACTGGGTTTTTGTGCACCCAAATGAAAAATAGTCCACGGAAGGCAATGCTGAGGAAAACAGCAAGTGCCAAAGACTCAATCGTACGGAGAATGAGTTTGTGAATGAATCGAACCTGAAAATTATTTACCCGGATCCACGTGTCCAATTTGACAAAGAGCACTGCAGTCATCGACCCCACCACGAACGTCGGAAGGTGGGGACGCATCCCCGTGTGGCTCGTGCGAAACTCGTTGCATCCTTCCTTAGCAACCCAGTAGTACGCCGGAATATAAGGCACCCACCAGAACTTTCGTAGTAAAAGTGTCCCCAGCACAAAAACCGGAATGAAAAAGTAGTACGAGATCTCAAGAGGTAGAGTCCAAAAGACAAAGTAGCGGTGGTGAAACTCAAACGTGAGGGTTTGGTAGAGATCATAGATCCCTGACTCCTTTATTGCAAAGTAGTGGTCCTTTACCTGATCATCCATGAACCACAGCGCAATGCACGTGATTGCAAACAATGGATAAACTCGACAGAACCGTCTAGAAAAATAGTCGGCCAGAGCAAAAATCCATGTCCGGATTCCTGCGCCTTGATTGAGCATTCGTATGCTCTTTTTCATGAAATTCCACGTCAGTAGGAATGACGACAAGACAAAGAACGTGTCTACTGCCACCGCACCCATATTTAAGTCCCTCATGTACTCCTTTGAATGCTGCATGAAGACTAGGATAGCGGCCAAACCACGTATACCGTCAAGAAACAACACTTTTGTTGGATGTGTCGATGCCGTTGTCGTCATCGTTTTTACAAGTTTCGTGTGCTTGTCCTTCTTTTCCTCTTGTTCATCCTGCATCAATAGTGGTTCATCCTCAGGTATCGATTGCACATTGATAGTCAAGTCATCATATTTCTTGGCAGGTTCATTAGTACAAAGCATTTCCAATTGGAGATCTAATGTTATACTTTCGTAAGACCTTCGTAAGACCTTCGTAAGACCTTGTTGCTGAATGAATTAGTATACTGTTAGTATACAAGGTCGTCAATGTCCCCGCCATCTCCACATACAATTTGCAGCTTTTTGATTGGATAAATTGTCAAAACGATATCGATATAATTGTATCATACAAAATCGGCGTCAATGAGACCTTTGAGACTTAATAATATCAAGCCATCCACACGACAGAAAACTTGCCCAAAAACTACCTTATATCGAGAGAGATGGTAAGTTTCATGTGGTCCACGCCTCACCTGCGCTATAATAAGTCGGCACCATGAAGAACGATAGCGACGCAGCCTGGTGCGACGTCTTTGGCGAATTGCTGGTGTTTAAGCAGGACTTTGACACTGCCATGCACATACTTATGTTCCAGGATGAAAAGGTGGCGCGACTGTCGCTTGAAGATTCACCGCTGAAGAGAATTAAGCGAGGAAAACGGACCATAACCCGCAGAAATTGCACTTCAATAAGGCAGAGCCCCAGTAAAAAGCGCAGACGATCAGAAATATCACAAATAAAACGTGGAGAGGATCCGCGTTTATCTCTACGTGTCATTACGTCTTTTTCCAGTGAAGATGACGATGACAAAGAGAAAAAGAGGGGGAAAAAAGTGACACAAGACATTGAGACGAAAAACGACGTTGTGGTCGAGGATTTCGCTACTTTGTTAGGAGAATGTATTGATAGAATAGCCATGGTGCCGAGTTTATTCAGTACTGGGTCTGGAAAGATGATGTCAGTGTCCAAGTCGCGGTTGCAGGTGTACGAGGAGAAGCTGAACAGTGAGGAGGAGTCTATGGCCGATAGCACGGCCATGGTGCCGAGTCTATTCAGTACTGGGTCTGGGAAGACGATGTCAGTGTCCAAGTCGCGGTTGCGGGTGTACGAGGAGAAGTTGAACAGTGAGGAGGAGGCAGTGGCCGATAGCACGACCATGGTGCCGAGTTTATTCAGTAGTGGGTCTGGGAAGACGATGTCAGTGTCCAAGTCGCGGTTGCGGGTGTACGAGGAGAAGCTGAGCAGTATGGAGGAGTCTATGGCCGATAGCACGGCCATGGTGCCGAGTTTATTCAGTACTGGGTCTGGGAAGACGATGTCAGTGTCCAAGTCGCGGTTGCGGGTGTACGAGGAGAAGTTGAACAGTGAGGAGGAGTCTATGGCCGATAGCACGGCCATGGTGCCGAGTTTATTCAGTAGTGGGTCTGGGAAGACGATGTCAGTGTCCAAGTCGCGGTTGCGGGTGTACGAGGAGAAGCTGAACAGTGAGGAGGAGTCTATGGCCGATAGCACGGCCATGGTGCCGAGTTTATTCAGTACTGGGTCTGGGAAGACGATGTCAGTGTCCAAGTCGCGGTTGCGGGTGTACGAGGAGAAGCTGAACAGTGAGGAGGAGTCTATGGCCGATAGCACGGCCATGGTGCCGAGTTTATTCAGTACTGGGTCTGGGAAGACGATGTCAGTGTCCAAGTCGCGGTTGCGGGTGTACGAGGAGAAGCTGAACAGTGAGGAGGAGTCTATGGCCGATAGCACGGCCATGGTGCCGAGTTTATTCAGTACTGGGTCTGGGAAGACGATGTCAGTGTCCAAGTCGCGGTTGCGGGTGTACGAGGAGAAGCTGAACAGTGAGGAGGAGTCTATGGCCGATAGCACGGCCATGGTGCCGAGTCTATTCAGTACTGGGTCTGGGAAGACGATGTCAGTGTCCAAGTCGCGGTTGCGGGTGTACGAGGAGAAGCTGAACAGTGAGGAGGAGTCTATGGCCGATAGCACGGCCATGGTGCCGAGTCTATTCAGTACTGGGTCTGGGAAGACGATGTCAGTGTCCAAGTCGCGGTTGCGGGTGTACGAGGAGAAGTTGAACAGTGAGGAGGAGTCTATGGCCGATAGCACGGCCATGGTGCCGAGTCTATTCAGTACTGGGTCTGGGAAGACGATGTCAGTGTCCAAGTCGCGGTTGCGGGTGTACGAGGAGAAGCTGAACAGTGAGGAGGAGTCTATGGCCGATGGCACGGCCATGGTGCCGAGTCTATTCAGTACTGGGTCTGGGAAGACGATGTCAGTGTCCAAGTCGCGGTTGCAGGTGTACGAGGAGAAGGTGAGCAGTATGGAGGAGGCAGTGGCCGATAGCACGACCATGGTGCCGAGTTTATTCAGTAGTGGGTCTGGAAAGACGATGTCAGTGTCCAAGTCGCGGTTGCAGGTGTACGAGGAGAAGTTGAACAATATGGAGGAGGCAATGGCCGATAGCACGACCATGGTGCCGAGTCTATTCAGTACTGGGTCTGGGAAGACGATGTCAGTGTCCAAGTCGCGGTTGCAGGTGTACGAGGAGAAGCTGAGCAGTATGGAGGAGGCAGTGGCCGATAGCACGACCATGGTGCCGAGTTTATTCAGTACTGGGTCTGGGAAGACGATGTCAGTGTCCAAGTCGCGGTTGCAGGTGTACGAGGAGAAGTTGAACAATATGGAGGAGGCAATGGCCGATAGCACGGCCATGGTGCCGAGTCTATTCAGTACTGGGTCTGGGAAGACGATGTCAGTGTCCAAGTCGCGGTTGCGGGTGTACGAGAAGAAGTTGAACAGTATGGAGGAGTCAATGGCCGATAGCACGGCCATGGTGCCGAGTCTATTCAGTACTGGGTCTGGGAAGACGATGTCAGTGTCCAAGTCGCGGTTGCAGGTGTACGAGAAGAAGTTGAACAGTATGGAGGAGTCAATGGCCGATAGCACGGCCATGGTGCCGAGTTTATTCAGTACTGGGTCTGGGAAGACGATGTCAGTGTCCAAGTCGCGGTTGCAGGTGTACGAGGAGAAGGTGAACAGTGAGGAGGAGTCTATGGCCGATAGCACGGCCATGGTGCCGAGTCTATTCAGTACTGGGTCTGGGAAGACGATGTCAGTGTCCAAGTCGCGGTTGCAGGTGTACGAGGAGAAGGTGAGCAGTATGGAGGAGGCAGTGGCCGATAGCACGACCATGGTGCCGAGTTTATTCAGTACTGGGTCTGGGAAGACGATGTCAGTGTCCAAGTCGCGGTTGCGGGTGTACGAGAAGAAGTTGAGCAGTATGGAGGAGTCAATGGCCGATAGCACGGCCATGGTGCCGAGTTTATTCAGTAGTGGGTCTGGGAAGACGATGTCAGTGTCCAAGTCGCGGTTGCAGGTGTACGAGGAGAAGGTGAGCAGTATGGAGGAGGCAGTGGCCGATAGCACGACCATGGTGCCGAGTTTATTCAGTAGTGGGTCTGGAAAGACGATGCCAGTGTCCAAGTCGCGGTTGCAGGTGTACGAGGAGAAGCTGAACAGTGAGGAGGAGGCAATGGCCGATAGCACGACCATGGTGCCGAGTTTATTCAGTAGTGGGTCTGGGAAGACGATGTCAGTGTCCAAGTCGCGGTTGCAGGTGTACGAGAAGAAGTTGAACAGTATGGAGGAGGCAATGGCCGATAGCACGGCCATGGTGCCGAGTCTATTCAGTACTGGGTCTGGGAAGACGATGTCAGTGTCCAAGTCGCGGTTGCGGGTGTACGAGGAGAAGTTGAACAGTGAGGAGGAGTCTATGGCCGATAGCACGGCCATGGTGCCGAGTTTATTCAGTACTGGGTCTGGGAAGACGATGTCAGTGTCCAAGTCGCGGTTGCAGGTGTACGAGGAGAAGGTGAGCAGTATGGAGGAGGCAGTGGCCGATAGCACGGCCATGGTGCCGAGTCTATTCAGTAGTGGGTCTGGGAAGACGATGTCAGTGTCCAAGTCGCGGTTGCGGGTGTACGAGGAGAAGTTGAACAGTGAGGAGGAGGCAATGGCCGATAGCACGGCCATGGTGCCGAGTCTATTCAGTACTGGGTCTGGGAAGACGATGTCAGTGTCCAAGTCGCGGTTGCAGGCGTACGAGGAGAATGTGAGCAGTATGGAGGAGGCAATGGCCGATAGCACGGCCATGGTGCCGAGTTTATTCAGTAGTGGGTCTGGGAAGACGATGCCAGTGTCCAAGTCGCGGTTGCAGGTGTACGAGGAGAAGTTGAACAATATGGAGGAGTCAATGGCCGATAGCACGGCCATGGTGCCGAGTTTATTCAGTACTGGGTCTGGAAAAACGATGTCAGTGTCCAAGTCGCGGTTGCGGGTGTACGAGGAGAAGTTGAACAGTATGGAGGAGGTAATGTTGCTCTCGAGTATGGACCCAGTTAATTTGAGTGCGCGAAACGCCCGCTACAACGCTAGCGGTTTGGGTGGTACGAAAAATGGTGCTGAGGGGACCCGACTGGGAAATGTGGGTATAATTGGTTTGACGATGAGGAATCAGTCGAAGATGCTTGGCGGTTCACGTGAAAGACTGATGCCTTTTTGTGCTGTGGCGGATGATCCTGCACTTGTTGGTTGCAGTCGAGGTTCAGCCTTACCACCTGATCGATCACGTGAGAGTGTGTACCATCAAGTTGAATCGCACAGTCGTGGTCTGGGACTTGACTGTAGTGACAAAGAAAATGTTCATCCTGAGAGTTTACGAGATAGAGAAACCGCTGCAGTAGAAACTTCTAAGATGTGGCGGCCAAGATTCAGCTTGAAAAAGCCGATCTTACGGTCAGTCAGTAAGTATCGTGAACACCAATCTATTCAACATCAAGGAATGGCGAAAAGAGTTTTGAAGCCGTCGATCGAACCTCGAGCGAAATTGATAGGCAAAAGACAATTTCACCCACCGCTTCCTAGCAAACGTTTGTGCGCTAACGACTTCGAAGGCCTTCGAGAGCTAGGCCCCCACCCTACAGGTCTGAGAAGCAATACAAAAAAAGCTATCGCGGTTGAAGCCCAGCCTTTCGTTTACCAGGAAACCATGAAGATTTCATTGGCTTCCTTGATGAGGCTATATGAAGATCGTAGCCGTGTTGAAAAGGGCTTTGAGCTCGATCGGCGTGAAGTGTTAAACTGCATTACTGCAGAAAATGCCGTTAATGTTTGCTTCTCGCGTGATGGAAATTTAATGTGCTCCTCTGAAGCATCCTACGACAAGGCGCTTTTCACGGGGCCACGTGAGCTATACCGTCAACTTAAAGTGAGAAAGCACATTGTGAAGACAATGGGGGCGACGTTCGCTTGGTTTTTGAATCACTATCGATGGATCGTTTGGAAGTTGGCTGCTATGGAACGCTCCTTCCCTCACCTCTTGCTAAAAAAGTATCTTACGAAGGATCAAGTTTTGAAACAGATTACTTACCGGCATCAGCGAGACCTGAACGATGCACAACGCTCAATTTTGAAGAAAGTTCTCAATCGAGATGCAAGTTCGCTAAATTGTATGGTTCTATGCGTTGCTGCAGTGCTGCCGTTTCCTGCAAAAACGAACAGCTCCTTCGACGAGGAACTTCCAGCGTGTTGGAATTTGGCTCTCGTCCTTACAGATGGGTGGTATTCTGTGTACGCTGTCCCTGATGCACCTTTAGCAGCAGTATTATGGAAGCTTAATGCAAAGTCGAGCATTGTTGGGACAAAACTCGCAACGTGGAATGCATCGTTACAGAATTCGGTGGAGGGAGTTGATCCGCTGGAGTGTGCTATCGTTTGTGAATCGCAGTGGAAAAACCCCTTGCTAGCTAAGGAAGATCTGGCGAAATGGCCATACTTACACTTACGTTACAACAGTACGCGTCGAGTGAGATTTGAGACGCGGCTGGGAGTAGAGGAATTGCGCTACGTGATACCTCCAATATTACGGCAGCGAAAAAAACATCAGCCACAACTCACGTTTGCATTGTTGAAGAGCATACCATTAAAAAGTCTGGAGGTTGGAGGCGGGATGGTTCGCTCGGTGCGAATTCGAGTGACCCGCGTTTCTCCTCTTCTTCATATACAGGCGAAGGAATGGACGTTAGGGCCACGAATTCTCTGTGGTGAGCACCTACCGCTGTATTTCGAGCTTCGGTCCGAGTATGGTAGAACCGCTATGCAGGAAAAGCATCAACAAGATGGTTTGGACAGCCCAGTGAACGATTGGTCGGGTGATGTTCTGATTGATGTGCCTCCACCAACTCCTTATATCAAAGTGGACGTGGAATGCACACACAACTCTGCCAACGACTATCTTGGTTTGGGCTGTGGTATTTTGACAATCTGGCGGCCCTCGGAGGAGTTGCTATCTGGTGGAATCAAAGAAGGTTGTGAATACTTCGTCAGCAGCTTGACCGTTAACTGGAAGCTCGACGGCGGGCGCGGCCATGATGCATTCTTACAACTCAGCTCAACAAAACACAGCAGCTTTGAGAAAGTTCATGATAAAAAAATTTCGTCAGATGACGAAAGCAAGAATGCTGCACAGCTAAATCAAGGTCAACGAGTGTGTCTTGATGTCCAGCAAGCAACATTGAACTACCTATCAAATTTTGAAGAGGGGTTAAACGGCCGGAGAAATGAAAGGAGGCCGACAATTGATGTCTGTGTTTGTGTCGTGCTGGTGGCAGCTCGAGAAATGCAAGATGTTTCGACCCCGTCAGATAAGAGGCAGGCAGAAGTATCACTGCTTGACCCCGCTATCAAGCCTAAGGAATTGCGGTATGTCGAACACGTCTTCGTCACAGACCAAAGTTGTCATTTGATGAGTATTCGCGTTTCCGGTATGAATGTCAGCATGCCGAAGAAGACGAGCAACGGTCCATTGAATCGCGCTTCGTCTTCTTCGTTCGACTTTTGCCGAGGGAGCAGAAGTATCTGGAAAGAGGGTACGGTATTGTGCTTGAGTGGTTTGGAAGTGTCGCACTACGACGAGCAACTTCGTATTTTAGACTGCGTCTTGGTCGAAAGTACGCAGATTGTGTCTTTTCCTTCGAAGAATTCCCCATTCTGGAACCACTTCAACCTGCTTCAGCGCGAAGCTGGCATTTTTGCGACGCGTGGTTTTTCCGCGCATGCTTTGCCTTCTGTTAGTGACTTCACGACAGCTTTCATGCAACTCAAAAAGTACGTGGAGCGAGATATCTTGCGTATGGACTATGTTCCATCCCAGGAGTGCAACGAGTCCCATGCTGAGAAGGTAGACCAAAAACAACTAACTCAAGACATACAGGTTCAGAAAGAAGGAGGTGGAGATGCTACAGATACGAAAAGAGACGACAAGGCGTCAAGCACACTGTGTCGACAATTGACGTGGGAAGCGAGTGTTATTAAGATCATGCCGTTGATTGGAGCTAGTAAATTGGCATTTCCTAGCGACGTGATAGCATTCGCATGTGTGAACATAAGGACAGATGATGACGCTTTTCGAATGTTGTATCTTACTCGAGAAGCGATGGTATCGATGCAGACGTTACTCAAACCCGCAGAGCATTGTCGTGGAGCAAACGGAATTGACTCTGACTTAGTGCAAACTGTCACTGAGTTGCTGAGCAAGGTCAAGTTGGGCAATACTGCCATCATCTTCCGTTTTGAGGTGCGTCAAACAACAAACGAGCGTCTGATCAATAGCTGGAAGCCGTGGGAGCGTCTTCATGCTTCATATTGGATAGCGGAGAAAGTCACAGCTACACCAAGCCGAACGTTGCGCTAATGGGACTATTCCCGCTGGTCTGGCCAGCATGTGAATATTCTAATGACGGACGGAACTGACAATTGCGATCGCATCCGTTGTCGACACAAACGGAGACGGAGGAAGATGATGAAAAAAGAGGAATGAGAAAGATATCTCTGCCAGCGATCGAACGGCTTCGATACGTCAGAACTAACGCCATCGTTAAAAACCGACAGCTCCAATATCACCTGAATGATCTAGAGCTCGTTGACTTACAACCATAAGACGAAGCTCATCATCATTGACCAGGAGCTTAAGTTTGCTGAGGAGTCAAAGTGAAGCTGCATCGTCACAGATAAAGTGGTGTCATGAGAGCAGCACGATGTGCATCAAGAGAAGCTGCTTCAACTCAAGAAAAATCAAATGCGTGTATGCGCGATCGTGCATGCCTCTAAAGGTTTTAACATCGTCAGTAAACCGCGTGCGTGCAGATACAACAGGCGACCAACGTAAATTAGCTTCAGCGACTGCTGTACTTTGAGCACTGCACAATAGAATGGATTGTATCATCACTTGGCTTGATTATAATTAGAAGTGGTCAAACGATGACTGTTTCTTGCTCTGTTTGTACACGACGCAGCCATGAGCTTGAGTCTATGAAGATCACGGCGAGAAAAATAGTCGGCAAAAAAATCACGCCAGGGGCTCCTATTGCCACCATCTTACCGTCCGTCGGGTTTGTCCTGCTCCTGCAACAAGGAGCTTCTCGACTCATCAAATGCACATTTGTCATCCTCGTCGGTCGAAATGTTGCCACGGCACACTTCGCCAAAGTTGTGCAAGCAACCGCGATCAAATGGATTGTAAAACTCATCCGTAGGAGTTTTCAAATACGGATACTTATCCTTGTTAAAGACTTCGTTCGTCGTAAGATTGCGGCTTACATTGCGCAGCTGAATAATCAGCAATGTGACCGTCGGCATGCCAAAGATAATCGCACAGAGGAGGAGGATGGCATGGATACTATGAAGTACGAGGGTTGAAGACTTCGTATGTACATTTACGTCTCCAGCCAATGCCCATTCCGGCGGTTGCAACCATCGCCATGGCAACAACGCAGAGCTAATAGAATCGCCCTTAGCGCTGGAAGCGGGCGGGTGCAAAGGAAAATGGCCCATCAAAATGCTCATCGATATTGCGCTGATGGTGAAGCAGAAACTTGACAGCGTCGTGAGAAAAACTAGGAAGCTACGGTGATTGCCGATTCCCACGCAGTTGTTGATCCACGGACAATGGTGATCAAAACGGTGCACACACCGCCTGCAGGCTGAACAGTGCTTTGAACGCAGCGGTTTGCGTGTGACACACGTCGGACACGGCACGACATTATCCTCCAACGCCAACAGTTCATAAGCGGGACGTGTTGAGCGTGGCACATACCCCGGGTCCTTGATGCAAACGTACACGTACATGATACACGTAAAAGTCAAGTATACCAACCCCACTGTCTGGTACCGTACTGTTTGATCAATGGTTTGAGGTGGTAAACATGGTACTGCAAAAATGAGCGACAGAGTCGCTGTCGTCAAGATCATACCCAAAAAGAAAAACACCGAGACCCCTTTGCGTGAAGCCCAGGCAACTAATCGGTCCGATGCACCAGCTTTTAAAGCACTTGCTGCGTCAAAGTGAGCACCTTGTCGTGCAATGTCCATTGCTGTTCTACCATGTTTATCCTTGGCATTAACAGGTGCTCCTTCAATGACAAGTTGTTTCGCAAGAAAAGCATCTCCAAGAGCACTGGCAATCATAAGTGGTGTCTGCTTTTCCGAATCACAAATGTTCTGGTTTGCCTTGTATCCTACAAGTAACATGACAGTGTATTGAAATCCTTCAAAAACAGCCCAATGCAGTGCCGTAGCTCCTCGACTATCTGTTTGATTCACATTTGCTCCACAAGACACAAGTAGACTCACAAGTGCTGCATTGCCCGTACTTGCTGCATAATGCATTGCTGTCATTCCGGAAGAGTTGATTGCATCTAATGAAGCTCCAGCATCAATCAATGTAGTTGCACATGCTACTGATGTACACAACATTAACGCTGTGGCACAATGTTTCGATTCTCCACATCGACTATTTAAAAAATCCTGCAATGTCCCACATTTTCGTTCCTCTTTGTCTAATTCCTGCGTCTCCGTACTCGCTGTACTATTCATCTCGTCTTCCGTCCTTTTTATATCTTTGTTTGTCACGTTCTTGTTGTCCAGCATAATTTCGTATTGATAATTATTATTTTTGAGTTTAGACAATAAATTATTGTCGTCATTTTGGTTTGGCAAATATTTTGTAGCCACCGAGATCAAATACGTCACAATAGTGGGGTATTCGTACAAGACGGCCAGATGTAAGGCATTCATTTCATGTCGTGCTTCATGGACCGTCAAGAGCCGGAACACACTCTCTGCCACACGACGGGTCGTCGTTTTGTCCGTCTTGTTTTTGTCCACGTCGCTCTGGCTCTCGGTGGCAATTTGAAGTGCTTTACACACAGCCATTTCCACGGCACTTTGAGCTTGGTAATAGTCACCTTTGACACAGGCAGAGCCAAGGATTTTAGCTGGTGATGCAAAGTACGCGTACTGGCTTTCACTTGCCACGTGTTCGTCGTCACTTGGTGACTCGTCATTGTCTTCTTGTGCTAATTGTGTCACTAAATTGCTAGATCGAGGGGGACTCGGAGTATGCTCAGGCTCTTCTTCATTCGGTAACACAGCGAATGGAGAGAAGGCAGAAGATGATGGGGATGACGCTGCATAGCTCGGTGATAGCAATGGTGCACTTGTGTTCAAGTGCACGCTACTGATCAGCGGCGTTAACTCGGTGGCTGCATTGGCCTTTTGTGCTCCTCGCATCACGAATTAAGCTTCGTTTTTGGATCGGTTGGCGAGGATTTAAGGTACGAAATAGCAGTACACAACGATTTAAAGAAAAAGACGTGATGGCAGCCACTAATTATAGACGGATTACCGTAAAAAAACGGGAGCATAAAAAAACGGTTTGGAAGATCTAGGGAGTGATCTGATACAGATCCCCTTGCTATAGTGGCTAGTCAGTATTTGTGCCACCCCCACAAAAACTCCTGTATCGAGTCATTAGCCATTATTCGACTGACTCAATGGCTTCTTCTTCTTCTTCCGACGCGGCGGTATGGGACGCAAAAACGCAGACGTTTCATGGCGGACAGGATTGGAAATTTCTTGACAACTTTACTGAAGACTTTAGCGTAACAACCAATGCATTGGGCACGCCCAAGAAGGCACTGGAAGCAGCTACACAAGCCATGAGCACAGTACATCATTATCCTCCGGCCGATTTTCAGCCTGCTATTAGTCACTTGGCTGCTTTTCTGTGGCCTGAGAAGTGGCAGCAAAACTTGCCACTTTTGCTTATGGGTAACGGTGCCAGTGAACTTATTGATCTCGTGATTCGCAGTGTGCCACACGGAGGTTGGCGTCCAGGAGAGACTGTGACACAATACAAAGAGTATGAACGTTCCAGTCAAGCTGATGGTCGTGAGACATTGGCTTGGAACGATCCGAAAGCGGCCTTGACGTGTCTTGTAAACCCGACGAACCCGACGGGAGATTATATGGACGTGGAGGAGATGAAACGATACATTGCAACCAATTGTCCTGACAACCATACGATCATTATTGATGAAAGCATGCAGCCATGGGTAGGATCCAAATGGCGTGAAGATTCACTAATTCATCAACGGAAATGGATCAAGCAGCTGAGTGAGACCCGTCACATTAATGTCTGGGTCATGACAAGCTGGACCAAGATCTGGTCTTGCACGGGGCTGCGTCTCGGCAGCGTCGTGGCTCCCACGCCCGAGCACGCAGCTGAGATCAAGCGCAAGCAAGTACCGTGGTCAGTTAATTCCATGGCGTTAGCCTTTGTGTCCGCTGTGGTAAAGGATGATGCTTACCTGCAGGAGACATGGGATGTCACGCCCAAGTGGCGTGCACACGCCATTGAACAGCTAACGACGCGCTTCCCCAAGTGGAAATTCTTTGGCAAACCTTTCTTGTCCTGGATTTGGTTGGACACCAAGTCAGCAACTACAAGTGAAGAAGCCTGTAAACTGGCCAAGGAGCATGGCGTGCCTGTTCGCAGTGGCAAACCCGGCTACAATCTTCCCACTTTTGTACGCATTGCTGTCCGTAGTCCAGAGCACACGGCTGTGCTACTCAAGGCTTGGGAGAAGCTACAGTAAATTCCTACAGTACGTCAGCAATCTGCTCTCTCTCTAGAGATATAAAAGTACTTTCAATAACATCAGCTGAATGTTTTTCAATGCAATTGTTCTCGTGTGTCCATCTCTCTCTCTCTCTCTCTCTTCTTCACTCTCTGTCAGGCGACATACGATGATCCAGTCTCTTGAATTTACCTTCCCACCCTCGTACCACGTCCGTATACTTCTCAATCAGGTCGTTTTTCTCTGCCAGCTCGGCCTCGAGGTTCAAAATCTCGAGCTCGAGCTCACTCTGTTGCTGTCGTCCTCCTACCGCTTCAGAGCGCTCTGTATCCACCTCTGTATCATCCATAGACTCGTCTACAGTCATAGAAGAAGAAAAGCTCACTGTTTCGTTCAGAAAAAGCTGCTCCAGCTGCTTCGCATGCAGGAAAAATTCTTCCAATCTCGCCTCAATCTCTGCCGTGTCGGCAGCGTCTCGTACAGGGTTAAAGCGGCAGTGTGGAGGGTACTGAATTGGAGGGCATACAAGAGACAAACAACTAGCAAATGCTGCATTCATTTCTGCCAATGCCGTCTTCCCAGGAGACATAGATGCCATCGTAGCATTCATACCATTGTCCTCTTCTCGAGCCTCGACCTTCATGAGGAACGAAATGATTGTGACAATATGGTCTGTTTATGACATCATTAGTTGTGCTACCTCGGTTTTGTGACAGCAAATTGGTTTTAAACGTGGCCAAACTGTGTGCACGGTATACCGACGCATACCGCGCAACAATTCGGTATGTGTATAGTAAAAAGACATACAATGCCTTGGCTATTCCATCTCCATCGAATCGTCATCTGACTCGATTCCACGCGCAAACGAGTCGTCACTTGATGCAATATCACGTGCAAACGAGTCGTCACCTCGTTGCTGCGTCTCACCTCGTACAATTGTCGCTCTTCCTGTTGTTTCCTCGTCGTCTTGATCATCCTCAACCATCATCTCGTCCTCGTCCATATCTTCCTCTTCTTCCTCTTCTTCTTCTGCGGATGAACTCGACTCCATTCCTAGACCCTCTGGTTCTTGAGACGCTTTGCTTTCTCTAAACACTTCGGATCCTATTGCTACTTCCTTTTGCAAGGTACTGGCAGCTCCTTCGCGGTGGAATTTAACACCAATGGGCACTGGTGCTCGGCGATTTACCAGCTCTTGGACTGTGTTTTCGAACGCTATTTCTTCGCGTTCGAGCTCGTCCAGATCTTGCATGTATGACTCTGCTTCTCCTACCCGAAAAGCACCACCACTGGCACCATAGAGCTCGCTGATACGCGGCATTAGCGTCGGTATTCCTGCCCCATAAGACGCCATGATAAAAAAGCGGTACTGGCGGTATTATACCGGTGAATGCCTCGTCGCAGCATGACAATGACGTAGTAAGAATAGGCAAACAAAAGGCATCTTCTTTCCATTATCATATGAAATAAAAAAAATGTGCACCCGAAAAATAAGGCAGCACTAGAGCACACGACAAATCGGGACTAAATCGTAGCTCCTGATGCATAAGCTAGGCTTCCGCCGTTGGGTAATTCATCGAGGTCGATGGAATGAGCTGACTGGTATTGCGCTTTCCAGAGTGCACGCCCACGCTGTAGACCAGCAAATTTCCGCAGTTCGTGCAAGCATTCGGGTTGCTTCCAAACGAGTGAACATGGTTGCACGCATTGCAAGCCATCCCCGTATGCGAGGGTGCCAGCACTGGACAGCCATTTACGTATTCACGCTGCATGTCAAGTGCCTTGTCCAGCGCTCTCCAAAGCGGCACAGCTAGCGGACACGCTACTTCTCCACCCAAAAGCTGCCGCACTGTAATATTCGGACCATAGCACCTGGCGTTCAGTGACTTGCGTGTACAAATGACACCGCCGCTAAGGCCAACGCCTCCGTAGAGTCCCTTGCTGTGGCTGTACGAAAAATTCGGCGCAATACCACCTAGGCCAACGTTTAGTGAAGCGCTAGTAGCTCGACCAATGGGGCCAACTGCAATATCAAGCTCCGATCCCAGCTGCACTTGACCATTTCTGGTAAACACCTTGACAGCACTCCTCGAACTTAGAATGATCATGTAGTTGACAACTTCACCACCAGCGATCATACCAAAGCCAAAACCTCCTGACGTCAAAAAACTTGGTGCCGACCATCCTCCAGTTGTACGCGAAATGACAAAGCCCGTTCCAATCTTGCCCGAAACCAAGAATCCCGCCTTGTACATCGTGATAAACACCAGTCCGTACGCTTCAGCCAATAGTTCGTGTGGAATCGACTGGTCTTTCAAAAGCTTTGGAGAAAAAAAGGTCTCAATCACTTTCACCGCTTTGTTCATCTCTTTCTTTAGCTTGGCTGTAGCTTTCACACTCATCATGTGGCCATTGTCCGGTAAGTGCGATCGCATAGACTCCAATACTGCCAGTGAATTAGACCGTTCTCGAATCGCCGCTGCCTCTTCTTTCAATGACAAATGAGGAGCAACGTATTTCATAGTCCGACATAGAAGCTCTTCATCTGTCGTGGCGGCTCTAGACAGCATCAATTGTTGCTGCTCTTCCTGGTACTTTTGTTGTAGAATTAAAGCCTTGGTAGATGGTTGGCAAATGCGCTGTGGGTAATGCTGCGAAACACTGGAATCTCGTTTCACAGCCAATGATGATGAAGGCAGTTCATGGCTGTAAGTTTCCGGTGTAATCGACGTCGAGTTCATCAAGGCGGAGATCGTGAAATGTCACGTGAATTGGAACGGCCGATGCGATGATGCACTGACATAGAGTTATGGATTTAGACCATGGGCTTCTTTCTACACGACTGTGTGGAGTACACGAAAATTGAGTACTACACACCAACGTAAATATAAAGAGAAGGAATCAATACGAGAACATGCTGTTTTGCGGCGTGTTTTTTTTCTTCTGTTGATTTTAAAGTGCTCAAAAGGTCCCTGCAGCTACACAACTCGAAAAATCTACTCGTATCATCAAGTCCACAAGTTGCATGGCTACACGACGCCGTTTTTGCTGCTTCAATTGCCTGTGTGTTTGTTAAAACCGATTGCCTCCCGACCGAATTCCTGCATTTTTTGGTGTTAAGTCGTATCTTGCATCATAAAACTAGGACCACCAGACTGCTGGACCTCGCTTTTTCTTGATCTTTTCTGGTAAAATAGCTTAGCTCCAGTGCGTGCGGTGCTCCTCGTCATTGGCCTTGATGCCCCACTTGACAATCCCGACCAATGCGACCGCGGTCGGGATGAGCACCAGACCATTCTCCTTGATTTTTCGAATTGTTTTGTAGGGAAGCGTCGTGATGAGGCTACGCACTGGATGCACCTCATAAGGCGACAAATGGCGTGTCGTACGGCCAAACTCGGGGCCGAACTTGGACCAGAACTTCATGAGGTTTACGCTTGGTGGCATCGTTCTCTACAGTATTTACTCGGGACGATTGTATGTATTTCCTGTGTGGCCTTGTGCTTTTGATGAAAACTACCACGGACGAGCGGCTACCAGATAAAACCTCTTGTAAACTGTATGATAGACTAAAAAACCTCAAGCAAGCGATTGTAACCAATCACGTGATGCAGCATTAGCACAAACGTGTCCATGCGACAGGGTGGTTGGTAAGTTTAATACCAGTATGTTTTATTAATGTGCCCCTAGGAGGGCAAGCGCAGCGTGCGAACCGTAAGGGGAGCACCAACCCTGTTACCCCCGGGGGGAGAGGATCGATGACCGCGGTTATCATTCCCTCTTTCCCCAATAGTTCCTGCTATTCTACGTCAGCCTTCAAGCCGCCGATTCGATCGCCGAGCGCGAATCTCGGTCCCACGAAGTGAACTTGCCAAGAACGTGAATTGATCGGCCCCGTCCAGGTGCATCAGCGGTCGATTGGGACTGATCGGTGTGGTGCCCGGCGCTTGTTGCGATCATTGAGCCACTGTTTACACCTCGGGCTGGATACCCGATTCCACGTGCCCTTTTCGGAGTGTCCCCCGTGACGCCCGACGTCTCGAGCCAGCAGATTGAGCCAGCAGATTGAGCCACGAGGCGAAGAATGACGAAGTCCTGGTAGAAGCACTCCAGACATCTTACCAATCCTTAATGTTTGAAATAGACGGTCTGTTCTTCTCTTAATGTGCCCCTAGGAGTTGGTAGCATCACGTCCTTTCTAATAGGATGCCTATTACGTTTTCTTTCATGCCTGAACAAGTGACGGCAATAGTTTAACCCTATTAAATAAATGTGTTGGCTACAGTAAGTAAAACTTCTTACTGACTAGACCAAGTAGAAGTGTGCCATGAACTTGAATGGCGATCACTAGCATAATGTATTAAAGAAAACTATCTTTTTCATCGCTCAGCTTCTGCATGACCATGTCTGTACGTCTTTCTATGTTCTACTACGTTTTAATATAAGACAACGTCGGTTTCAACGGTTCATTTGTGCCCTGAATTTTGCGTTTTGGCACTTCATTTGCCAATTTTTCGAATAGAAAACACACAGTCATTTTTGAAATGGTGTGTCGTCATTTTTGTCTGCTCGTAGCAGCATTAGCAGCGACTGTCATAGCGTCGGGGGAGGAAGCTGTGTCCAATCGATGGCTTGATGGAAAGCACGGGAAGAGTCGGTTCTTGTCTAATAGCTACAATGAAAGCAGTAGCAAGACAGACGTAAAAGTTGTGGAAGAGGAGGTGAGCAGGAGCGACAGCATCAACACTGACGAAGAAGAACAGATAGTTCCTGAGCAGGATACGAAGAAGACTGACAAGGCCGATAAAAAGAGCGACAAGACGGAGAGTGACAAGGACGATGAAAAGGTTGACAAGACGGAGAATGAGAAGGACGATGAAAAGGTTGACAAGACGGAGAGTGACAAAGCCGATGAGAAGGTTGACAAGACGGAGAGTGACAAGGACGATGAAAAGGTTGACAAGACGGAGAGTGACAAGGATGACAAAAACAGTGACAAGACGAAGAGTGAGTCAGCTGCCGATTCTGAAGAGCAGAAAGAGGTGACGGACAAGGAGGTGGTTGCTGTACCGCCCTCTTCTAGTTTGAATGGAAACGAGGAAGATGCTGTTGTAGATGAGACGGTCCTGGGCTTGGAACACGGCTCGAACGACGGCTCGAAAGTTCCTGAGAAGGACACGAAGAAGACTGACAAGGCCGATAAAAAGAGCGACAAGACGGAGAGTGACAAGGGCGATGAAAAGGTTGACAAGACGGAGAGTGACAAGGGCGATGAAAAGGTTGACAAGACGGAGAGTGACAAGGGCGATGAAAAGGTTGACAAGACGGGGAGTGACAAGGGCGATGAAAAGGTTGACAAGAAGGAGAGTGACAAGGGCGATGAAAAGGTTGACAAGACGGAGAGTGACAAGGCCGATGAAAAGGTTGACAAGAAGGAGAGTGACAAGGGCGATGAAAAGGTTGACAAGACGGAGAGTGACAAGGGCGATGAAAAGGTTGACAAGACGGGGAGTGACAAGGGCGATGAAAAGGTTGACAAGAAGGAGAGTGACAAGGGCGATGAAAAGGTTGACAAGACGGAGAGTGACAAGGCCGATGAAAAGGTTGACAAGAAGGAGAGTGACAAGGGCGATGAAAAGGTTGACAAGACGGAGAGTGACAAGGGCGATGAAAAGGTTGACAAGACGGGGAGTGACAAGGGCGATGAAAAGGTTGACAAGAAGGAGAGTGACAAGGGCGATGAAAAGGTTGACAAGACGGAGAGTGACAAGGCCGATGAAAAGGTTGACAAGAAGGAGAGTGACAAGGGCGATGAAAAGGTTGACAAGACGGAGAATGAGAAGGCCGATGAAAAGGTTGACAAGAAGGAGAGTGACAAGGACGATGAAAAGGTTGACAAGACGAAGAGTGACAAGGGCGATGAAAAGGTTGACAAGACGAAGAGTGACAAGGGCGATGAAAAGGTTGACAAGACGGAGAATGAGAAGGGCGATGACAAGGTTGACAAGACGGAGAGTGACAAAGCCGATGAGAAGGTTGACGAGAAGGAGAGTGACAAGGATGACAAAAACAGTGACAAGACGAAGAGTGAGTCAGCTGCCGATTCTGAAGAGCAGAAAGAGGTGACGGACAAGGAGGTGGTTGCTGTACCGCCCTCTTCTAGTTTGAATGGAAACGAGGAAGATGCTGTTGTAGATGAGACGGTCCTGGGCTTGGAACACGGCTCGAACGACGGCTCGAAAGTTCCTGAGAAGGACACGAAGAAGACTGACAAGGCCGATAAAAAGAGCGACAAGACGGAGAGTGACAAGGGCGATGAAAAGGTTGACAAGACGGAGAGTGACAAGGGCGATGAAAAGGTTGACAAGACGGAGAGTGACAAGGCCGATGAAAAGGTTGACAAGACGGAGAGTGACAAGGGCGATGAAAAGGTTGACAAGACGGAGAGTGACAAGGGCGATGAAAAGGTTGACAAGAAGGAGAGTGACAAGGGCGATGAAAAGGTTGACAAGACGGAGAGTGACAAGGCCGATGAAAAGGTTGACAAGACGGAGAGTGACAAGGATGACAAAAACAGTGACAAGACGAAGAGTGAGTCAGCTGCCGATTCTGAAGAGCAGAAAGAGGTGACGGACAAGGAGGTGGTTGCTGTACCGCCCTCTTCTAGTTTGAATGGAAACGAGGAAGATGCTGTTGTAGATGAGACGGTCCTGGGCTTGGAACACGGCTCGAACGACGGCTCGAAAGTTCCTGAGAAGGACACGAAGAAGACTGACAAGGCCGATAAAAAGAGCGACAAGACGGAGAGTGACAAGGACGATGAAAAGGTTGACAAGACGGAGAGTGACAAGGGCGATGAAAAGGTTGACAAGACGGAGAGTGACAAGGATGACAAAAACAGTGACAAGACGAAGAGTGAGTCAGCTGCCGATTCTGAAGAGCAGAAAGAGGTGACGGACAAGGAGGTGGTTGCTGTACCGCCCTCTTCTAGTTTGAATGGAAACGAGGAAGATGCTGTTGTAGATGAGACGGTCCTGGGCTTGGAACACGTCTCGAACGACGGCTCAAAAGTTCCTGAGAAGGACACGAAGAAGACTGACAAGGCCGATAAAAAGAGCGAAAAGACGGAGAGTGACAAGGGCGATGAAAAGGTTGACAAGACGGAGAGTGACAAGGATGACAAAAACAGTGACAAGACGAAGAGTGAGTCAGCTGCCGATTCTGAAGAGCAGAAAGAGGTGACGGACAAGGAGGTGGTTGCTGTACCGCCCTCTTCTAGTTTGAATGGAAACGAGGAAGATGCTGTTGTAGATGAGACGGTCCTGGGCTTGGAACACGTCTCGAACGACGGCTCAAAAGTTCCTGAGAAGGACACGAAGAAGACTGACAAGGCCGATAAAAAGAGCGAAAAGACGGAGAGTGACAAGGGCGATGAAAAGGTTGACAAGACGGAGAGTGACAAGGGCGATGAAAAGGTTGACAAGAAGGAGAGTGACAAGGGCGATGAAAAGGTTGACAAGACGGAGAGTGACAAGGACGATGAAAAGGTTGACAAGACGGAGAGTGACAAGGACGATGAAAAGGTTGACAAGACGGAGAGTGACAAGGGCGATGAAAAGGTTGACAAGACGGAGAGTGACAAGGGCGATGAAAAGGTTGACAAGAAGGAGAGTGACAAGGCCGATGAAAAGGTTGACAAGACGGAGAGTGACAAGGCCGATGAAAAGGTTGACAAGACGGAGAGTGACAAGGATGACAAAAACAGTGACAAGACGAAGAGTGAGTCAGCTGCCGATTCTGAAGAGCAGAAAGAGGTGACGGACAAGGAGGTGGTTGCTGTACCGCCCTCTTCTAGTTTGAATGGAAACGAGGAAGATGCTGTTGTAGATGAGACGGTCCTGGGCTTGGAACACGGCTCGAACGACGGCTCGAAAGTTCCTGAGAAGGACACGAAGAAGACTGACAAGGCCGATAAAAAGAGCGAAAAGACGGAGAGTGACAAGGGCGATGAAAAGGTTGACAAGACGGAGAGTGACAAGGCCGATGAAAAGGTTGACAAGACGGAGAGTGACAAGGATGACAAAAACAGTGACAAGACGAAGAGTGAGTCAGCTGCCGATTCTGAAGAGCAGAAAGAGGTGACGGACAAGGAGGTGGTTGCTGTACCGCCCTCTTCTAGTTTGAATGGAAACGAGGAAGATGCTGTTGTAGATGAGACGGTCCTGGGCTTGGAACACGTCTCGAACGACGGCTCAAAAGTTCCTGAGAAGGACACGAAGAAGACTGACAAGGCCGATAAAAAGAGCGAAAAGACGGAGAGTGACAAGGGCGATGAAAAGGTTGACAAGACGGAGAGTGACAAGGGCGATGAAAAGGTTGACAAGAAGGAGAGTGACAAGGGCGATGAAAAGGTTGACAAGACGGAGAGTGACAAGGGCGATGAAAAGGTTGACAAGACGGAGAGTGACAAGGGCGATGAAAAGGTTGACAAGACGGAGAGTGACAAGGCCGATGAAAAGGTTGACAAGAAGGAGAGTGACAAGGGCGATGAAAAGGTCGACAAAAAGGAGAGTGACATGGATGAAAGCAGCGTGAGCACCTTAGGGGAGGGCAATGAGATTGAGGAAGTGGATCACAAGTTGCATAAAAAGAATTGGATTAGCGAAGCTATCGACAGGATGACTAACGGGACGGACGAGCATGCTAAGAAAGACATAAAGAACGCCCGCACGAATGTCACGCACTCGACACCTGCTAATACTTTGAATGGTAAGTGGGATGAAGGGCCGACCCAGGTGTCTGATGACAATGTCACGAGCGACGACAAAAAGAAGAAGGACTCGAGTCACGATACCGTTGGCATCATTTCTAGTGATGTTGGTGATACGAATGACTATGTTGACGCGCACGAGCACGAAAAGGCTAAAAATGCTACAGAAGACACCCCTGATAGTACCGCAAGCACGACGAAGGATGCAGTTGGAAATGTGAATGACACGGCAAAGATAGAGCAGCAGCAGCTGGACGACAAGAGTGTTGCTTTTGCTAGTGAGACTGCTGAGAATTCCAGTCATATGATTGAGTCCGCTATAGGCTTCGGTGCGTTTGTGGGTATCGTTGCTGTGGCATTAGCGTTCACGGTTCGACTTGTTCGTGCGCGTGGTGGCAGCGGAGCAAACGAAGATGAAGCTGCCGTGGCCATGGCTGCTGAAACCAGCGGTGACGATGATACGTCAGAAGACGAGGACCTGGAAATTGGCACGCTCGTGGAGGATGAGCGTGTGGATACAAGGAATGACGACGAAGAAGAGGAGGAAGGTACGTTTGAGGGATCTGGATAAACCCAATAGATAATCTTCCACTTTCTTTACTGTATATTGTTAAAAGTGTATTTTTCCTGCTGACGTAATCACTGGATATTATCACATAACTCAGAAAATCAATCAATAAATTACCGAGCGGATGTTTTTTTCTATACGATAAAGGAGAACACAACTAAAAAGAGGGTATATATTCTACCAGACTGGTAGAGTGCGTACTTGTACTACCAGTATTTAATAATACAGGTAACTCAAGTGACTTATGCGACAAATCAATTACCTTGTCCAACGGCGAAAAATAATATCAAGTGGTGAAACGTCCACCGATAATATCCAACAAAGACTCTCTTCCGATCTCTCATTCCTTAATTTACTACAACGTACACACACTAAAGTCAAAAGAAAGACCAAGTCATTTGAATGGCTTGTTTTCTTCCCATGTCCATGCTTTTCCTCTTCTTAATGCTGAACCATCTCTCACTTTGGGTTAATGCTGCCGAGACGGCGAGTGATAGTATTGAGTCTCTTTTTGATTCCACCAAGGGCTACAAAATCAGTGGTAGTGTCCTTGCCATTACCGCAATTGCGGTTGGTGTAGTCATGGTAACAATGGGCTATCGTTTCCTTCGTGCCGCTCTTTTTGCGGTGGGTTTTGTAGTCGGTGGTGTTGTTGTCGCCTTGGTTGTTGAACACATATTTGAAGATAAATCCTGGATCAGTACTGCATCTTGGATTGCCTTTGTCGTCGGTGGTTTCCTTACCGGTAGCATTGTCATGTCGCTCTATTCATTAGGCGTCTTTGTTGTCGGTGCTGCGGCTGGTGTCGTACTTTCCATGATGATTAATAATTCGGTCGGCTATGAGATCTACCCGAGCAATCCTCAGGTGGTGCTTATCGTGCTGTGTATCGTGCTAGGAATTCTCGGTGGTGTACTGGCTCTAAAGCTTGAAAGACCAGTTCTTATCATTGCCACGAGTCTCTTTGGTGCTGCTATTCTTGTCTGGGGTGTTGGCTACTTTACCGGTGACTTTCCGGCTTCGAATGACCTCAAGAAATACGGAACAAAGGACATTACCACCAAAGACTGGGTCTACTCGATCCCGGACGCCTGGTGGGGCTACCTCGTTGGTATCATTGTGCTCTTTGGACTCGGGATGTTCATCCAGTTTCGCAAGACTGGTCGTAATAGCGTGAACAAATCTTACGCTGTGGAACGACAAACTGTGTACGTGGAGGCGACAACTCCATACGGACATCATGATAACCCTCTTCAACGCGTTTAATTTATGCTACGGAGACACCAAGTGTTTTAGTTCTAGGCGCTTGTGAGTGATACACAAGTACAAGGCAACCAGATTCGGATGTAATACAAGGCGAGTGGCCTTGATACCTGCAGCTTTCAAACTTTATCAATAAATAATGCTAACAGAAACCCACTTGAATGTGTGTGTCGTTTGCACCTGTCCAAGTTTCGTCCGTGACATCTCTAACCTCTTTCATCTTATTGTTGTCTAGTGGACCCACTGTTTCTTTGGCAGCGTTAGTGCCAGCTGTATGATCGATCCCATTGCATTGCAATCTCCATTGCCATTCAGCCACCTCTTGTATAGAGTTTTAGTTAGGCAAAGTGTTCGACTGGCTCACAAGTTCGTCAAATATGCCTCATGTCATGTGTTTTGATAGTAGCTGAGCTGAAGTCGCATGGCGCCTAGAATCGGTGCAACGAAGCACATGCAACACAACAAGCGTACCGAGTTGGCATTTTCCAAATTTCATAGCTCCGTGCAGTAGTCCCTGCATTTCTTAGGACATGGCACGTATGTCAATGCTTTTCATTATGTTATTGCTGCAAGTGGCGCTTCTTGCGTCCTGCGCAGCAAAGAGGACGTCAGTAGCGGACGAGTCAATCTTCGACTCAACTAACGGGACCAACTTGTGCGGAATTATGCTTGCAGTTGTGGCCGTTTTCGCCGGTAGTGGAATGGTTGTTGTCGGCTATCGCTTCATGTATGAGACTGTTTTCACCATTGGGTTCGCTCTTGGTGCCATTGGCATTGCTGTGACTACGGAGCGCATGCTTGTCGACAAGTCCTTTTGGCGTGCCGGTTCCTGGGTCGCATTCGTTGTAGGTGGTGCAATATGTGGTGGCATGGCCATCTGGGTCCATCCAAAGAGCAATTTCATCGCCGGTGTAGCGGGAGGCATGACGCTTGCTATGATCGTAACCAACTCGGCAGGATATTATGTCTTGCCTGGTCATACGCACGAGCTGTTCACTATTCTATGTGTGGTCCTGGCCGTCGTGTTTGCAACGTTTGAACTCAAGTACGGCAAACCAATGGACATCGTCGGGATCAGCACCTTTGGCGCTGCAATCCTAGTGTGGGGTGTCAGCTTTTTCGTCGGCGACTTTCCATTCTTGAACAACTTGGACAAGTACTCTACTCATACCGCAGACGACGACCTGGTGTACACTATTCGGTGGGGATACCTCGCAGGAATCATGATGATCTCCGCCTTTGGCATAGTCATTCAATTCCACATAACCGGGTGCAGTGCCATTGACGACGAGTTTGCAAGTTTTGGAACTAGCGGCTTTGGATTCTCCATTGATGCCGTATCGTACGTTGGAAACGAAAAGGAGCACCCGAACGTTTCTATCACTGATCAGTCTGCAAACAACACTACACGGGAGTCCGACTTCTTGCCATCGTCGTACTCGAGTATTCTGCATCAATCTTTCTGCCGACTTTACTCGAGAAACACGAAGGCAGAGTCAAGCAATAAGATAAAGTCGACGTTCTTGAAGAAGAGAAGTGAGTCTGTAGAGACTACAAACGCTCTGGATTCGAGAGTAAGCTTGCAGTCACCACGAATGAATTACTTGCAAGGAGCAAGCAAAGAAGTGGAATTTTAAGACAACACACTAGTTATAGTTACAGGACAAATGCGATCGTAAAGCGATGAAAGGTGATAAGGCAGCAGCAAAGAGAGAGATGGACATCAGGTCATTTTCGTTCTTACAAGGTCGAGATGACAATGCAATCTACCATGTCATGTAGGCTTTCTAGTCAGTTGCTGCTGGTGACAAGATGATTCAATGCAGACGGTAGGAAGTGTCGGAAGGTGCTTTATACCTGCCATGAATCTTCAAAGTGCTCTTTGAGTAGCCAAAGTACGTGAATACACTACGAATGACTGTACCAGCACCAGCACTAGCACATGCAGCTATCATTAGCCATATCAACATTCCAAACTCCGACGTTCTACGACTATAAGACGTATATCTGAGCATCTTTTACATGTAAAAGGAGTGCAAATGCCAACAAATGTCGGGCAATTCATACGGTATCTCATCTTGTGGTCATAGCACTTGATGTGACACAATTGGCATGACACCCTGTGGTTTAGCGGTGTCAAGAAAGCGACAACGGTCTCGCCATCGCCTGAATTGAGCAGATGCTGCTTCCCTTATTACAGCCTGATGGATTATACAGTACACCTAACAGACGAAGAGGTTCCTGTGTCTACTTCCCGGTATGGCGATAGCCTCTTTGAAGGCCTTCGTCGCTTGGCCATTGTTGCTCGAAAGCCCACATTTGGAAGCGGACAATCAAGTTCCTGCACATGCAGGGAGCAGGTGGTGCTTCAAAACTGAGGCCGGGTACTGAATCGGCATTCCTTGACATATCTATAGCAACTAGAAGGACATTTCCAAGTTTTTGCGGTCGAGCTCAAGCCAATCCAAGCCTCAGGCCTCGAATCACGGACACCCCTTTTCGACCGGATCCTCTCTTCCACGGGAGCCAAAGCAGGTGGTGTCATGTCTCGGACATGCATTTCGCGCAGCTACCGGTCGTGCGAACAGCAGACCCACCAGCTGGTAGCGTCCCCAAAGCACGCGTCATCGCTCTGGTGATCGAGCCATCAAAGTTCGACAGACCGCGCATGTGGTCATAAAGGGGGCTACATTCCACGATACGTGCCGTCGGTTTGGCGACCGCGCATCATATACAAACGAAAGACGCCTATAAAAGACAATGATGCTTTGTGCCTTTGTCAGCTCCGAGCAATCGCTTGAAGAAAGCATCATCATATTGCGTCAGTCACAAATGATGCCTTGCTTTATGCATGCATCGAGTTGCTACAGCGCGACCCCATAATGCCACTACTTTATACGATGACTAGCCACGACGATATATTGCTGGGCCAAACCGTCGCGGACAAGACTTTCTAGAGATCTTGCACCATGGAAATAGACGATCTGAACCCCTTTCTTTAACAATCATAAGGATCTAAACCCCTTTCTTTAACAATCATAAGGATTTGAACCCCTTTTTTTAACAATCATAAGGATTTGAGAGCCAGTTTATGTCATCATCATATGGTGATCGTCAGCGACGCGACTGTTGATTTCTGTCGAATCGTGGAAGCTCACTGTCACAATCTTTTGCTGCTTGATCTATAGCTACTGATGCGATACTTCAATTGTCTATCGATTCATGATCTCATGGAAAAGAAGATGGCGACCAAGTTGAGACGCTTTTTTTGGGTGCCAGTGGGTATCGTTGCAAATATTGAAGCCACTTGCCCTTTTTCTGCTTTACAGGATAGTGAGCTGCTGGAATATAGAAACTTCAGATCAGACAAAGAAGCATGGTTTCTACACAAGTGCCAGAATGTTGGTGATAGAAAATTTAAATTTGTGACGAATGGCTTCAGCGTAGGTATGAAATTTGTATGCTCGAAATTTGTACCGTTGACACTGAACCAGCCAACGTTCATTGCAATACGACCAATCCATTGAATAAGAATGCAGATCCGGGAGGCATTGTTACATGTGTCACGACTTTAGCGTTGCTATTGGGAGTAAGTGCAACTATCATATAGAGACGGCGCAACTTGTTTTTTGTACTTGTTAAGCAACAAACGAGAATCCAATGACACCAATTGATTGCGCCATTTCTAAATTATAGACGCTATGGACGTGCGTGCTGGGTTGCTTCGTCTGCCGATTGAAAAATTGCCAATCTCGCCTCCCCGAGAGAATTTCAGTGCGACTATTAAATCAAAATAAACACTATTACAACCATAGCGCGTCGACATTGCAGTGTTGTTTGTGCAATAGCGATTGAAGACAGGGGTGAATACCAAGTATGGGAATCTTAGTGCAATTACTCTTTTGGGTACAGACCACGACGAGGAATGTTTCTGCAACTTTCGGTCGTTCTTCTTTTAGCAGACGACACATTACTGTGGATCCGCAATATCCCACTGTTTAATCTTTGTGCCAATAGCATCTTTATAATGATACGCGGTGGTAATGCATACAAATCTCTAGTCAAGAATGCCGCCGTTGATCACTAGCTCTCTTCCTGCTTCTTCCTTCATGCACTTCATTCTTTCATTGGCCTTCAAGACAAAGGACTAAGTAGGATAAATACAGTAATCTCTTCTTGTACCCATGAGACTTCCATCTGCAATAGTGGTACTTGGAACAATGCTGCTTTTTGCAGCGTCTTCGGTCTCTCAGTCGACCACGACCACTACAGACGTGTATTACCCGACCATCCTCAGTGCAGCTGGTAATATCACGGGATTACCCGGTGGTAATGACCTCTGTGGCTCTGAACGTGTACGGAAGCCATGGAGTGCCCTTCGTTCCGATGAACAAGCTCTCTACATTGAAGCTACTAAACTAGCAGTTGCTGACGGTGGGGTCGCAGCTTTTGCTGCAATTGCTGCTGATTCATTGAGTCAAGCTCAAGGTGAATATTCTTGTGCGTTTTTCAGCTGGTATCGCCGTCTCTTGTTAGCCTACGAGTCTTACTTACGTACACTTGACGAACGTTTTGCTTGTCTTACATTGCATTACTATGACGTGCACACTGCATACTTAAAGGCAGTGAATGGAGACTGTACCAATATGTTTGACTGTAGTGATATCTTTCAAGCACTTGGTGGCAATGTCAAGTCAAACAAGATCACAACGTCGACATTCAATGGTATTGAAGCGACTGGGTATGTTGTTACCGGGTTCTCGTCGAAGAACGTCGTGCGTAACGATCTGTCGACAAAGTTCATCCCAAGTGCTGCAAGTTTCAGTACATTTCAAAGTATCGTCGCCACGTCGGTCGACTATGCAACGTTCTTGCAGGGAATCAAATACGGCGTGCATGATGAAGTACTTAATGCAATTGGAGGTACATTTGCCACGGCAGCAGCTGCAAATGACGTGCTCTACTACTCGTGGTACACGTCTCTTGATATGTATTGGCACGTGTATCATTTGTGCCGTATTGGTGTCCCTCTTACTAATGATGAGATTGTTGAGTCGCTCGAGGTGTTTGCCAATAGCACACAAACTTGTGGTGGCGTGGCCGGCGTTGATGCCGAGACACCTCTAGTTATGAGGATCAAAGTGGACGGTGAACTTGTGGACGTGTCAAAGCATCCGAAGCTTGGCAAGTTCTTTGCCTTCACGGGTAATTTAAACTGGAATTACGCTAGTATTCAGCAGCTTGGAGAGTATTCGTACACGTATGAACTGCCCGAGATGTTTCGTCAGCAAATCTTGAGCAACAATGACATGTGTACAGGATTTAATCGTGCATTTGCTGCCACGTACACGACGTTGAATGCTACTGCTGTCAAGAGCACGATGACGACCAAGACATCCACCACCACCCGAACCACCACGACGACTAAGATTGTGAACGGCAAGAAAGTGACGACGACTAAAGTGAGCAAGGTGACCACTACATCAAACCGCTCATCAGCATCGACGGCTTATTCAACGGCTACCACTGGTCAACTTATGAGCCGATATAACTACACATACTTGGGCAATTTCAGCACCGGCAATGTTGTCTTCGGCGAGGGTACCATTGTCTCGAATGGCTACACAGGCTACAAGGCATACTATAGCAACGGAGCGATTACGACCAAACACAATGGTATCATCAGTACGTCTGCCTCAGCTACTTCGGGCTCCATCGACTCTACTTACTCGAAAATGTCGAACATGGTGATGAACGTGATGGTGGGCACGAAATCGGTGGCTCGCAATGTTACGGTGTCTGTCGCTACGTCTGGTAGCTATTGGGCGTGGTTATCTACCGCATACAACGGTTTGTACACTCGTTTCGAGGGTAATGTGGATTTGGTGGCGACGCATATGAAGCTTCTTGAATGCTACACGTTCGAAAGTGTTTATGGGTTGTCCAATCTAACGTCCACTTTCGTGACGGACAAGAACCTGGTGACAGACCGGGTGGACTGTGGACAGCGCATGGACCTTATGCGTAGCGGTCTGTTGCAATTGGCAGTTCGTTCGACTTCCTACTCATCTAAAAGCTTGAAATTTGCTAGCTCAACGGTGATCAAGACCATCCTCACGTCATACAAGCGCGTCTTCACCCGCAACGTTTCGTACATCCGTAGGTCTTACACCCAGAAGGTGCAAAACGACCTCGACTCGACGGAGCAATCACTGGACAACATCACCATCACGTCAAACAGTGGATTAGGCAACAATGAGACATCCTCCATTGTTGTGAACACTGGCTACATCATGTCGAAGACGACGAGCATGACGCAGCAGAACGCCGGTATTTCAAATACTGTCACGACCACTACCACGACGACGGCGGCTAATGCATCGGACACCCTGTCTGAGGCATCTTCCGCTGACGATGTGAGGTCTACATTGGGAGGAAACACGAAGACTATTACGGGTCAGAAGACGAAAATGACAGGCTCGAACGGTAAATCTGTCAGTACAACTACGCATCCAAACGACGAGACCACCGCAACCACGAAGGGCGATTCTGTCCATTCAACGGTGACTGCAGGATCGGGTGATCTAACTACAGCTACGGGATCATCCTCCCCGGCCGCATCAAATACGGCTATGACTCCTAAAACCATATCAGGTGCGACACCCCCTGGCGCGACTCCGGCACAAATGTTGCCCGGCGCGACTTCTGCCCCTGTGATGCCCGGCGCGACTTCTGCCCCTGTGATGCCCGGCGCGACTCCTGCCCCTGTGATGCCCGGCGCGACTCCTCCCCCTGTAATGCCCGGCGCGATTCCTTCTCTTACGACATCTGACGCGACTCCTTCCCCTGTGATGCCCGACGCGACTCCTGCTCAAATGATACCCGGCGCGACTCCTGCTCAAGTGATGCTCGGATCAACTCCTGCCCCTGTGATGCCCGGCACGAATCCAGCCCCTGTGATGCCCGGCGCGACTCCAGCCCCTGAAATGCCCGTCGCAACTTTTGCCCCTATGATGCCCGGCATTACTCCAGCCCCTGTAATGCCCGGCGCGATTCCTTCTCTTACGACACCTGACGCGACTCCTTCCCCTGTGATACCCGGCGCGACTCCTGCTCAGATGATGTCCGGCGCGACTCCTGATCAAATGATGATCGGAGCAACTCCTGTTCCTGTGATGCCCGGCGCAATTCCTGTTCCTTTAATGCCCGGCGCAATTCCTGTTCCTGTGACGCCCGGCGCGACTCCTTCTCTTGTGATGCCCGGCGTGACTCTTGTCCAAATGATGCCTGGCGCGACTCCTTCTCCTGTGATGCCCAGCGGGACCTATGCCCTAGTAATGCCCGGCGCGACTCCAGCCCCTACGACGCTCGTCGTGATTGTTGTCCCTACGACGCCCGGCATGACTCCCGTGCATGTAATGACCGGCGATACTCCTGTGCCTACGATGCCGTGTCCTACTCCTGCGCCGACGTTGCCATGTCCTTGTGCTGCCCCTACAATGCCTGGTGCTGCTCCTGTTCCTACGATGAAGCATTCTGAAACATGCATCAATGTTTCTGTGGAAGGTGATGCAACCTACTGCATTGCTGGACCAATCTGCAGTGGTTCTGGTGACTCACCGAATGGCTCTATGTGTCCTATGGAGGGTGACGTTGCTGTCGGAGACTGCCACGACACGCTGGCCAGCTACCAGAACTCTAGCACTTGCATCGCACCTGAGAATGCCCGGTGTGCCAAGACTCATACTGGTGTCTGGGGTTGTGTTTTTGACATGAGGAAAGCTGCTCCGACGCCAGCTCCGACCACGGCGACTTACATGGCAACTCGTTCCCCCGCCACGTCAGAAACGGACAAGCACACTTCGCTCTATAGTGCCACGCCAGAGATGACGAAGTCTGCGGCAGCTCCATGCACCACTGGACCATCGGAGGAAACCGCGACGGATGTTTCGACGACGACTGGAATCAAGACCGCTACGACTGCGTCTACAGACCAACAGGAGGATTATACCATTGAGAAGCAGCATCAAAGTGCTTTATCGTCGTCTAACCAGAAACTCTCCACGTCCTACGCTGCCACGACATTGGCCTCGGGCAACTCGAACTCAAACTCGAACTCGGGCAATGGAGGTGCTACTCTGGTTCTGAGTATTTGTGCCGCTGTCGCCACTGTTGTTGCTCTCGCCGGTTTCACTGTTTTCAAGATGAAGCAGCGTCCTAGCAATACCGTTGCATCACCCGGCGCGTACTACATCCAGCCTACAACCCCGAACACTGATTCAACGCGGTTGTAAGCGGACCACATCTTTTGTACTTGTGATGAGATGGCGACGTTGTAGTGGCGAGATGTACAGGTGGGTTCTGCTGTCTGGTTCTCTAACACTGTGCACAGCTTGTTTAAACTGTTGTTCAATGAAGCCACTGGCATCTTTTCAAAGTATCACATGCTTCAGATCGTGGTATCATTGATATTCAAGCCAACAAAGTGTACATGATCGGTTTGTTTGCGTTTAAATAGACTAGACTATGGACATCGAATCGCTTCAACGGCTATAACATTGCATTTGATTCGTACCAAGCAAAACCTACTCAAAGCTCTGAATCGATTCAGACAAATGAGGTGGCGCATGACGATATGATCGACATGTCATCTTCTACCAATTCTTGTACCTAAGGATGTGAGATATCATGCAACAAGACAGCCTACCGCTTTTTGGATATACTTTCTGCTCGTATTTCTCTGATCGGGTAGTCATACCGTTCAATTGAAGCATGGATCGCACCTCATACGCCAATTCGATGCCAAAGTTTGAGGTATCGCAGTACTGCCGGCCCCGGCTTCTGCTGGATCTAGGAGTACTACACAGCATTCAGAAAGTCAAAGGACAAGCTACATCAGAACACCGTGTTGTCGTTCTTGCTGAACCGATGCGATCCGTTCATCTCGATCGCCTTGTTACAGCCTCAGTGACCTCGGCGAGCTCTGGTTCCACGTCGTCATTTTCCCTATTCTCACCTTTGGTAAAAGTACTCAACACGGAAGCTTCTCTTCGACAACGTGTCTAGCGACAACAATGCACATAGTTGTCATACTGCAATCCTTCGTGTTACTCCTGGCAGCGGCACTTGTCAGCACCTCACTGCCGACCAACATTTCAAATGAACAAGGTGAGATTCGAGCAGGTGGCAATGCAGCTTGCAACCAGGGTCAACGAGTCCGCAAGTCTTGGTCAAGACTTACATCAAGCGAAAAAGACCTCTACCTTGAAGCTATGGACATTGCTATCCAGAATGGAGTGATCGAGCAATTTGCTGCCATCCATGTCGATCCAAATGGAGAATCGCAAGCTCACCGTTCCTGCGGTTTTTTCTCCTGGCACCGACGTCTTTTGGTCGCTCTGGAGAGTTACCTTCGTGACCAAGATCCAAAGTTTGCTTGTGTGACGCTGCCGTACTACGACGTGCATGCTGCGTTCGTTCGCCAGGCTGCAAAGGAGTGTGACAACTTGTACGAATGCTCAGACATTTTGCAAGAGATCGGAGGCAACAAAAAAGCTCAGAGTGAGAAGGTCTCATTGACGCTGAATGGCAAAACGTCTACCGGGTACCCAATTGATGGCTATCCGTTGAATCACAATTGCGATGACACAAAGGTGTGCGGCTACGCACTTCGGAGTGATTTGGCTACAAAGCCTGTGCCGTCAGGCGCGGGGTTTGCATCGTTCCTGAACACTGTACGTAGTTCCTCGGACTACGCCTCATTTCTCACGAACATTCAGTTTGGAGTGCACAATGAAGTTCATAATGCGGTGGGTGGCATCATGGTCACCTTTGCATCGCCACGTGATATTTTTTTCTACTCGTGGCACGCAGCTATTGACATGTATCTGCATGTTTACCACCTCTGCCACTTTGGGATGCCTCTTACCGAAGAGCAAATACTTTCGGCATCCAAAGCGTCTACGAAACATTCGGACACATGTGGTGGCGCGTCGGGTGTCGGCCCCAACGCAAAGATCGTGCAGAATGTGCTTGTGAATGGTGAGATCATAGACATTAGCGAACACCCGACGCTTGGAAAATATTTCTCGTATGCTGGTAGTGAGATGTGGAACTACGGAGATGTGGCACAACTTGGAGACTACTCGTACTCGTACGAACTTCCAGACATCATCACGCAACAGTTGCTGAGCAATAGTCAAATCTGTGCAGCATTCAGCAGTACAAACGTTCCAGCGACATCATCTCCTATAACTTCTGTCTCAAGCTCAAGTGATGACTCCTATGTTGTAAATGGGAGCACTAACAATGGAGTTAATATCAATTCATCCAAAGATGTTGACTACGGCTACGTCCACGAGACGAATGTGACTCCACACACCGACAACTACGTCGTGGACGACTCTACCAATGCATCGGGTTCTGCACGTCTTTTAAAAGCCAATTCTGGAAACTACTGGCAATGGACACAAACCGCGTACGATGGACTATATGACCGCTTTGATGGCAACATGGATCTAGTGATGCAGCAAATGCAGTACGCAGAGTGCGAAGCGTTCAACAAAGACTACGGTATTGAAGATTTCTCCCATGAGTTTGTCGAGAATTTCCATCTCCTCTCGAATCGCCCCATCTGTGGCAAAACGGTAGATGAGATTGCATCCGGTAACGTGACAGTGGCCTGCATCACGAACGGGTTCAAACCTGATGCTATCGAGTTCAGTGATGAAGAGGTCATCTTCAAGATCAAAACCAACTACGAGTCGAATCCTATCGCTCCAGAAGAATACATGGACGCAAAAGCCATCGCTGATGCTCAATGGAAAGCTAAACAAACTCCTACTGGTATAAAAGCTACTCAAAAGGATCATAGCTTCACAACACCCACCCCAACTTCGACGATCCACTGCGGTGTCAAGTAAAATACCACCCTCCCTTACTGAGTCCATTTCCGTACAGTATTCCATATATCCTAAGTAGCCAAAACTCGTCAAACAGGTATACACTTATTTCGTATACTCCATACCAAATTTTACGGATAGAAAAAAGTAGGACCCAATACCGGTATTTTGTCCGGTCCGACAGGATTATCTAAAGATAGTACTTTTTTTCTCATACAAATTTCAAGTACATTTTCCTCCGCGTCCTCCTGACCACGGGATTTTGTGCACAAATGCTGCGGTCGCTTTTCCTCGGTCGTGTTCTCCGCGTGGCAAGAGTTTCAACGCCTCGTCTCCTCCTGTTTTCTCATTCATGCACGCGTCAGCAGCATTTGAACAAGTCGATTGCAATGATTGAATGGCCACGGGTTGTCAATAATTCCAGTCGTTACTTTTCCCAGTCTTTTTTAAAGAATGAAGAAACAAATCACGAAATTCAGTACTTGGGTGTTGTATACAATGCGAATAATGTGAAGAAATATAGCGCTGAATTGGAAATCGATCATCATATTATTAGTGGCGGTGATTTCTGGACGGCACTTGATGCTGCGAAAGCGTACGATGAATTAGTGACACTTTACTGTGATTTGGATACTCCTCGTAATTTTCCACAAGGTGATACAACAATGGCCTTGTCGATCGAGGAAACAGCTCATGAAATGGAGTGGGAAGCACCAGAAGCAGGACATCGACATGCAGATTTGATTCCACCCATTGCACAGACTTATTTGACCATTGACGAAGTAATGGAAGCTCTGAAACGAGAAAAAGCCATTGACATACAATGGGTCGACCTTGCTGGAAAAAGTAGCTTGGCGGAATTTATGATCTTTGCTACGGGTCGATCTCAGGCACATATGAGACGTATGGCTGACTTGCTGATAAAGTCCATAAAGGTGCGAAACATTGTGGATGACTTTGACTATGGAGTCGAAGGTCGTGATTGTGACGACTGGATGATTGCTGATTGTAACAATATTGTGGTGCACTTGATGCGTGCGGATACCCGTCGCATTTTGGCACTGGAAGACCATTGGGAACACATGGTAGATGATAAACACAGTGTCTATGGTGACATGAGCGAGGACGAGTACATGGATAAATTTGGTACAAGTGAACTCATGGAACATTTACAGGATGAAGACCACCCACATATTGATGATGACGGAGAAGGATCTGGTGTCGAATGGAAGTAAACGTTTGCTAGGAACAAGACAATCAAGCAAGCAGAGGTCGAGTAAAGCACCCACGCATGTTGACACTTTGATCGTTGCGTTCTACCGGTGAGCTAACGAAAGAGGTTGAACCTTTCTGGAAAGAAAAGGCTTTATCTCACTGCTGATTCAAATGAACTGTTGTCTTTACAAAGCCTTATCTACTAAGCGCTTGCATCGACTAAGCTCTTGTTTATCTAAAAGCTGTCGTGCAGTCCATGAAGAAGAGTTAGCTTTATACTAAACAAGAGTTCCGTACGACGTGATAAAGGTTTTTGCAAACATGTTGTAAAACGTTTTCTCCTTTGCCCAGTTAATAAATACCCCTACTGTTTTGTCTTCCCAAGACGTTATCTACACATATTTACGGCGCAAGCGCTTGATTCAGCTCAGTTTGGTCCATCGAAGTTGTCGGCGATCCAAGTCTGCGTCGGCATGCAAAAGTCATGATATGTCACAGTGAGCAGGATTTCGAAGTGAGTTGGTTGGTGGCCATTGGTGATCTGGGCAAAATCAAGTAAATCGCACATCAATCGCTACGAAAGTGGGTGCCAAAGCATAGCAAAACACAGGTAAGACGTAAACGCCGTGGTCGAGGAGGAGCAATGAGTCCTCATCAACCACTACGAAACATACCACGCGCGTAACCTCACCCAAAAACACACCAGGATCTGCAATCTCAACGGGAGTAATGAGTCCCGATCAACTGAGTCTGCTGGCGAGTTTTTAAGTAAAGTCTGCCATACCTTGACAGCACCACATCTCGTGCTTTTGACGAGCGATGGGCAACAGAGAGTAATGGATCTCTGAGTATACCCTTGCCCAACGTAAGCGAGAGAAAGGAGAGTGATGAGCCTCCTCTTTTGTTGTTTCCTGCTTCCGTTATCCTTGTCGACCATCACTTGGTTCCGTTGCTCAAGACTGATTATGCTTGTATCAATCCAGCTTGTCGTTAGTGACTCACCGAAGCGACTTTGCAGCGTGCGCGGGAGAAATGAGTCCCTGTCTTTTAGCTTCACACGCTGACGTTGTCATAAAAACAACACGAGGCAGAAATGAGTGCCTCGTATTGTATTTTGCCTGGCCAAACGTCTATAAATCACCACCAAACACTCCACGAACCCGTCCCATCCATCCATCACCACCGTGCAGCAGTGTCCGCCATACACGAGTCAAGTTTTCGTCGTAAACCATTAAGCTCCCGTTCAAGTCTTCCCGATGGGTTTGACCCTTGACGTTGTGCTCCATTTGTTCTGGAACCGCCGTCCATATTGTCACTATCACTGTTGTTCCTACTACTAATCCGTCGTCCTGTTACATTTCGTAAACTTCGTATACTCCGTAAACTTCCACTGCTGCTGTTAAAGCTATTTCCATCAGACGCCGTTGGCGTTGTCGTTGCTACTGACGGAGCGCGTTGATACGGTGATGAACGTGCCGATCGTGGCGAGATTTCCGGACTAGACGACGTTGGTGACGTCCCTGCTCGTGATGACATGAGCCTTTTACTTTTCAACATCGTCTTCGTTGTTGTTGCAGCTTTCAATTCCTCTGGCAACGTCAGTTCTCGTTTTCTCACACGTCGTATCTCGTCACTTGATTTCCCCATCATGTCCTCTGTCTCAGTCCTACATCGTGAACTCTCCTCTTGTCTCTCTTGCAATCTCACCAACGCTTCCGTCAGATATTTTTTCTGCACGCGCTTGTCATGCAATTTCTTTTTATACCGCGTCACTTGAAGCTCCAGTTCTTGTAAACTTTCCTCCTTTTCTTTGACTACACCCTCAAGACGTTGTTCCAAGCTCGTACTCAAAGCAACAGCTGTATCGACGCGAGTCTGGAGTCTCGTCAACTCGTTTTTCAGCATCTGATTCTGTTCCTGATACTGTTTAAGCTCAGCATTTGCTTGAGCGACTTGGTTCATCCGCTGCTCTCGTTCTTGTCGATTGATTTCGTCATATCTCGTCCAATAGTCCGTTTCATGCTGTACTAAACTCTTGAGCGCTGCAATTTCCATCCGTAATGCTTCTTCTCTCTCGGCACCTTGTCTCTGTATGTCAAGCGCCTCAGCCGCTTGACGTTCGAGTTTTTCGTGAAGGTGTTTCATCGTTTCCGACGCTTGTACGGCCCATTCCTTTTGTTGTTCTTTTGTGTGCGTTAATTCAGCTGTTAATAGGGTATTATGACGTGTTAAAACCGTCACTTGTTTCTCAAAAGCTTCAACAGAACGCGAGAATTCACTCTGAAGCTGTGCCAACATGTGGCGATAGTAGCCCTCGGTGGCCATTGCAAGAAATTTAAAAAATAAATTTCTTACTGGTTTGCGAGAGCTTGGGACGAGGCGGGAAAGTTTTCAAATGAGGGGAAACAAATTTAGGCGCGAAAAAAACCTTGCGCCTTTTTTATGTTTCTAACGTTTGTTTGAATTTGGGTTTTGTTCTTCGATCTTTTTTTTTAGAAAATGGGTAATTTGAAAAAATTTAAGGGGAGAATGGGTAGAATGAACTGGTGGTATGGGGTTTTAGCGACGGTACGAGTAGTAGGGAGTGTCTGTTTCTTGGGTATGGTCCATCCAGATGAATTTTTTCAAAGCCAGGAGATTATGGCTAGACACTTTATACCCGAGAGTGACATACTACGTCGCGAACTATTTGTGCCATGGGAGTTCCAATTGCCAACACCGAACCGCTCGGTAGTTTTCCCGTAGGACGCTTCTACCTTTTTTAACTTTGTCATATTCTAATGTTATTTTTTAATGTCATATTTTGATAGTGCACTGGTTGCTGGATTACCGTACAAGCTCTTGGACGTACTAGGCGTCAAGTTGACTGGATGGCTTATGCTAGTGATACCGAGACTATTGCTCTGTGGTCTTTCTTTTATTATTGATGCAATATTGTATCAGATTGTGGCAAAAATGACGCGACACCAGAAATTTCAAGTTAAGCAGGAGAAACAGGGGAAGGTTTTACTATTGTTTGCCAGCTCGTGGCCAACGTTCGTGTTCCTTTGTCGACCATTTTCCAATACTTTTGAGACTTTGGTTCTTGCAGTTTGCTTTGGAGTCTTGTTCCTGGTCAATTCGGTATGTGATAATGCAATTTTTTGTGAGTTTTACTGACATATTTGAGTTAGAACTGGACTAACTATTGGATTGTTTCGTTCAATAGCATCGACGAGTGTGGTGTGGTGTGATGCATGTGCAGACGTTACTCCTTGGAAGTTTATTAGCGGTGGGATTTTTCACGCGATTTACGTTTATAGTATTTTTCTTCCCGCTTGGAGTGGAGCTCATGCGACAGCAGGATGCATTGCTGGTTCATACTATAAGACGTAAGACAGATGGCAGAAATGTTCCGTCGATGGTACGTCGCTTGACAGCGACATTTGGTGTGATGTTGCAGGGGTTTGTGGCCTTTATCATCTGGACCATGGGTTTTATTGTCGTGGACACATGGTATTACCAGCCGGAAGTGTTTCATGGCAAATGGAATCGATCACTACTGAAACAGATTGCTGAGAATGCTGTGATTGCACCGATCAATAATTTGCTGTACAATATCCAATACGACAATTTGGAGCTACATGGAGTGCATCCGCGGTTCACCCACCTGACTGTGAACATGCCCATGCTTTTTGGGCCAATTTTTCTCGTCTTTCTCATGCGGTTTCTCAGGTATCCCGATCGCTCGTTTTTTGGCAGTGCGTGTGTGCTCTTTCCACTGGTGTGTTTGTCGTTAGCACCGCACCAAGAGCCACGATTTATGTTGCCAGCCATCGTACCGCTGCATCTATTCACTGCATTGAATGGCAGAGTGGGCATTGTCCATTTTTTGACAAAGCAAAAGCTTGGGAAACTACTGTGGATTATATTCAACCTCTCGTTACTGTTCTTCTTTGGCATGTTGCACCAAGGAGGTGTCATTCCGATGCTGCTATCTCTGTCTTCCATGGCGTCAAACTCAGTGGACAACACAGTGACCTCAACAACTTGGTTGACACCGTTGTGTAACTTTGACGGAGCTGACAAATCTATGCTGGGGATGATAGGTGCGGTGCCACTGGTGTTTGCAAAAACATACATGCCACCTCGCTTCCTTCTTACCGGGATGCCGGCAGCTCCTGCGTTTCAATTGATAGATCTAGCTGGAAACACTCTTGATGACCTCCCGGAGGTCTTGGCTTTCGACAAAATGGACCAGCAGTTGTCGGAACATGGTACAACTGCATTTTTGGTACTGCCTGCGAGTGTCGCGTTTTGGGACATCAGATCCGAGAATTCGACATCCGTCTTGAGTTTTTCCAAGTTGGGTGAATGTTTTCCTCATCTATCGACCGAAGACTTTGCGTTTGACAAGTCATTCTCACTGGAATTATACCTGGTAAAACTAGCAGCGAAGAAACCATTGTAAGTCCGGACTATACAGCTCCATTATCCTTGACAAAATACATGGCAAAGTTCCTAGCTCGATCATTTAATAGTAAATGACCGTCGTCATTAAAAAAAGCGTTTAAAAAAATATAAGATTGTTTTAACACCGCTTTATAAAACATACTTTATCTAGTTCCTCCCTCGCTTGTGATTCGTCCTTAACTACACTCCAGCTATTATATGATTGGCTATAAATAATCCACGCAACGCCATGACCGCCATGGAATGACTTAGAGTCCCTCCCTTATCCTCGCTCTCAAGATGTCGTTGTTTCCACCGGAATTCCTAGTCGCCATGCTATTAACGTTCATGCAACTTCGTCTACGTTCGTACTTTAGTCTTGCGACATGGTTTCTCAATGGTTTAACTTTCTTTTTACCTCCTGAGGATGAACTTATTGCGATACTTAATAACCAGTCACGAAAAAGCTTCAAACCAGACAAAGGACCTCTGTATGAGCCACTTAGTGCAGCCGAAAAGATGGACAAGTTTTACGTTCGTGTGGCAAAGACAGAGCCGGGAGTTTTCAGTCAAACGCTCTTTTTTGAGCTGTACGAGATGCTCGTTGTGCTCGTGTCTTCGATCTCAGTGGGCTGCTGGATGGGCAGTATCGTGAGCTTTACGGCTTCGTGGTTTGCAGTAGCACAAGATCATGTGGATGACAAGGTGGACATGGCCATGTACGGTCTCATGTCGGCCATGCTCGTGGCAATTTGGTTTCCATTGCAGCTAAATTTTGTCCAAGGGTGGGGAGGCTACGAAGCTCGTTTGGGTCTTTGTGTTGGCTTTCTTGGACTCATTGCAGCTGGATTTATCATCCTATCACCTAAGGGGATGCTGGATTTCGATTTGGAAATGGCAGCGCAACTTGCTGGAGAACGGCTGGCTCTGATACTGCGAGCAGTGGGATTCACAAACGCAGACTTTGTGAACATTGCACCATGGACAGAAATGTCGCGAGTCGCACTTTTTTTCGTGTGTGCGTTGCTAGCGGGAATTTTTACATGCACAACTTTCCTGCCATCATTCAGGTTTGCACGGATGTACTCGGTAATGATCAAAAGTAAGCAGTATTCGAACGTGAAGAAATTGCTTTTGCATCTCAACATGTTTTTCCCAGTATTGATCTGCATACTGTGGGTGCCGCGATTCTCGAAGAATGTGTTGGTGCCTTTGGAGCTTGTAAAGTGCTCTCCGCGTGCACTGAGTCGGGATTGCCTGCGAACTGAAGTGTTGGGACTGACGAATGCGGCCTCGTCGGACATTTGGAAGTGGTACAGTCTTGCAGAGTCTCAGTTCCATATGCTTCGTATCTACGTGGTACTCGTGGCATGTCTGGTGCGCTTGATTTGTTTCCGTACGTACATGCAGCACTTCCTGCTAGAGCCACGTGAGGCGATGGCGTCGCTTGTGGGTCGCCCTGGCTTCGTGGATGGTGCCCTGTTGCAGAGCAAGGTCCGTCTTCAGTTTAATTACGTGCCGGTTATCGCACTGCAGTACCTTGCGCCAGTGTGTGCGTTGCTGGCGTCAGCGCAGCTTTTGGTAAAGCAGACGGCGACGTCTCTTGGTGTTTTTCATGGTGTTTCGTGGGTGCTGCAAAGTGTGATGCCGAACGTCTCGATTCCTGCTAGTCTCACGCCAGAAGGGTTAAACGCAGCCTCTTTGAATGTGCTGCCGGACCCTACTGTGCTGCCAAACTTTGGCGGGTTTAAGCTTGGTGATGACCTTAGCAAGGAGAATGTGACGCCTTTTCTGCGTGGCATGAGTGCGTTCCCCGTACTCACTGCAGAGTTCTACGAGGCAGCGCTGGGTTTCCTGATCTGGTTCCTCAGCTTCACTATGTTTGCCGTTAGCTTGGCAGGGTTGCTTTATTGGCGTAACGTGGGAGCTCACGGCACTGTCGATGTTGAAACAGCGGTGCGGCAGAATAAGCAGACGCCCAAGACGCTAAAGAACCAGCTAAAGGGATTGAAGCTGCACAAGAAGAACAAGTAGAGAGAATGCACGAGTTGCAACCCAACTGCAAGACAAACTCAAAATACAGAAAACCTTTTTCTCCACGCCCAAGCCCAGCTCAAGCTAATCTAGTAGGTATTTAGCGCTTCTTCATATTCTGGAGGTACTCCTTCCAGCCACCAGTCGCCATGGTCTCAATTTTGTCGTCAACCTCGCGCCTTTGCGTGTCCAAGAAGGCTGCCATAGCTTCGATGAGCGACGAGTCTCCGGCACTGAGAATGCGAACGGCCAGCAGACCGGCGTTCGTAGAGTTGCCAATGGCAACGGTGGCAACAGGCACACCACGCGGCATCTGCACAATGCTCAGCAGCGAGTCTTCACCGCTGAGAGTCGATGTCTTTACAGGAACGCCAACGACGGGCAGAGGAGTCAGCGCCGCTACCATACCCGGCAGATGGGCAGCACCACCAGCACCAGCAATAATGACCTTGAGGCCGCGTGTGGCAGCGCTCTGGGCGTAGTCGTACATACGCGCGGGTGTGCGGTGAGCTGATACAATCGTAAGTTCGTAAGGCACACCGAACTTCTCCAGCATGTCAGCAGCAGCCGCCATCGTTGGGAGGTCAGAGTCCGAGCCCATGACAATGCCCACAAGAGGCTTGCGCTCAAGCTTCAGCAACCCCGAGTTCTTTGCAGACTCAGGTGACAGTGCTGTGGCACGCTTGGTCAGCTCCTCAAGGTTCGGCGCCGTAATCGTCACGTGTCCAAGCTTGCGTCCAGGACGCACACCAACCTTTCCATAGAAATGAGCAGCAGCACCTGGGATATTCAAACTGTTGCGAAGCAGCGAGAAGCTCACATCTTCAGACGACGTGGGGTCTCCCAGCACATTTACCATGAGTGCAGCTGGTACACGCAGCGCACAGCTTCCCAAAGGCAAGCCCGTAATAGCACGCAAATGCTGCTCAAATTGATCCGTCTCACATGCCTCAATTGTATAGTGACCAGAGTTGTGTGGGCGCGGGGCGATCTCGTTCAGCAGCACGTCACCAGTGGCAGTCAGGAACAACTCGACACCGTAGATGCCCCGACCTTCCAGCTCGGCGACAGCCGCCTGTGCCATATCACGAGCACGCTTAGCCACATCCTCTGAGATCTGCGCTGGGGCCAGCACCGTGTCACAAATACTGTCACGCTGTGTGGTTTCCACAACGGGATAAGCACGGACCTCGTCCTCCGCCCCTTTGACGACCATCACGGCGAGCTCTTTGACGAACGGGACCCACTTTTCCGCATACAATTTGTTTTTTTCTTCCACCAACTGCGTCTCATCAACATCAGGACTCTCTGTAACCAGCAAACTGGCACCAAGTTTCTTAAAAGCAGTGATCAAATCCTTTTCACTCTTGACAACAGCATTCCCACGACCGTCGTATGCAAACCGACGTGATTTGAGCATGTAAGGGTAGCCAAATGTCTGACCCAATTGACGAGCTACTTGTAATGATGTAACAACGTCAAACGGGGCCACCTCAACGTCCTGTACTTGATTAAAAAACTGTTTTTGCTGGTATTTGTCCTGAATCAAAGCAATAGTGGCTGGAGACGGATGAACGCCTTTTAAATCAGCCTCTTTATTGTCCTGTAAATGTTGCAGGAATGTTGCATTCACATGTTCAATCTCAACGGTCAAGACATCACATTGTTGAGCCAATGTCGCAATATCTTCTTCCTTAGTAAAACTCCCAGCTACAGCCTCAAGACCCGTTTGACCAGCTGGAGATTCGATACCAAGAGGGTCTAGTATTAGAACCTTTAAATTAAGACGATGAGCTGCATTGGCCATCATACGACCTAATTGACCACCACCAAGAACACCTACAACGGGTGGAGCGGCATTATTAGCGTTAATTGTTAGCACCGGCATTTATGTAATTTTTAGATATGAAATGGGAAAATTGTCTGGTAGAGAATGGCTGGAGGGCGTCACTATTGTGAAAATAAGGGAAATAAATAAAGAATAGATATTCCAAATCAAGTACTTTTTATCACAAACCTTATTATAAAGCGCTTTATACCGTTCGTTAGGACGTGTATTCTACATGGAAATGATCAGGGACACCACAAACAGGACACAAGACGATTACATTTCGCTCCATCATTGGGAAATGTCATGATAATCACCTTTTGCAATTCCCAGTGCATTAATCTCAATATTAATGGTTTTGGAAAACTGTCGCTTGTACATACCTAGCAATACCAGGTGATTAAGCACTTATGATAAGGTAAAAAGGTAGATCGAGCATAAGGTGCAGTCTCTCGTGCCATGGACGCGCCAAACCTGAAAACCTGCAGGTCTTTGAATAAATTACGGCAGAGTAGGAAGAAGCCGTAAAAAAAAGCTTTCCTTTCGCTGTCTGCTGCTAGGTTCTCGCTGACTTTGTTGTCGAGGAAAAATCGATGCTGAGGACAAGGCTGATCGCGACAGTTTTGACATTGACATATGGAGCTGGTCGAAACAAGTTTCGTCAGTCAATTATTTATCCTCCACCTATTCTCGCATAGAATACGATATTGGGGCATTTTGGTCTAATGTACCTAAATTTTAGACCCCATCGTACAGTAGTTGATGTTAGAGTGCAGCACACCATAATCTGATTTAAGTAATGTCCCGAGGATGTTGGGGGTGGTTCCTTCGCAACGTATTGCGCCAAGACGACGAGTGGATTCCAATTAATGTACGTGCTGTATCTATAACTTTTATCTTCTCTTTCACCAAGCTCTTAAATGGATCATTTCCGCCTGTCTGACATTTGGTTCTCTACTATGAATAATAGAGCCGCGTGATCCATGTAACGTCGGAGCATCGATTTAAAGAGCTCATTGACAAGGGCAAAAGAACGAAACGTTTGCTTGTTGTAGACTTTTCAGCTACTTGGTGTGGTCCATGCCGTCATATTAGTCCCGTGTTTCATGAGTTAAGTGCCACATATCCATGCACGATCTTTTTAAAAGTGGACGTGGATGAGCTGAAGGTTGTGGCCAAGAGCTGCAATGTAACGGCCATGCCGACGTTTCAGTTTTTCCGTAATGGCTTTAAGTGTGATGAGATGTGCGGTGCAGATAAGAACGGACTGGAGACGCGTATCCAAAAGCATTATGTGGAGGTGGAACTGACTGAGGATGAAAAGTTGATCGTGAAGGAGACTGATCTCGTTGGAGAGAAGGTGGCGACTGTCGGACTCCGCCAGCGCAAGCCACAGGTGGTGACGGTGACGTCGGAAATGCAGTGGAAGCAGCTCATTCAGCAGAATCAGGAATCAAACAAAGCGGTGCGTGATAATGCCTTGCATCGATAAGAGAGACTCTCCGATACGGGTAGTTGGTCCAGTGGATCCTGGTGAAAGGTTTGCTGACGACGACTCATATCGTTTATGCCTTGCTGACAGTTGGTGGTAGACTTGTGGGCTACGTGGTGCAAGCCGTGCGTCGAGATCGCTCCATTTTTCGAGGAGCTGTGTGGCCGGTTCCCTGCTGCAGTATTCGCGCGCGTGGACGTCGATGAAGTCGAGGTAATGCAACAGTTTACTCTATCATACTCTGTAGTCTGCTGCGTGGGTGTGTTGGATACATGGTGCATTGTCTCTAAGTGATGTGAATGCTGCTATTGATCGGTTTGCAGAGCGGAACGGACGAGTTCAATGTATCATCGTTGCCGTGCTTCAAGGTCTTTATAAACGGCAAGGTGGTGGACGAAGTGAATGGAGCGATCAAGAGCGCGTTGGAAAGGATGATTGCCAGACACTACAGCTGCTGACATCCATACGACAAAGGATCACATGGAGAAGAAAAGTGTCTCATCAATATCCATGCGGCCCCCAAATCCCTCGCTTTTTCATGAGCTTCAACATGCACATCTTTTATCTTGGCGATGTTATGCTGGATAATTTGGCCGATACAGATCGACAAAGTGCGACGGTACTTCATAGATGTAGCTTGTGCCTTTTTTTCCACGAAAAGTGATACATTTGGATATCACCAGGCTGCGTCATTGTCTTGTAGTGGACTAATCGAGGTCTAGAGCAAAGCGTCTGCACCTCTCGTGAGGGGATTTTTCGTTTGTAATGTGCGTCATCAATGCTTACACGTTTGAATCCGTTGGTCCTACGGTTACAAGATTGTTGCAATGAAGAGAAACCCATTCCCGGCTTTAGAGCAGTAGGGACCTGACCTCAACGGGAGCCAGCGACAAAACAAGACCTAGATCTCGCAGATATTTGAATGAAAAACATCGCTCTGTAACGCACCATTGCTATAAAGTTTTACTCTCTTCATGGCAGTTTGCAACGTCTTACACGCGATATATGTCATGCCTTCCTTTGTCAAGACAAACTAGTCGAACATCCGCTGCAAAAAGGCGGATGGTGGCTATTCAACAAAATGTAGCTATGTCTGTGATGTTGCAGACAAAAATCTACTAGAGGACATTCTATCATTACGTACAAGGCAAGCTATAGATACTCAACAAGCTCAGTAGAAGGTACAGCTTCAGTATCTCACGCTATGTGCCTCACAGGCAGCCAGCATTCCCCCAAACTTTGTTGAACTGCAACAAAGTTTCCCTGTCTCCGTCTCTTTCCTGTGCATAGTAATTAAGTCACCACAGCCACTCGTGTAGCTCACACAAACCTTGCTCATTTGATTGCTCAAGGCGAGGCTTTTCTGACGTTGTAGCCCGCCTTATGTTTTTGCAGAGGACCAATAGAAAGTCAACCCATTGGAACAACGATCTTGAGCAAGAGCGATTTAAACTTAGCATTTGTATTGAAAAATACACCATGTCACGGAAAACAAAAATCTTTTTTCTTCCGTAAGGTAATGGCTTACTTGGCTCAGCTGCGCCCCATCACGCGCGCGCTGTTTACGACCCGTTACGGCTGCCAGTATGAATTTTCAGATTCCGTAATCCATCGTCCAGGGCGGTGGAGGAGGTCCTCCCATGACCTCTCATTGGCCAGTAAATGTAATGGTAGCTTGGACCCTACCCGCAATTCACCGTTCCAATAGAGAAACCCCCGTAACCGGATTGATGTCAGTGTATCCGATTTGACAAACTAATCAAATCTATAAGGTTTTTTTATAACCCTTATTGTATTATATATGCTATTTTAAGCATGACAAAGCAGAGTGTTGCCATCGGGTATCTTTGCACGTGATATGGATTTATAGAATCTGTTTCGTTTTTATTGCAGCAGTCCATATGCGACACTACCGTGCCTCTTTCACTCGCTCTCACTTTCTGTTCTTAACACAACATAACAGCAGCATTTAGGGAAGAAAAACCCAGTGACATTACCAAGTCCTGGAATAATTTTTTTTTATTCCCTTCAGAGGTCCATTCCCCGTTCAGTTCACTTCGTGTTAACGTCACAAACCAAGTCTATCATGCAGCGTTTTCGTCAGCTTATGCTCTTGGCCGTCTTAACCGTCTCTACAGCCGAGGACGTCGAGGCCACGACCATCGCCGAGACGGAGCAGCATACGCACCTTCGTGGTCTTTTGGCCAAATTTGCGAGCCACAATCCAACGGCTACACCCGTCCGGGAACTGGTTGCTACTTGGGAGGAAGGGAAGGTGGGTGAAGCTCGACAGCTCCGTCCTTTCTCGGAGACAATCGTGGGCGGAGAGACGGTCGTTGTGTTTAACGATCGTCGTCTGAGCCCTGAAGCCAAGATGGAGTCAGCTCTTGTGACATTTGATGTGCGTTCGAGTCCCAATTGTGTCGTGAGTGTGTGTGGTGAGCTCAGTAAGTGGTACTTGGGCTCAAAGGAGCAGTGCTTTGACCTGCGCATCGCCCGCAAGTCTGTGGATCAGATTGAAAATGGACTGATTCGAGGAATCTCAGCCGCCTATTCGGGTCTACGCCCTGTAGCTTCTAATTTGTACCTAAAGTTTGACGAGACGAATTTTATTGACGGTTCCAAGTGTGAGTACGAGATCCTCTCTGGCAGCAAGACAGTACGCGAGGACGAGGTGATTAGTGGCTCCCCGACCGCCATGGCATAGACCGCCCCCCCCCTCCCCACAGCTTTCTCTTTTTAATGTAAAGAGCTGTACGATAGGATAGACATCACTAATATTAACACACAAAAGTTTTGGCAGCACTTGTATACGTTCTCTATACTGGTGAGTGGGTCAGTTTGACTTGGCTATAACGTCTGAAACCAAGTTCGATCGTTCGAAGAGCTGTACATATACTAAATTCCAACGACCGTCGCGCATCGACGACCACTGTGGTCGCAACTCCACTCATTTCTCACTCTATGCACCCTTTTTTAGCGGTCAGGCAGAAAGATCAGAAGAGCACTAATGTACCTCGCGACAGGCCAGCGACACATAAACTGAAGCAAATAGAGTTTATCTATTTGTTTCACTTGAAACAATTGACATCTCTTCGAACACGAGATTGACAATAGGGATGCCATGACTAGTAGCAATGGACTACCAGAAACGCCGCGCTTTGCTTGAAATTCTGCGTATTTTTTGCGACACCTATAGCCAGTCAATATGTATATTCCTGTCGATCTACAATTGTAAAGGATGTACTGCCGAGTCGTAGAGTGCTACCTCATGCTTCGATTGAGCAGGTACATCAATGGCCAGCGAAAAGACCGCATGACCCTGTAGATTTTTTTTCACTTGACGACAAGTCTACAATTCGAATCAACAACGTCACGGTTGTGCGTCGTCATAGTCGGACAGCTAGAAGCAGCTTTATGGGCCAGCTTCGACGGCGTCAGATGTCGTGGCTGCCCATCCTTTCCACAATAATGGCGCTTCAAAGAACACTTCCACCTGTATTCAAAGCAGTGTGTGCAACTTTCATTCCTTTTCTTATGATAGTAATAACAGTACTGTAGGTTGTCTATCAAGTTGCTGCCTTAACATGTGCTTCATTGGATTGGAATTCGAATTCGGACAACGACGAATCAAATAACTTACTAAGTAATACCTATAAGACGCGGAGCAAGCGCTCTCTCTATTCTATAAATCTCTGCCGCCGTCATGACTTTTTTTGTGAAACGTGCGCCCTCTCACTTAGCTGACAACGTTCGATGTACATGTTTAGCTGAGATATTCCTCGTAAAATCAATGGGTTCTACCGTAGAAACGTTAATACAAAAAGCGACGTAGAACTTCTACGTCGCTTTTTGTATTAACATTAAACTGTATAGGATTGCGACATATAGCGTTTCAGTATAAAGTTCACATGAAAAATGTAGTCTAAATGCCACGATGGCTGAAGAGTATGGTAATCCAAAGAGGTCATATATTCTAAAAAAAAATAAGCGAATAGCTTACTGTGCCTTAGTATTGACCAAAGTTAATTTAATTTATACACGAAGGCCGTTTTTCCTACAGTATGTATCAAATCCCTCAAGTAAAAATTCAACAACAAAAAATTTAAAGTCATGAGAAAAAAACCACGCGTTTTTAACGGATGGTTTATAGCCTCCCCCCCCCCCCCCTCAAGAGGAATACTTTACTCGCTCGTACATTTTACTGTAGTAAAAAAAAAGAATCTTCATTAAAAAAAATGACAAACAACCTGCGCTACGGTCAACAACATGACCGATTTCTGTCTCTTTCTCTACGTTTCTTTCAATGCGCGACGTCTATCGTCGCATTGATCCTCATGACCATCAGTTTTAAAGCACAAAAGATGACGTTTTTAACCGAGAATGGCAATGTACAAGAAATGACGGTCTATTACGGTGGTCCAGCCGTCAATTTTGTCATGATTGTGTCCTTTACTGCGTGTTTTTACGACGTCTTTCTCCTCTTGTTGGTCTTTACGCTACAGTGTGTTCGAATTCCACCATGTTGGAGCTTTGGGATTGATGCTGTCTTTACTATGCTCTTTATGAGTGCTGGCTGTGCCTTGGCAGCCTGTGATTACGTACGCTATTGTGATGCATTGCAAGATATTGTGCATTGTGCATTATTAACATCGGGTGCTGCATTGTGTTTCATGGCATTTGTGGGGTTTTTAATGAGTGTCACGTGGGGTGCATGGATGCGTAATACATGGGGGAGTACGTCTCAAAAGAAAGAGTCTCTTGATCAAATGGGGACTTTACCTCCGTCTGTCTTACCTAGTGACCTTGTCTTAAGTGGCGGAATGGACTTTGATCTGGAACATGGAACGACAACGTATAATACGTACGTTCAGGACGGCTATAGAGAGTCATAAGGAGACAATGTCACGATAGACGACAGACGGACGTGGCTTGCTGACTACTGAAGTAAAGATGATTGGGGAAGTTAGTGAAGGAGAAAGGGATTTAGGTACTGGTCTGGTCTGGTCTGGTCTCGATCGTTTAGATGAGAGGTGCTAGGGAGGGAAGTAAGCAAAAGTGTATCATAATGCCAATACGAAACAGCTTCCTTAGCGTTGTCAATGATGATGAAGGTGCTGTCACTCTCTGTTATCAGTTACAAGCAGAAGCAGTTTCTTGCTTGACGCAAAGAGAAGGACGATGGTAGTCACGAGGTTAACCGTTTCATGCGTACTTGGAAACAATTTATGGCTCGTGTGCCCCCGACTTCAAAGTGTCGTTACAATGGATGAACGGGTACATTTAGCTCCAGCGGCGTCTTTTGAAGGTGTCCGATAAGGACAGAGGTCTGTCTCTTCATGCTTTTCGTTCGTAGGTGAGTCATTTTCGATTTCGCATCAAGGAGAAGACACATTGATTCAAGAACGATGCGAGGTCGCAAGTTTAACTCTCAATTGAGGTCGCGTCAACGAGTGAAAGCGACGGCAGTGGCGTTTGGGGTGGTTATAGTAATCACGTTCGGACTTCTTTGTGTGTTGAGTCGTTTCTCCGAGCTAAAAGGAGAAGACGAAGCTTATCACATGACGCGATATCAACAAGCACTAGACCAAAGTGAAGAAAAAAAGAGAGAATTTCAGAGCACAATGCCAGTTGCAATGCCACCAGCGAATACTCCGTCAACCACTCCAGTGCACCAAGTCACACGACAACTTCTGCTGGGCCGGATAATAGGAGCCCTGTTTTCAGCAACACCACCGATGCAGAAGCGGAATCCGATGATGCAGAGGCAGAGATTGCGCACAAGGCCACGAGCAAATACGTTTATGGCCCCAGCGTCCCTCGAAGCTGAGGATGCAGCAGGTAGTGCTGCAATGTCAGACGACGCAGAAGTCGGCGACATAGACGCCCGAATGCATAATGGTGAGTGGGTCTTTGCTCCCCAAGAGACCGAAGCCAGTGGTAGCGAAGATAGCGACAGCAGTGACAGTAACGACTGCAGCAGCGAAGACAGCGTGGACAGTAGCAGCAAGGACAGCGACGACAGTGGAAGTGACAGCAGTGACAGCAGTGACAGCAGCGACAGTGTGAGCATAAGCTGCAATGAAACCACGAGCATCATGAGCAAATGGTAAGTTGTGAGTCCGATAAGTTCTTGCGACGACGATGTAGCATGATCTATCTAAATGTACAAGACGCTTAATAACAAGCGAGCCAAAATCAAAATATGAAGAAAAATCACCACAAAACGAGAGAAGCACCAGCTTGTTGTCCATCTACATTTCTTGCACTCTACCTACCTTTACCGTTCTTGTGATTCCAATAGCTCGTACGTAGTCATAATGCTCTCGGGTGTAATCATCCGAAACTGTTCATTAAGACGTAGCAACGCTTGCGAAACACGAGCAATCTTCCGACGGTCTTCAACACTCATTGGTGTCGCAGCATGCAACTTTCTCTTGGCCGTCAGTACTTCTACACGAGTCTCCATGCTACTAGTCATGTCTTCACTATCCTCTTCTCCCAGAACAGCCATGCTTCTAGACACCCAAATATATCCATTAGTACCTAGAATCACATCAATCCCAATATCTGGCAAGGTGACCATGTGTTGCTTCATCCTCTTCACCAAAGGAGATGCAACCGCTACAAATTGACCATTTTCGAGCTTCCCATAGCGTAAACTGCGTGTATGAAGACTGAGTGATCCATCATAGCGAACCTCTTGAATCTCGGCTGAAATAAGGTCATTTTCAACAAAAAAAGCTCGCATTTGTAGCTGATCAGCGTACGTTCGACGTCGTTGGTCACCACCTGGTAAGGTCACTGAACTGAGCATAAGACTGGCATCTTGTTGTCCATTGACATCCACTTTCCAGCGTTTACTCGCTACATTCGTCACACGACCGACAATAATGTCACCCACTTCTCCAATGTATCGGGAAACTAATGGACGAACGGTAATAAGTTGATTCACTTTTTCCACGATTCCAGCCACGCTAGCCACCAATTCATTGTGATTACTTAAGTACGTTCCATGACCACGTAAGAAGGCACCAGTATCAGTACTTATTATTTGACCAGGGGTGACAAGAACGACGTGAGATTCATCAAGTAGTTCCATTGGTTCATCCTCTTCTTCTGGTGAGAAGGAGAGGCGACGTATACGAATTTCCATGGACCAGTGATGATAATTGAGTAGTCTTTGTTTGCTATGTGGATAATTTATAAAAAAAAACCCTGGATTTTATCTAATATTGTTGTGAGGGATTTTTTTGTCGTCAGGTTTGATTTCGCTCTTTTGATAAAAAGTCGACTTTTTACTACTTTTCAAGCTACAGATCTCCCTCTAATAAGTTATGGATACGGTGGATGACAATTTTTATAACTAAACAGAGGTTATGGAAAACTTAGTTACACAAGTCGAATGATCTTCAATACCATCTTTACGGTGGTAATGTTGCATTAATTCGTCGCGTGCTTTGCGACAATGCTCTTTAAAGCACTCTTAATGGCTCCACTAAGCTCCTCCACCACCACGCCACCCTTGAACACCTTAAAAGAAGGTAACGATGATACATCGAACTCATTTGTCACGCTCTACAAACACAGAAACAAAAACAAAGTCACTTCCATAAACGCATCTCCCAAGAGACACAACACTGCTGTGGATAAATCAATACTTTTTTGCAACAGCTCCAGGCTGCAGCATGCAAAATGCAAATACTTTTTTACGTCTTACCTCGAGTTCATCGACGTCCACGCGCGCAAATACTGCAGCAGGAAACCGGCCACTCAGTTTCTCAAAAAATGGAGCAATCTCGACGCACGGCTTGCACCACGTAGCCCAGAAGTCTACCACCAACTGTCAGCAAGGCATAAACGACATGAGTCGTCGTCAGCACTTGAACCTTTCACCAGGATCCACTGCACTAACTACCCGTATCGGAGGGTCTCTCTTATCGATGCAAGGCATTATCACGCACCGCTTTGTTTGATTCCTGATTCTGCTGAATGAGCTGCTTCCACTGCATTTCCGACGTCACCGTCACCACCTGTGGCTTGCGCTGGCGGAGTCCGACAGTCGCCACCTTCTCTCCAACGAGATCAGTCTCCTTCACGATCAACTTTTCATCCTCAGTCAGTTCCACCTCCACATAATGCTTTTGGATACGCGTCTCCAGTCCGTTCTTATCTGCACCGCGCATCTCATCACACTTGACACCATTACGGTAAAACTGAAACGTCGGCATGGCCGTTACATTGCAGCTCTTGGCCACAACCTTCAGCTCATCCACGTCCACTTTTAAAAAGATCGTGCATGGATATGTGGCACTTAACTCATGAAACACGGGACTAATATGACGGCATGGACCACACCAAGTAGCTGAAAAGTCTACAACAAGCGAACGGTTCGTTCTTTTGCCCTTGTCAATGAGCTCTTGAAACTGCTGCTCCGACGTTACATGGATCACACGACTCTGAGAATTAATATATCAAGATTAGCAAAACAAACCCAGATGATTATGTGGACTACATTGGTGACAAACATTCTCGGGGATCGTGTCATTATTGTGGCCGAGAACGTTCTTGTGAAACCAATTCCAGAGGCCTTGAAGCATCATGAGTGCGAACGGAACCAGCGCATATATCGGGATACAGAACCCTCCTATGCATATCTGAAGGAAAAGAACATTAGATCCTAGTGTAAGCAGAGTAAAGTGGATTAGGATACGACGCACTTACCGTCGCCGTCATGATGGTGATTACTTTTGATAATCAAAAAGTATGGGCTATATGCAGATTTTTAATTGGATAAAATATTGATTAATGGTATTTACTACCAATCGTTAGAGAAGAGTAGCAAGTTGTTCGTTTAGAGGGAGGTTATGTCATGTGGGCCCCTCAAATGTATCCATTTCCTTTCTAGAATGTCGAGTACAATAATGGAGACGTTGCGCGCCGAGGGCAATGCGTTTTTTAGTGCCAAGGAGTTTGAATCGGCTGTAGCCAAGTATACAGAAGGACTAGAAGCTGCTCCGTCCTCATCTTCTGGTCTTTCTCGTGATGAGTTGAAGGCTGTAGAGATGCAACGCGTCCTTCTTTGGAGCAATCGTGCCGCGTGTCTTTTGCAGCTCGGAGACTTTATTCAGGCCGAAAAGGACTGTACACTGGCGTTAAGTATTGATCCAAATAATACCAAGGCACGATATCGTAGAGCTCAAGCATGTATGGGGCTCGGGAACAATGCACAAGCTTTCAAGGACGTGCATTTAGTGCTGCAGTATGCACCAAGTAATAAAGCAGCAGCTGCATTGGCTCGGAAGATCCAAGAGCAAGTGAGAGAGGATGTTCATGGAGTACAAAAGGCACTGGACTGTATTATGAGTGGAGTATGTGGAGAAACAGGTGATGTAGGGCTCAAGGAAATGTTGCAAGAACAGGAGAAGACCGTGGAAGCTTTGCAATATCTAGAGATGAAGAGTGTTACGGAGCTGGCGAGTTTACCTGAAGAAATTGCTAAAAGAGGGGGATTAGTAGTGCTATGGCGAGCAGTGGCAAAACTTGTCGAGCTCAATGAGAAGGAGGAAGAGAAGAAGGAGGAGGTGTTGAGCATTTTGTCGCACGTGGTGTCGTTGCTGTCGATATTGGCGTCCGCGTCGATGGAACTTGTGGGGAAGATGTTTGAGACGAATCATGGAGCACTTGATAAGTTGCTAGAGCTGTTGCATAGTCAGGTGGCTTTCGAGTATGAGGCGAATGGCTCGGATGCGACGAAGCAGATGCCAATTCGGGGACGCAAGGTGATTATTCGGTTGGCGGCATTTATTTTCAAGTATCTGTTGATCGGAGCCAAGTCAGATGATGATGCATGTGTACGTCGAGTATTGGGTGGATTACTGGACGGTTTGCGTAGTCGCCAGCGCGTGCTGCAGATTGCAGCGCTGGATGGTCTGCTTCATTTCATCACTGTGTTGAGTGGCCAGAGTTCGATCCTGAACAATAAAGACGACAACATAGCCCAGCAATTGAAGATGCGGTTTGCCGTGCTTGCGCAGGAGCTTGGATTGTTTTCGTTGTTGCATACTACCGCATCCAGCGCTCTACCTGGATTTGAGGCTGGTGTGAATACTGCTGAGGCTCCAAGATTGGAACTGACAGCAGTGTTGCTGAGCCGCCTTCCACTCGTGTTTACCCAATGTCTTTCGCATCTCGAGGGTGATGACACGATGCTTAAGAAAATGGTACGGGACTGGTGTGTATCTCCGGTGCTGGCAGCGCGATCCACAAATCGCACTCAGCTGGCTCAAGGCTCGGCTTCCTGTCTGCTCCTATCGGCTCTCTTTCTTTCAAACGCAAAACTTGCGCTGTGGGCTGTGCAGCAAACTGGAAATGACGGCACAGCATTCCTTACGCGATTGCACGAGTATTTGAGTGCGTCGCGAACATTTGATGACGCGAAGGCACACACTCGGCAATTGCAGGAAATTTGGGTTGATTGTGTGGCCAGCATTTGTGGGGTAGAGCATGGTCCTGCCTGTGTTCCGCCTGCATTGAGAATCGAGATTTATCGCATGCTGCAGGCATCTTTGGATGAAGAAGATGACTTGATGCTTCGAGCCAGCGCGCTAAGTATTCAAGTGAAGCTTGGTATTGTTGAGAAGACGCTGGAGATGCCGTCTGATGATGGACGGTTCCTTATGAACAGCGTGTTTGAGGTCCTTGCGAGTGCAGAAGCCGTGGAAAGCAAACACCGGGAGGGTGAAAAGGTAAAACAGGGAAAGGACAAGACAAAGGAGCAGGTTCCAAGATCGCTTTTGTTCTGGAGTGGCGTCTCTCCAAAAGAGCGTGGCATTGAGGCCTTGTCGTACCTAATCACGTACACCCCCGTAAAGGACGCCTTTGTGAGGCATCAAGGGGCTGTGGCCAGCGTATTTCGGGTCCAATTTCCAAGCACAAAGGACGCGAGTATAGGAGCACAAGCAAACGCTGGTTTCAGGTCAAATGTGTACTATGGCATCGGGTACATCTTGCACCACGCTTTGACATCAGAGGCTGCTATCAAGCGGAAGCAAATGGAGGGCATGGAGATGACGGCTGACCAATACGAAGAGCTGCAAAAGGCGTTGAAGCAGAAATCAGTGCTCGAGGATGGTGACACTCCTGAACACGTGGAGGCCCGTGTCACTCGGCTTGCTGCGTCGCGTGATGTGTTGACTACTCTTGTGCAGCTCTTGAAGCTGTCCGCTACCAAATCAGAAAATGTCATGGAGATGGCAACACTTAGTGCATTGCATGCTGCAGAAGTATCGTCGGTGCGAGGCAACCTGGTGCAGTGTGGCGTCTTTCAGGCACTAATCCCGTTGGCGTTGCACCACATTGCAGTAGCAAAGATCAAAGGTGGCAAAGCATCCAAGGATCCTTCGCAACTTCACGGAACGAAGATCTCGAATGCTGCAGGTCAGGCAATGGCCAAGATTTTGATCAGTACGAACCCGAACTTGATCCCGTCGTCGTCGCTTTTCTCATCCATTCGACCGTTGCTAGATCTATGTAAAGGCGACCAGCAATTACTGCAGTTCGAAGCACTCATGGCTCTCACAAACATTGCGAGTGTCTCGGAAGAAACAAAGGCGCGTATTGTCGGCGAACCGCAAGGTCTGTCTACGCTACAGTATCTGCAGTTTTCGGAGCACGAACTTGTGCGTCGTGCGGCCACGGAAGCGATTTGCAATCTCCTCCCGAACGATAAGGTGATTGAACAGGTTTTCATGAACGAAGAGAAGGTTCGTCTTTGGGTCGCGTTTGCGTCTCTCGAAGATGAGGCCGAAGACTTCGAGACGGCTCGAGCTGCTGGAGGTGCATTAGCAATGGTGTCCCAGGTTCCAAAGGTAAGCTGGATCTTAATGCGTCAAGGCGGACTCAAAGCTTTCAGCAAAATTATCGAAGAAGGATCGAATGTGGAAACCCTGCATCGAGCTTTTTTTGGGATGCAGAATATGCTCGAAGCGATCATTGGCGCCGCAAAGGACGAGGAAAAAGTCGACGAGCGAGGCAAATTCAGTGAAGAAATCAAACAGCATAGCGTGACGCTCAAGCAGAAGCTTGTTGCTCACTGTAGTAAGACCCAGATCAAGGACGCAGCCCAAGCGTGTCTCGCAGCGTTAGAGCAAGTGATTCGTTAAGTCGAGTCGACGTTCGCGTCGTTTCGCGTCCTCGCCACACCAAGTATACACCACTACGGCCTACTCTGTCCTAACAAATGCCTCATGTTATTTTATATGATACTTTACAATTAAGATGGTAAGAAAAAGAGCACACGGTAAACAAAAAAATACTTTTCATTTCACATTTATTGGAAACTTATTCAAGAGAGTTCCGTACAATAATGAGTGACGACTCAATTGCGGTGCAGCGTCTACGACAAGAGCGCAAGAACTGGCGACGGGATCACCCGGCGGGTTTCTGGGCTCGTCCTATTGCCAATGACGATGGATCATTGAACCTCATGATGTGGCACGCAGGTATACCGGGAAAGACCGGGACGGACTGGGAAGGTGGTGTATTTAAAATGTCGCTGGGCTTTTCGGAGGATTATCCGAGCAAACCACCCCTCGTTAAGTTTACACCACCTCTCTACCATCCAAATGTGTATCCATCCGGTACAGTTTGTTTAAGTATCCTGAATGAGGACAAGGACTGGAAGCCTAGCGTGACTATCAAACAGATTCTCAAGGGCGTGCAAGACTTGCTGGATCAGCCAAATATGGCCGATCCAGCCCAGCGAGAGCCGTACATGGACCTGAAAAACGATCCGGAATTGTACAAACGCAAAGTGCGTCAATTGGCACTCAAGAATCGAGAAACTTAGAGATGGGGAAAGAGAAGACAGGTCGATAAAAAAGAGTACAGAGTGAAGAGAGGAAGTAATACTACACGTATTACTATGATATAAAGAGCTGGGTCGTCATCAGGTTAATGCTATTCAAAGCAAGAAAACCAATGTGATTACGAGACTGAAAGTTAACATTAATCAACTTGGATTAGCAATCTCGATTGTCCTTGACACCCGTTATTTTTAGTCCTTCTTGAGTCCAAACATCTCCCTGTCAATACCCGAAGCCTTGATCGTCAAGATCTCCACACTGTCACCCGTGTAAATATCTCTCTACAACAATTTGTTCACCACAATAACAAACAAAGAACTCAAATTAGTATAGTACCAGCAACATTCCACTCAACCACTTCTCCTCCTCTTCCTTATCCACGCACTTCTCCAGCCGTAATGAATGCGTCCTTGATAATGTCCTTTGTCTCTTGCAACGTCAACGTTTTCTTTGGATCCAAACGTGTGTCATGCTCGACCAAATTATCCAGCAATGGGATCATCAAATGACCTCCCGATCCTTGGGCTGCACGTGACACACGATCGTACGATCCAATGGCATCGTACGTATACACGGCCCCTTTCCCTTCTTCGTCTATACCACAAAGGATACAGAACGCGTAATAGGGAAAGAAACGTCGAGAATACAGCGTATTCATAAGCAATTGGGCCATGGCACTCGAGCTCATGGACGTTTCATTGTCATGTTGATACATTTGAGCACGAATACTCAGCACCCCACGAAGCTGAATAATGTCATTGTGCGAGCCAGGACAGCCAAGTACCGTCGTCGATGTCAATTCATGCAATTTACTCTCCTTACGGCTTAATACCGAATAACCGGTACTTAAACGCGTATCTCCTGCCACGACGACAAAATCTTCCCCCGCAATAGCAAGTACAGTCCCTCCATTGAAATCATACGGCTCCCAATTCGCATGTCCATGGTCGTGAACACTTTCAGCTTGTACATGGTCCAATGCTAGCTTGGCATCACCATTTGTCGTCCACGCAACAGCTTCCGGCATCATCCGAGACATGGATCTTATCAATGTCTTCTTTATATAAAGTGGGGGAGATACTTTAGTTCTACCGGTACAATCTACCGATACACTGAATGTTTTCTCATATCAGAGTATACCGGTATTTTCGTACCGATCCGATTATTTTGTCTGGCGAGCATTCATTCCTCGCCCTCTGGACATCATGGAGCGTGAACCGTGTCCCTTTCGTATTGTAGAAGACGCAGGTGGAGGTTTTGTACTTGGTGCTGTGTTTGGTTCCGGATGGTACACGTTTAAAGGTGCACGCAATTCGCCATCGGGTCAGCGTTTCCGTGGTGCCATTTATAACGCCAAGATGCGAACACCGGTATTGGCTGGTGGGTTTGCGGTCTGGGGTTTACTTTTCTCGTCCTTTGACTGCTCGTTCGAGGCGTTACGACGGAAAGAAGATCCTTGGAACTCTATTCTAGCTGGTGCAGCTACGGGTGGTGCTCTTGCAGCCCGTGCAGGTCCACGAGCTGCTGCAGGACAGGCACTTATTGGTGGCGTCCTCTTGGCTGCTATTGAAGGAGTAAGCATCATGGTGAACGAGTGGTTTGCACCGCAACCTGATCAAGGCATTACTGGTGACATGATGGGCACATCGGAGCTGGACGAACAAAAACTAGCACCACCATCGTTCTAAGACGGTTGGGCTTGGCGTGTGTTTGGTATATAGGAAATGCTGCTTGGGTGATATACATGTTGCTGCCCCTCCTTAAGTATAGGAAGGACCTGCATCTTCTAGGTGATAATATCTGGGTTTTGGGGATACATAGACAAAAAGAAGAGATGGATGTCTGCAAGCTGACACGGGTTTGAAATGGAGCTGTGGGAAGTTTTGCAGAGGACGAAGTGGATGAGGACAGATGTAGCGGATGTTTCGACAATGAAAGAGAGAGAGACAGAGAGACAGACAAACAGTGATAACTGGACACATGCAATGTAACCTTAGACGCTTCAATGAGCTTTGATTCTTTTTAGCGGGATCATTTGTGTTGCTGGAGCAGTGTGCAAGTGACTGATTAATGCGGGCAATTTGACACTTATTTCTCCAAGTTGCTGCGTTCTTCTTATAGGTATTTATGCAACGTTTGACAAGACAAACAGATGAAGACAGGGAAAAGCTCAAGTACATTGTGCACGGACTAAAACAAACAACAGTATCTAAGGCATCACCTACTCACGAAAATCTTCGAGCGACCTCCAAGCAACATTACTGGTGAGCTCCTAAAACTGTACTACGTCATACCGAAAATGACTAATTTCATACCTCCTTTCATTGAAATTGGTGTAAGCCTCACACTGTATACCAACGACAAGAAAGAATGCCGAGTGCCAAGTGGGAGATTGCACGTATTGGTTTGTACATTTCCAGTGCGTTGCCGTTCTCAGATTTCTACGAGCTGATACAATAGCATTTATGTACTACTAACTCACTTTATTGTATGACTTTCACACTACAGTTCCCGTTATTGCTACATGTATCTACGCTCAACCAGAATGCATCAACTTTATTGTCAATCGGGTAAGGCTGCAAATGATTGACTCAATATGTTTGTCCAGGCCATTGAAACGTACTTAATATGCATTTGTATGATGCTGAAATAGTGGAAATACATCCAGTACCCGCCACAAGCCGTGTCACGTGAAGAATATTATGAAAAGATGCGCGAGGTGGCCAAGGAGGACAAGTGATATTGTAGAATCTGATGTCCATAACGAGACATGGCCTGTGCTACAACCAATATATTGGGAGTTGTGTATTGCTGTCGATGGGGGGGGGGTCATATCTACTCAGAACAACTCGTTAAAATCAACGGCAAAAAATCAAAAGCTTGTCGTATTTTTGATACTGGCCATGAGAGTCAAGTGCACGTCTCAACAAGCCAAACGTCGCCTGCATTTATTGATGAGTGTCAATCGATGCCAGCCTCTGGTAACAGAAGTTGCTTCCTTTAATGCAAGCATTGCTGGATCCTTTTCTTTTCCCACTATTGTTTCCGGAGTAAACAGTAGATCCGTGTATCGTTGTGAATCATGTGCAGGTGGCGTTGTTCACCGCGCAGACACATGAGTAGACCACCAAAGCTGGCGTAAATAGCCACCATGTTGCCACCTTCATGATCGTACTGGAAGACCTTACCATACATGCCATAGTCGTAACGATCTAACAGCGTCGGCTGTATCTCACACACGAATATTTCGCAAACATTGAGCTCATGTCCAACCAATTTACGAAGAGGGTGATGCATAACGCACCTTGCCCGACTGATTAAACGTCCCATCGTCCGGTTTCCCTTCCAAGTCCAACGTACTGACAAGTGCCAATGTGAACTTTTCATTTTGACGCAAACGATAAACCTCCGAGTTGATGTCCAGTGTCAGCTCGAGCTCATACGAAACACCTTTGCACACCACACGGGTCACTGTATCACAAAGACCATTGATTAGTAAGTCATCCGCAATTGCAACACTAGATGTGAGCACCTCTTGATAATAATAACACGCACCTTTATCAAACTTTTTTCCGTCCGGGTTGACCTGTCGCACTTCAAAGATATCCTCAAACAATTCCGTCGCCATTGTCTCTATAAAGTCTCCACCAGCCAAATCCACTACACTAGCATCAGCTACAAAAACCGGTACAGCAGAGGTGTCCACCGGTATTTTTTAACGTCAGTATTTTAACTCAAGAGCCAGAAGACGGATACAAAAAAATACACGACATTAAAACTAGCCATGGCAGAAGACGAGTACGACTATCTGTTTAAGATCGTCTTGATTGGTGACTCGGGCGTTGGGAAATCGAATTTACTGTCTCGCTTTACACATAATGAATTCAATCTGGAATCCAAGAGCACCATTGGTGTTGAGTTTGCCACGAAATCCATCGTAGCTGAGGGCAAAACCATTAAGGCACAGATCTGGGACACGGCTGGTCAAGAGAGATATCGAGCAATCACGAGCGCGTACGTCTATCAGCTGTCATGTATTGGTCTTTAATCCTGTAGCAGTTGTTGTTAGTTTACTTAATTGGTACTGTACTGTGATAGATACTACCGTGGTGCAGTAGGTGCATTATTGGTGTATGATATTACCAAGCACGGAACGTTTGAGAACGTCGAACGTTGGCTCAAGGAGCTACGAGATCATGCCGACATTAATACGGTGATTATGCTAGTGGGTAACAAGAGTGATTTACGTCATTTACGTGCCGTGTCAACGGAAGAAGCAATGGCATTTGCTGAGAAGAACAACTTGGCTTTTATCGAGACATCGGCTTTGGAAGCGACGGGAGTTGATGCAGCCTTTCAGCGTATACTTACCGAGATTTACAAGCTCATGAGTCGCAAGACCATTCAAGCAGAAGAGAACGCAACGGCAAGTCTACCGACAGGCAACAATATTGCAATTACGACTGAGAACACGACTGAGAACCAGAAAAAGAAGAAAAGTGGGTGCTGCTAGACAATTGCTTGCTCGTGACAGAGTAGATGAGATGGAATCTCGAGAGCTAGAGAGCTAGAAAGTCAGAAAAAAGCGTGTGCAGGAAGGACTGTACACTTGTCATGCAAATGGGTTTAAGCTTACAACACGTCCACGTCCACATGTGTGACGCAATGTCGTCACTTTTGGGCATTGGTCTATTTTTTGGGTCTAAAATCTTCCGATCTCGAATATATAGTCCGATTCAGTATCGGCTCATTCCGACCAACCGATGGTCAACAAGAAGAAGCGTAATCGTGTACAAACTACTAATGCTGTACGTTTGTCGATACTATGCTTTGTCTTGTGTGGTGATACGTTTTTGTTGATGCTTTTTACTTTTTGCTGACAGCAGATAGATGAGAAAGAAGTTACAGGACCCTTGCAATCCGAACAAAAGCCCAAGAAGAAGAAGTTTAAGTTTTTGAAAACGCTCACCAATGACGCAACACCCAAGCCAATTCCTGCAAACGATGCACAAGTTCAGGAAAAGTATGCACAGAAGACAGAGACACTAATAGCTGATGAGTCAGCTTTGCATGAGACGAAGAAGAAGAAGAAGAAGAAAAGTCCAGGAGCTTCCATTGCTCCAGCTAATGTCATTGTTGCAATAGATAAGAAGAAGACAGAAGGAAGTGAGATTGATGATCTCTTTGCATCGTTAAAGACAACGAAGCAGAAGAAGAACATTGAAGAGGAGCAGCAGAAACTTGCAGAAGAAGAGGAGGAACGTCGTGAAAAGAAAGAAAACGAGCAGCTACAGCAGCAGATTAAGAAACTGGAGGCTAAAAGTACGTGGTGTAGCTATCAATGAATGGCTTACGAAGTGGATGATCATCCTGTATTGACATGTTTATGCTTCATGGTTTGTATTCTGCACAGACACTAACTCGTCTGCAGCCGGTCTCAACCCAGACCCGCGACCCGGTAAACAAAACTCTCTTATTGCAATTGCATCTTATATCGTGCTGGCTAACTTTGTTTATCTATGTATTCAGTTCGGTATGATGAAGATGGACTGCCCATTTATACGGAAGCTTCACTGCAAATAAACCGAGGTGGTAATACCAAGGACTGTCCATTTGACTGCTGGTGCTGCTTCTAACCATACATTAATCAAATCGTTGTCGACCAATCATTTTACTTTTCCCGCCAAATTTGTACCGCCAAGACATGGAAATCTCCTCGCGTCCAACCAAACGACTCGCCAGCACGTTCAATGAACATGGCGCGTTATCAAAGAAACTACAACCTTGTCGGAACAATACAACTACAAGCATGAATCCATTGGCATTAGCTCCCAGTGTGATAGAAATTCGTGCGTTTGGCCTCGAAGACCGTGCTGAAGCCGTCATCTCCCGAGACGAGGAGAACTGGACGCTTGCAAACCTGACCAAGTGGCGTCACGACATTTTCGAGAAGGTTGTTAATAACTCAGGCAATCAACAGAGTACCCAACTTAGTAGTAAACTCAGTAGCAAAGAGTACTTACGACAACGACAACGAGCATACCGTCACCAATGCTTTGCCTCCTATGGCAAGCACAAATAACCTGAGTTTTTAATCCAAGAAGCACACCAGGTAGCAATACAGCTTGGACTATTTCATATCTTCCAGGAGATCCCACACTGTTGTGGGTTCTATGTATCTGTCAAAGTGTCAGCTAGTCATCGTCTTCCTCCAAGTCACTGTCGTAAAAGATGCTCTGACGAATACTATTCATTTGTTCTTGGTTTAGTTGCTGCTTCAACTCCAGGGGGTTGCTTCCTGTTGCATAAGCACCTCCACAATTATCCAACGGATTCTCAGGCTCAGGACCTTCATACGTCAACATCTTGTGCAGACCCAAGTAATAGGCCAAAAAGGCCGTCGAAAACTTGTCGGTGCCTCCCAATTCGTCTAAACCTTGCACCATCTTCTCCACTTTCTGCTTATTGACAAGTGCAATGCACGGAATCATCCAGATCCTAAGCTTATCGACCAGATACTCCGCTTTCTCCGCATTAATGCGAGCAAACTTGGTCTCAACATGAAGAGGTGCGAGACGAGTCAAATGATCGTCCACAAGCTGGCAAAAGGCGTTAGCAGGTGTAAAAAAGTGTATCACCACCTTTTCACTCTTCTTCATTGTATTGAAAAACTCCTGTGTGTCTGCAATGGTCGTGTACTCGCCATGACCGTGTGCACGGAGATCCTGTACTTTGCGTGCTTTCTGCTGCATGGTCTGAAGCCGTTTCTGGCGCAATCTTTCCAGTTCATCGTCGTCAGCCTCTTCAAGCTTTTTAATGGTTTCGTCTAGCTTCTGATCCTTCTGGTCCAGTGTCGCCAGCACCTTCTCGCCAATTAAACTCGCTACCATTTCAGCTTGCGCAGCTGACGTCGACGCCATGTTGTTTGGATTATTGTATGGGTGAGCTTATTCGGATCAGAACGACTTGATTGGCTCAAAACAAGTTCTTTTTGGCCAATTGTATTCATAATGAGACAGACAACATGGCTACAGACCATGAATGACCAAATGGACATTGCGATTGATTGATTGATTGATTGTCGTCTACATGGACGGCATACTGAGCACGGCCCTCTATAAAGCACGCTCATTCTCGTAGTCAATAAGACGCTGGATGAGCTCCTTTTTCTGCCCCTGCGTCGACAAGTCGCGTTCCTTAAGCTTCTCCTTCAGAACCGCCGGCTTAAGCGCCTTAATGGCACGAGCATCCAAAGGATCATCTAGAGCAATCGCAATAAGCATATAGTCAGTACACAAATCATGAACAGCAGCTTGCTCCACTCTTTATCACATGCATCACTTACCATTGTCCTTGACGTGCACCTTTTTGCCGCCCTTTGCACGTTCCGCAGCAGCTAGAAACACACCAAAAGTCAATATAAACCCGTTCACTACACCCCCAACATCACCGCTTCTTTCTCCCACGTACCAGCTTCTTCCTCTTCCTTGCGTTTTTCAGCCTCTTCACGACGACGCTTGACCTCAGCCAATCTTGCCAAGTCTTTCTTCGCTTCATCCGTCTCTCCAGCCAAATGTTTCTTTAGATAATAAGCTGCAGCCCGTTCCTTCTCAATAGCCTCTCGTTCTCGTCGACTCAGTTCTTGTGGAGCTGCATTCTCATCCATATCTTTTGCCTTCATCACTTTACTGCTATTCTTCTTGGAATTCGGGTTCTTTGTCTTGGCAATTGCAGCAAACCCGACCTTCTTCTCCTGTTGCAACAAAGGACCGTCTGCCTTTTGAGAAAACCCAAACAGCGAGTTACTCTGTACACGCTCAAAGGCCACCAGTTCTTCTCCTTCTTCTTCGGAATTACTCTCATCTTCCGACTCATCGCTTCCTTCGTCTCCATCTTCACGACGAGCCTTACGAGCGTTTTGTTTCTGCTCTTCCTGCTCATCACGCGCTGTTATCTCCTCCAACGACGTCACAAACTTACGAGCTGCACCTTTCTCACGTCTCTTTCGTCCTTTACCACCGGCGGCACCGGGTTTGCCTCCTGTCTTGCCTGTATCTCGCATCGTCGTGTTTGGATTGGCTTCTGTGACGTTATTCGTTTCGTTTATGTGGCACACATCAAGACCACATCTATGACAAAAGAGAGGATATACTGGACTACAGGTTTGAATTGCATGGTGTTCAATGAATTGCATCCTCAAAACTTTTGCGCGCCCTCAAAAGCAAGTGCGACCATGGCGGATGAAGATATCGATCCAGTGCTGCATGACGACATTAAATCTGCAATTAACGTACGTCTATGGAAAGAGGAGATGCGAAGCTATCTAGCAGTGCAACTATACGTTTCATCTCTGTCGTATTGCTCAAGTTATCGTACTTTAAACCTAACATATTATGTTGATTATCTATACGTTCTTCTAGTCCAAGCAAGACACGGACAAACGACTGGAACAACCAGAAGAAGAGTCACGTCGTTCATTACGTCGTCGTAGTAGGACACGTAGTCCCAGTCACTCACGTCGTCGGCATCGAGACCGCTCTCGTTCTCACTCAAAGAATCGACGACGTTCTCGTCGTTCTCGTTCACGTTCTCGCTCTCCTCGTCGCAGTCGTGGAAGCTCCCGACGAGGGAGAGAACGCAGTCACAGTCGTAGTAGAGAACGGACGTCTCGGAAGAAACGCAAGAGCAAGAGTCGGTCCCGTTCAGCTCCTCCTAAAGAAGAGAGAGAGCGCAGTACGTCTGCGGAACGTGCGGAACGTGCAAAGCAGCGTGAATTGATGGAGTTGACGCGCGATCACCGTACAGTTTTTGTCGGACAATTGACTCAAAAGGTTCGAGAGAAAGACCTGCAGCGGTTTTTTACAAAGACTGGTAAGGTGGAGAGTGTGTTGTTGATTCGTGACAAGTTTACGAACCGTTCCAAGGGTTTTGCGTACGTTGAGCTGTCAAATTTGGAAGATGTGCCGAAGGTTCTATTGATGAATGGTGTAGTACCGGATTTTCAGTCATTCCCAATTATGATCAAGGCTTCGGAAGCTGAAAAGAACTTTGCTGCCAAGAAGGATTCAGTCATGAATGCCACTGCAGCAACCTCAACACCTCTAACAGTTGATGCTTCTGGTGCAGGTCTGGCTGGTGTGATTGCTGGTGCTGGAATGTCAGCATCGGCGTTATCTGCGGCGAGTCGAATCTATTGTGGCAACCTCCACACGAACATAACGGAAGATGATTTACGGATCGTGTTCCAGTCGTTTGGTGAAGTACTGTCGGTGACTATCAATCGCGACGAAATGGGTCGCTCCAAGGGATTTAGCTTTATCCAGTTCAGTAGCCCACAGGAAGCTAACTTTGCGTTGTCCAAAGGCAATGGGCTTGAGCTAGCAGGCAACTACTTGCGTCTTGGTCCAGTGAACGAAAATGCGGTGGGTGGCGGAAACAGAAGTGTAGGTGGGGTGGGCGCAAGCGGCGCGGAGAACGATGCTACAGGTGGGCGATGGAAGCTAGAGGACGATGAAGGCACTGGACTAAGTATGAACGCACAATCACGCTCGGCACTGATGGCAAAGCTTGCTGGAAGCGACGTGAACTTGTTTCCTACGTTCATGGGAGGTAGCGTTGGAACTGTTGGGGGATACTCCGCAGCCGCTGAGTTTACCAACAGCATGGCAGCAACTGCCGCGCAGCGAGCGGAACAGGCGGCTGCGCTGATGTCATCGACGGAGATTGAAGGAAGTGAATCGTTTTGCCTTGTGGTGAAGAATATGTTCGATGTGTACCAGGAACAGAAGAGCGGGAACCCAGAGTGGTCTGCAGAGATCCAGCAGGACGTCGAAGAAGAGTGCGGGCAGTACGGACCTGTGCTGCACACGTACGTCGAGAAGGAGAAACAGGGCGGTCTCGTATACGTGCTGTTTGGCAACGTGAGCAGTGCTGTATCGGCCGCCAAGAAGCTGCATGGCCGTTGGTTCAACAAGCGTCAAATTAGTGTTAGGTACCTATCGTCGCAGGAGTACGTCGGCATGTTCCCTGAAGCTCGATCCGCTGTGCAGACCGCGCGCGCCACCAGTTCCCAGTAAGCATCAACACTATATCGTTCAACTTACCTTGTGCACATCCACACAGGCTCTAGACAGACATTCAACGAATGGCGCGAAGGACTTACCACACTAGCTCAGATCATAGCAGATAGCCGAGGAATCCGCTGATCGAGCCCAGGTGATCGGGTATCTCTTATCTTATCGTACACGATTCTTGCTAGAAATTGTTCGTCGAAAGGTGGGTTGGTGCTATTTGAGCAGATGCCATTCTGATGCTTGCATTCTGTTCGTAGTGACGATCGGCTGCAACGAAAGGTGACCATGACAACACGAGCAATTGACCTCTAGGTTTCAAGGCACCAACCCGTGCATTTTGTCTCTATTTTACGTGTGGTGAGCTTCCTATTGCAGCCAGCTACTCTTTACTCCTCTACCTCTCCAGCCATGCCTTCAGTCTGTGCAGTCTCGGCATTCCGTCGCTGTTTTATCAGCTCTACTGCAAGTGTACGCTCGACAATTCGAATGAGCTCGTCCACTTGCGTCTCTGAAAAGCGTCCAGCACAGTCCTCGACGATCAAATGAATATCCACAAGCTCTGTAGGGATGTGATTGATGAATTGCAGCTTTTCAGCCGAGGTCAACGCCGATAGCTTCGCCTGGGCAAGTTCCTTGAGGAAGTCCTGAATGCAGCTCGCACTTAGTGTCGAGCATTGCGAGTGGCTCTGCGTCAGGAATTTAAGCACCTTGTGATCCATCCAGTTGCGTTCTGCATACTCAACCATGGCTGACTTGTGTATACGCTGCTCTTTGCGTTCCTGCATGAGCTTGAGCACCTCCATATCGCTTAATGTACCTTCATTGATCAGAAGGACCTTCATTATTTGAATGGCTACTAACGTTTAACGTTTCGCGAATTCGTGTAAAAACATGCTTTTATAGTAAAAAACAATGAAATTAGTGCGTTCATATAGTAAAACTACAAGTGTCTAGATTGCTATCTCGGCTCCTAATTCCTAGAAATAAGACTAAAGCTAACATTAAAAGTACTTAAATCGAACCCGGCCATGGAGCGTCGCTCGGCCACTCACTCACTTCCAACACGTCCCTCCCTCCTCATTGTCGACGTTGAGCATCACGTTGTTCTCGTTCACGTTGATTCTCAGGTTTCCCGCCATCTACACTCAAGCTCGGATTCAACTGTCGTGACCTCAATACCATCGTCGAGGTAGGAGTGTCCAACGACCTTTGAGCTCGTGAAGATCCTGCTCGTGTCGACCGTCGTGAACCTCGTGCCATTCTTGGCGCCGGTCGTATCCGTGGTCGGATTTCGGGTGTGTCTTGCATAGCAAAGGCAAACTCGTTCTCCAGTGATCGAAACACCCGCGGAGAAGCGGGTGGGGAGTCATCTACAAGTGGAGACAACGCCAAGCGTGGATAAGTCCGTGTGTAGATAATACCACCATAATGACGACGTTTTGGTCGTTTCGGCGGCGGTGGTGGATTCTTTCGATCGAGCATCCGAGCTGAAGGAGGAGGTGTTTCCTGAATAGCACGGAGAGATGTATCATGATCGATCTCCTTCTTCTGTGATGATTTTTGACTGCAATGGACATTAGCAGTCTCAAAATTGACACAAGGAGTTGTTACAAGATCAGTGTCACTGTCTTGTGACCTGACAATGATCTTGTCCACGTTAGTGTCCTCATTTCTCCTGTTTTCTTTAGAAATCTCTTCTTCTTCTTCTTCTTCTTTTAGTTGAAGAGAAGGAATGACAATGGGAGACGGTGGAAACCTCGCCTTTTCTTCTTCCTTTTCTTCCTCCTCTTCCTTCTCCTTTTCTTCAGTACCTTTCTGTGTCTGTAATGTTAATGAATGTCTTTCACTTAAATTAGCTGGTGGTGATGTTGGTAGAATAAGAGGAGGTGAGATCGAAGTCCGGTCGTCTCCTTTTCGACGTCGTTTACTCTCATGTTTGTCATTCTTATTCTCTCTCTCCAGTGTCTTGTCTTCTACTACCGTCACACTTCGTTGTCGTTTCGTCATCGACGTTGAGTTTCGACTCTTTGGTCGTTTTTTATCATTTATTAATGGTTCTAGTCGCCTCTTTTTCCAGCTAATGACAGTCGTATCATCACGTGTAAGTGGACGAGGTGGTGATACAGACACAGACCGTCGTCGTTTACTTCCTGTGGTGCCAAGAGGTTTCATCAAGCAATTCAACGTGTCAACTAAAATGTGCAACCGGTATTCTCCGCGCCCTCTTGTGGGTGACTCAAAACTCCCCTTTGTAATTTTTCGCTATTCTTTCGACTTGATCTCGCGCGCAATTTTCATTTAAATCAATTTCCCCTCTCCCCCCCTTTTTGCATACTGAATCCCAGTCAAAGAAAAAAAAACGGCTCTTTGTCCGTTGCCCAATTTACCAACCGGTCAACAGCCCAATCTACCATTATGTTGTTTGAAGGTCGCTTGAAGTTTAGGACCCTTTCGGACCGCACATTATACAAAAAGAGACAAGAAATGTGGAGCCGATCGATCCGATCCGCAGCTGTGCAGGCCAAACGCCAAGGCATTCGATCGATGGCTACAAAACAATCGTCTTTAAATGGAAAAGGAGCATTTGATGGTCTCTACAAGGTGTTTATGAAGAGCACACCTGTTTATGTGACTACGGTATTGATCGCCGCCCTCGTAGCAGAGGGGGTGTATGGGTCCGCTACGAATTACATTTGGGAAGCCAATAATCGTGGCGTACGTATAATGTTGTATACAATTATAAAGAGGTTTTTTTGTCATGGTGCTAACATATTGATACAATATGATGTTCTAGCGTCTATACCACCACATTGACTGGTCGAAATTTGCTCAAGAGGAGGAAGAGGAAGAGGAGGAAGAGGAGGAGCAAGAAGAAGAAGAGGAAGAAGAGGTGATGGAAGATGCTCACGTGGACGATGAAGAGTATGACGAATAAATTGGGAAGAAGCAGTCTTTTCTGACTTGATACTCTACAGCACTTGGATCTTCTATCAACTATCAGCACATGAGGTAGTGTGTGGAAGACGATATGGAAGTAAGAGGGACTTTGATGGAAGAAGCACTTCTATACGTGAACTGCCCGAAGAAACACGAGAAAAACATTTGGACGAATGGTTCTCGCATCACTCTTTCTTTTGGCTCTATCCATGGGGTTTTCTAGGACTCGAATAGATGAAGTGGCTTGTATTTCTTTTATCTCTAGCTCTCTGGTTGTGTACCGTCGACGCTGCGCTGTTAAGAGTCGTCTTTGGTGTTTAAAATCTCGTTAGCAGCTGCGATGCGGTACGCCTTCGAGTTACCAGGTCGTCTCTTTACCTTTAAGGCGCGCTTGTCGAGCATTTTCTGTCAAAACAATACCAGAAAGCATTAGCCAAACCAAAAGTCACATCAGAAAGAAACGAGGTGCCGTACCTCGACGTCGCTAAGCTTACAGCCTGCGGCCACACAGCGCACCATGGCGAAGTACATGACATCAGCAGCCTCTCCAGCGACATCGGAGATTGATTCAGCTTCTGCAAGTTCCTGGGCTTCCTCTACAAGTTTGTTACGTAGTAGCTCTGCATCTTCAAACAGGCGCTTCGTATACGACCCGGCAGGTGCGTTCTCATGGCGGCTGGAAAGCATATTCTCTAGCGCACGAAGGCCGCCGTCGTGACCCCAGCATGTGCGGGTATTAAGGTGGCAAAAACCAGCACCTGTCTGGTTCACCGTAAAGCGTAGCGCGTCGCTGTCGCAGTCCATGTCGATCTGGATCAGCGACTGTGCGTTGCCACTGCTCTCACCCTTTTTCCAAAGGCCACCACGTGATCGAGAGTAGTAGACGCCACGTCCACTCTCTAGAGCAGCCACAATACTCTCCGCACTCGAGTACACCAGTCCTAAAGCAATGCCAGCTTCATCTGCCACAACTGTCGTAAACAACCCATCAGGTCGATCCGTCCGTAGACATTGCACGAACGACAATGCAGCATCTACGACCACTTGTCCATCTCCCATCACCAAATCCCTCTTCTTCTCTCCTTCTTCGTAACAATATCCCGGAGCCACAATGTGGATGTTTTTATGGTGCAATTCCTTAATCTTAGCAAAAACGCTCTCATAATGATAGCCCTCTCTCGGTCCTGTACTCATCTCGACAGCAAAAAAGTATCCTTCATCCACGCTCTTCCTTAACGTTTCCAGACTCGTAACCAGAGCTTCGAATCCATCATCTTGAGCCAATGTCATGGAATCAATAACAAGCACCACACCACTTGCAATAGTCTTCAATCTCATTAAGCGTTTCTGCCAGTTTCATCACTTGATTCGAGTCAAGAGACGACACAGGAAGGCGTACAATCACTCGATTGGCCGGTAATTCCGACACTGCAATGACCACGCGCTCCAAATCCACGTCTTCACTCGATACAGTATCGATTAACACCTTTTTTATCCCTTGGTCCAGCCACATGGTGATTATTTCGAGCATTTCAATTGAAAATGGACCCAATAATGTGCGTGTATCCAGTAGCGACGTCTTTAGTGTCAAATCCTGCGGTTTTTGGTCGAGTGGCGCCAATTCCTGCAGCTGATGAGTTAATAAACTGACAGATACAAGTCCTACAGTACTTAGACGACGTAGTAATGAACATTGCGCGTCGCGCGTGGTCAACCATTGAAAGGAGAATTCGGGGATCAACATGGTAAAATGAAGTGAATAGAATACGGTACTGAGACCAACCAGCCAATACCGGTATATTGTAATGGAAAGTATCTGGTAAAATAAAAAAACTGCATCACTTTTTTAGGAATACAGCTAAGAGCTGTAAACTATTTCTATAACGCGATGATATCGTCTTGCATCATGTACAATGGAAAGAAATGCATGACAGTTCAAGCACTACGGGGAAGCTAGATCAAGACATGCGTTGTGAAATGATCTATGGTACTCTTGCTTGCCCGGCCTTGTTCAGCTCTCGAAGCCAGACCTGCACGATAGCGTCCATGCTCTCTGTCGCCTGAGCAATGATAGCGTGATCATAATTGCCGCGCTTCAGAGCTTCGATAGCAGACATTGTATCGCGCACAGCTTGCGACGAGTATATGACTCCATCATACGCATCGAGGCGCAAACGCTTTTCATTTGTGGCAGCAAGAACCTGTTGCATGCTTTCTTTCAACGGGGTTCGTGAGTTTTGACTCGTGGTAGACGCCTGCCCTTCCAGAATATCTCGATGCTGGTCAGATACAGGCTCCGGACTTGAAGCCGGTAAAATCTTGCGGTACATCAATCCTTGAAGATCATCTGCACTGGAAACAGGACGTTGTGGAGGTGCTTTGCTCTCCGATGGTATCAAAAAGTTTCCACGTTCCATCAACGGCTCTTCATTCTCCGAGTCGGCATTATTGGAATCATTCTCCCTTTCCCGTGAAACCTCTGGTTTTTGCTCGTTTGGAAGCTCGTAACTGCTCCACATTGGCTTCAATTGGTTGTATCTGTAGCTTGTCGTACAGATACAACACATCCACATCATTGCAGAAATGGGCAAAATCCACATTTTCCGTTCCCAATTGCGTCCAACGAGCAATACTTTTCTCATAACATGTTGTTATATTTTTCCAGATTGAACAAAGCATGGCGGAAGAATGATGAGGTGAAAGTCTTGGATCAATTCCTTCATATCGTCCTGGTGGACCTGCAATTCTATGAAATTCAGGATCTCCATTTTCATAGGCTAGTGCCACATCTTTCCAATATTTCGCTCGACCATCGGTAGCAGTCACTTTAATACCGGTAGATGGTACTATTCCAGATTCGGCCATGCGTGAAATAAATGCACGGCTGAACAAAACATTTACTAATTTAATCCCACAATGTTTCGTTCTACCGCCTACTTCGACATTCGAAAACCGTTTCATCGGTTTTGTCGTGGAGTTCGAATGTCCGGTACTTACCTCCCCACACCGCGAACGTCGGTATCGAATCAGTAACTGAATGTAGCCATCCTTATGGTTTAGGACAGGATCGGCCTGAGGATGCAGACCTAGCTGCGTGCAGGCCGCACGGAGTTTCTTGCACTGATGGTTTTTCTTGAGCTCCTGAGCAAAAACTTCGTCCGAGACGTCCTGTGGGGACACATTGACCAGTCGAATAATGTCAGACTCGGCATCCGCCATACGAGTCCGTCGTGTCCTATGGATGAATCCTAGAATCCTGCACAATCACCGAATAGTACCGGTATATATCTGGGACAGCTCGATACGGTGTCGGAGCAGGTATATCGGTATACCGGTATCAATCAACCGCAGTTAGAAATGGTCGCCATCATTCCACGAATGCGATGGCTTCTTCTTCACTGTCTGTAGAAGCTGTTTCTGCCATAGAAGACGCCTTTTTACGTGGAGAATGGACTCAAGCACTACATGACAGTCGTAGCATGTTGACAGCGCGCATGGTGCCGGTAAAATACCGATGTTTTTACTTTTTATTGTAAAAATCCTAGTAGCTAACATGATTTTTGTACTAGCGTCAAAAGTCAAGGGATTGTCTGGTTGTTTTAACAATGGAAGAGTCGGTTTTTTATGTGTTTGTACTTATTATGAGAATTATTATTTATTTATTTTTACAAAATGTAATTTATTTTTATTCTATTTTGTAGGGAACGAGTACTCTCAGTGTATCTTCAAATAATATTCGAACTAAATTTGGACGATGAAGTCGAGACAGTAGTGGCCATTGCAAACATGTTTACGCCACTACCAAGTGGCATTGCAACTCAATATTGCAAGTTTTTAATCGCAATGAATCGTCGACTACTGGCCAAAGAGGTACTACAAGATTTGCTGGAATCTTTTACTGTGAACGGAGGAATGGACATTAGCACCGAGCAATACATGAAAGTTGCTGAGACGATGGCGTTGCACTTGCTACTGCCTGAGGAAGGAATTCAAGCTGCACAGCTGTTTGTAGCAGAGGACAAGATGCTGGACGATGAAGTCAAATTGGTACGAGAGACAACGAGTTAGAATTGCAGTGTGATGAGATAATTCTTATGGGATTCACGTGTGTATTGTAGCAATTACTTTATCGGATCCAAACGATGCACTTGGCTGCTCAGGAGGCTGAGAACAAGGATAGTATGCAGACTTCGTCAGTGGATCAAACAGTGAAGAATGCGAGCGGTAATCCACATGTGCCTGATGCTACGTATCAGCAGTCTGTATCGACTGCATTTACGAACACGCAACAGGCGGTCACCAAGCAGGATGACAATTCCAGTTGCTACGTGGTTATTGGTACTACTGCTATTGTGCTAGCTGCCGCGACGGCAGGAGTATTAAGATATCGCGAGAAAATTCACGAGTATATCTCAAACGCTATTCCTGCCATTTCGAAGGGCGTTGCAGACGCAAAATTTGCAATCTTTGAAGCGTGAAATGATTGTGGAAGAAGGCTCAAGGAATGCGTAGATTGTACGTTGCTGCTGGATACGAGATGATAACGTATTTAATAACTCTAGGATCATGACGGATAACATCATGTGATCGGTGGAATGACTTTCGATGACGCTTTCCTGCTTTTCTAGCAACGCTGAGCGGTCTTTTGACGATTGTGTTACTGTCCTTGTACCACTGCGAGGTCACAATTGAGACAAAACCATTTCAAATCTGACAACCGCTCACAATTGACACCGATAGAGAGCTCAACGTCCGTACGTTTGTATTACAAACGAGCAAAGAACCGGCTGACAATCAAACATGTTGTTGTTGTAAAGCGAGAGACGCGTTTCTAGTCACGAACGTCCCACTACTAACAATAAACTGTGATGGTTTGACCGGGCAGTGTTCATAGCAACCAGATGACCTGGTAAAGCTCATCCCTAAAGTCAGACATTGCAACACGGCAGCAGTAATCATACCCACGTGTTTTATGTGTCTTGTTGGTCTCGGTACCGGCGACTTTCGTCAACTTTTGTACCGCTTGCAAACCAAACCTTGTGGACAGACTTGCACACGTGAAAAATAAATTACAGTAGCTGTCCATCCGTGATCGACAGACTCTTTGTTTCTTCCGACGTTGAGGTGAAAGAAGTTCTTTCGTGGTTACTCGAGTCTTTTGAATTGACGTGAACGATGACGACCTTGATTCGAGATTCCACTAGGTCGACTAACCGGGTAGTACGTTTCGATATCGAGGAATCGACAAGGATCATGAATGCAACGACCCGATTGACAGAGGAAAACAGACCCATTGTGGTTGCTATGGCAGATTTTCGTGGTACAAACCCCATCATTGATGGAGATTTTCTGGAAAAGGAAGTGGCGTGCATCCCGACACTCGATGAACACGGAGATATCGACGTTACTAGTTCAAGGTACAAGAAAGCGGTGGATACTACTACACGTGATGCTCCAGCTAGAGAAGCTCTGTCTGCAAGATCGACAAGATCAAGAGATTCGTGTAACTTGATCTTGCCAACTCGTAATCAAACGCTTGAGTTTCAAGAAGAGATTGACGAGAGCGAGTGTGAAGACCAACACAAGGAGGATGAGAGAAAATCCCGACACCAAGACGTTCCCCACACTCTTCAGAACCAGAGTCGTGATGGATCTCGAAAGGTGAATGCTTGGATGTGCTGTGGTCATTCATACCCGAATGCTTTCTTACGGTTGTGCACTGGCGTAGTTCTGGTGCCTCTCGTTGTTTGTGGCTTGATTTTCTGGCCGGTTCTTGCAGCATCGGTGCTGACGACGATATTATTGTGTGTCTGCTGCTATGAGCATGAGTGGCTGTCCTTCCGCATCCACTCGCAGTTGCTGGCCACTTATCAGTGGTATGAAGGAAATGAAGGACCAGAAGATGATATCGTGGCCAGCACTTGCAGTGACGCATCTCTAGTGTACGGGTATCAAGGTGGAACACATTTCAATAACGCGTCAGCCTTGACACAGTCTTCGACATCGGTCTCTAGGGGATTAACTGCACTCGGCCATCCAATAGTTGAAGCTGAGGCGGCGATACGTCCTAAAGTACCGTCGGGTATGTACTTGCTGGAGTTAGAAACTCCAAGTGGTGTGCTTGGTATGGCGAACTATCTGTTTCACGGAAATCTGTGGTTGACGCGCATAGTAGTTGCTGCCATGTCTACTGTATGCTGGTCGATTGCAGCTACAAAGGTTTTTCCGTTGATCCCATTCCCCGTTGCCAGTACACCTAGCGATATCTCCTCAGCTCCCTATTACTTCTGGTTGGTCAACTTTGTGGCATCGTTGTGTGCCGTAAGCTGCCCCACTTGGCCTCGCGCGATTTCGTTGGTAGTGCAGAAGACTGCTTTCGAAGTGATGTTGTTGAATGCGTTAAATTGTCCGCTGACAGCTTCCGTGAACTGCAGCGCAGCTCCAATTACATCGCTGCAGTGCTTTGCATTGGGTGCCATGGCATTGATCATGGTTCACTCACTCTCCGCTCGCGGACCTGCCAACCTCGTAGTTGGAGTGATACTTGACTTGTTGGGATACGCTTACATTGCTGGAACACTAGGACTGTTGATTACGATGGTGAATGCAAGCGACCGTAAGTCGACGTGGGCTACAATTTGGATTGGAATGCTGATTGCCATGTGGGTAGCGCAGTTTGCTGGCTATGGCTGCACCGTTATAATGTCCCATTTTCAGCTTTCTCACATGCGATTGCTGCCTCCACATATCGTCATAGCATTGGACGTGGAAGCGTCTGTATGTGCAATTGCGGCTAGTAGCATCGTACTTATTTTTGGTGGAGCTGTATTGAATGTGCCCGGTGGTGTGCTTCCCAAGGTGTTATTCTCAACTGGCATTGTGCTGATGGCACGCATTGGATGGCTGGTTATTTCGCTGTTAAAGGAAGCAGCGGGTGTACGTTGGAGTGGCCGTATCATGCCAGGCTTTGGTGGAGCTTTGGATGGAGCACATGTCTTGCTTTTTACGTCAATCGTGTTCGTCAAGTATTATATGTTCATCATTGTACAACAGACTAGCGAGATGGACAACCAAAGCGGCAATGGTGACTCCGCACCATGGACTGGTGTCACGTTTAGTACCGACTTGAGTAGGTAAAGGCGAGAGCTAGTCGTCGCAACAATTACGTTGCAGCCAGGATGATATCGAATGCTATGACAAGCAGACGAAGCGCTTTCAGATCTAAGAGCTCGTGTGTTGAATGAATCTCGTGGAGCTTTTTGGCTGTGTTTTGATTACAGATAGCAACTAGTTCCTGTAACTTGACAATTCACGAAAACTTGCCATGGTCTTTTATCGTCAGTCTTTGTTTCGACTGTATCCCATGAAAGCCACGTCGCTAAAGCTGCATTGTTTACTTGATCGGCATCGACTTGCGACGTTCTGGTGTTTCTGAATCGTCGTAGTTGCTTTGGATTTTTGCATACAGCATCGCCGGTCCTGAATACGACGCGCGACGAGCGTAGTACGAAGCCTGTTGAAATATCCCTTCGACGGACGCGTCTTCTGCGGAAAGAGGAGCCAACAGCGGCAACAACAAATACTCCTCGTCTTGTGGTACCTTTGGCAATGAACGTTTGGCGACCGTGTAGATTCCCAACAGGATCAACACGAGACTCAACGAATACAGCACATAATGCCAAGTCGGTAGATGTGCCATGTCCCGGAAGAGACAAAGCCCTGAGATCGCACCGGCCATTATATAACTCGCTTCGTAGAGGTAAATGACCACGACCGCGTCTTCAACTGCAAGTGCCTCATTCAAAAGATACAAGCCAAACAAAGCGGTACTGACCGCTCCGACGATGCAGATATAGGTCAATGAATACGACCAAATGTGACTTGCTCCATTATCATGAGCAATCCTCATGACTGCAGCAAGGAAGAAAAGTTGTCCACTCATGACTCCTGCAAAGATACTCAATGATACACGCGAGATCATGGGAAGTTCATCAGGACTCGAAACAGGCGAACTCTTGACACCAGCTCGACGACTCGTTGTTGTAAAGTGTAGAGCATGTTTTGCATGATGGATCAAGAAACTCAACAACACCAATAGTCCAACACAATATACAATGAACGACAAGGACTGAAATTGTGCTCTTAGTACTTCCACCGGCAGTGGTGGACTTTTATGTGTACCCGAGACACCAACAAGCACGCAGCCCGTAAAAATCAGCACAGCTCCGACAAAATCATTAGTTGTAAGACGTTCATGGGGTAGCAACATGGGACCAAAGAGCGTATTCCACCCAATCGTAAGACCTGCCATAGGAGCCAAGAGTGATTGTGTTGCAAAACAATAGGCTAAAGCTCCAAGAGATGGGTTCACAACGAGCATTGAAAAGAGACCACAATAGAAATACGTGCAGCCTCGAGTGGTCTTGACAGTAAAGACGACTGGTTCTTCTCTCTCTGCTACTGCTGCTGCTGCTATTTTTTCTTCTTTGTCTCGTTCATTATGTGCCAATTTAAGCAGTAGCTTTCCCGTAATCCCAAAGATACTAGAAATGGCTGATAATAAGAGACCTAATGGCCAACCTATGAACCCCATGATGATCGAAAGAAAAGAGTGAAGGTCGGTCGAACAGTCGATTTATCGAATAGGAAGACAGACCTGATGGTTGCTATAGCGTAAAAAAAGGTACAGATAACCAAAAGGTGATAGAGTGTAGCCATATCGTAGACAAAAAGAGTCGAAAAAATGGGTTCTTAGTTCGGTTAGTCGTCGTAGGATGGAATTTGGTCATAGTGATAACCTTTCCAACCTTTCCATGCACCGTAGAGCTGGTAGCTTGCATAGCTGCCCGGAATAAAGGCTGTTTAACCAATGCAAATCACACATGTCAGTAAGATATTCAATACGATGCAGCTATCGTTTACTGCTTCTTACCCATAAGGCCGAGGATCAAGAAGGACAGACCGCGGTTCTCTTCGTCGAGACCAATGAGCATGCTTATGTAGATTAAGGCGGAGCCCAGTATAAAGAGACTTGCGGCCGCTAACCCCGTACGGATCGGAAAACCTTTTCGTCGGAAGTCCAAGTTCTAGCCATCCAGTAGACAAATATTGTGCATAAATGTAGCCATATAGTTGTTAGTCTACAGTATTGATCGTAACACACACTAGCAGAGGATTTTTTTTGACACACCAAAGCAGTCGACCGAAGCGCGTTCTCCTTAAGTAATGACGACAACTCGGAGTCTTCAATGGGCTTGACTTCTCGCATAGCATTGGTCTTTGCAACACGACGCACGTCCTTCACCATACTTTCTATCCACCTTATGCAAAAATGGCTCCATCAAATGACCCATTTTTAAGGCAACATTATGCATCATTACTCAAACAACATTTCCTTTGTGCAACATCTTGTGCTTTCGTCAAAAATGACAACTTCGGTGTCAAAAATACCACCTCGTACTAATCTCGTGTGTGTAGAGTGTGGGGCTTCTGTGTCCGAGCTAGTTCATGACTATGGGAAAGGAAACTTACGTCTTGCTATATGCAACGCATGTAATGCAGTTGCTGATAAATATGTCGAGTATGAGACGATCCTGCTCTTTCTCGAAGTTCTACTACTCAAGCCTCAAGTCTATCGCCATGTTCTGTATAATTTGCCAGTCCCTGTCTCTTCCAGGACAACGCTCAAGCTATTTGTGATCGTAGTAATGCTGGATATGAATGTCAAGGCCTATTTAGTAGACCGGGATGCCGGAGTGACCTTCCGTTCCGAGTCCATGTACAGAGCTCCCGATGCCCTTCACGCTGCGACTTCTGGACTGAGAATTGGACAGTTCTCATTGCATTTAGTGTGTCTTGCACTAGTGGAGAATGTCGTCTATCTTATGAGTGTATTTGCTACTATTTGGCTTGACCCATTTCGTCGTGGATGGAGAGAAAAATTACTGTCAAAAAGAGACAAGAAAAATGTCAAAAATGGCATTGACGCACCGTGGACAAAATATGGCAGTGCCATGTGCATTGCAAGCTTTGGTAAGCTATTTGCACTGCTAACGGTGATTTGGGAGTTCCATTGGAGCTTTATTCACGTTATCGGAGCTCTTGTAGTAGTGTCAAATGTGCTGGCACTGCAATTGCTGTTGGGAGAAGGAGACCCAGCACGAGTCAAATCGCCGCATGTCATAGCAGTTGTAGTAGTTGGATTGTTTGCTAGAGGTATTGCACAACTCGTACTCTATGCATTGGGCAATTCGGTGCTCTTTCACGTGCTCGTTTAGCGTGATGGAGAATTGCAGTAATTTGGTTGTGGAACGACAATTTCAGGTTTATTGCAGAGAAAAATTGAAGCTACCACTTGTGGGGAGAGCATTTGAGCGTGAAGTAGAACAGTGAGAAGCATCGCATGAGGGCACCAATGTATGTGAATTGTGAACAACAAGCTCTTGTTCGTATCGTTTACAAACTGACGGGATGTTTTGGGATGAGCTTGGTTGAGTTATCATTAGTACCCATTGCGCGGTTATGGTGTACCTCGAAGCATTCTACAAGCTCAAATTTACGGAGATAAGAACTCTTGAGCGTGCGGAGTCAACGCAGGTAGTATCAGGAAGTGGACATGGAGGACAGTAAGGATTCATATGTGATGCAAGGTTTTTAAAATTGACGAAAGAAGCCTCAAGATATTTGGAAGGGTAGACTGTGAAACGAGGTTCAACACTTTATAAAACGTAAGAAGTAATTCTCTATGACCCCCTGAGGTACGTAGCAGCTCAGCTGCTGTGTTACGCATGAAAGACCTCATGGGCTTTACGCAGCCTCTCTGGCCCAACACGGGGTTCTATATCGATAAGAAAAGCTCGAGGAATATCGTGCTCGTCATCTGTCTGGTAAAAGAATACGTCCTTGCGGTCATGACCTGGAGTGACAAAGTCTTGTACGATGCCGTCCGCAGCGATACAGTGCTATTTGGAAGCACACAACTGCTTCCAGAATTCCATGCCAGGACCGAATGGCACGTTGCCTGCCTGCTTGCAGAGCTAACTTCTTCAAAGCCGACGAAACTAGCAACCACCAAGCTACCAAGATAAGAGTTGCGCAGAGCTCGCTGTCTTTTAGCAAAGCAACGCAACATCGTACCAGAGCATTTCAAGTAGTCTCACTAGCTTTACAAACTCAAACAAACTAACAACTTAACGCAGAACAAAACAACAAAGTAGAAATTCCAGCTACAATCTCCTCTCGTCCTCTCACACCTCAGGTGGATTTGTGGCGTAAACTTTAGCAAGATGGCTCACCTGCTCGAGTTGAATTGCAGCACGTTGCATCTGCTGGGCATCTGCAGTTGCCTGTCGTCGTTTCTCTTCCACAATCCGTTGCAGCTCCTTGTTCTTTGTCTCCAAAGTCTCTACTAGTCTCTCTAGTTCCTTTTTCTCTTCTTGCTTGGCACGCAGCCGTTCCGCTCGAATTAAAGCTTCAGGTGTTATCTTGTCCTGTTTCGGCTCTTTCTCCTGATTCGTCTCCAGCTCATTCTTCTCCTCTTCTTCTATCTGTTTTGTCTCCACTTGACGCAGTCGTCGCTCTTCCGCCTGTCGGATAACATCTTCCAGCTCCAACAGCTCCGCATCCACGTCGTGTGTCTCACAAAGCCACTGAAACAGCGTCTCGACCTTCTGTCTCAAGCTCATCACTGCCTGCGCTGCCACTTCCTCTGTATTGTCCTGTTCTGAGCTCTCTGGCGTTGGAGGTGGGAAGAAGGCGGCGAGGAGCTCTTCGTCCCCACGACATTCGTTCTCCAGACACGCACGTAGATCCACAAGAGATGCCGCGTGCACAGATACTTCAAGTGCCTTTTGAAGAATCAACTGCATACGCTTCATGCGCATAGATTGGCGTGGTGTGGCTGTAAGAGACGGCGCCGGCGACGGCGGCACCTGCGGCATTTTCGCTTGATGAAATCTGTATTATAGGGAACAATGTCACATTATCTACCACTTAAAACGCTCAGAAAATATGATTGGTTAATATTATTATAGAAGACAACTTTTACCCAATCAATGCTAATTTAATGTTTGTACTATACGCATAGTCCATATATCTTGCAACGTCCTAAGGACCTGTAGCAACGGCATCATGTGGTTCTCAGCTCTACGACAGAGGCTACAGCTTCTCATTATTGTCTTCTTTATTTTCGTGGCATTTGCGGCCTCTGACGCCGCGTGGATGCTTTGGGTTTGTGCTATAAAGTAGGAGGGTTTTTCATCCCGAAAATCCGGATAATTTACGATTATTTTTGTAGACGACATTGGTAATTTTCCTGACAATGCTGCTCATGACGGACTTATTGTTTCTAAACGAAGGCGATTTTAAGTACGACCCGGATTATAAGGTGAGTTTGAAATAGGGTACACAGTTGACTCATTTTCTGATACATTTTATCTGTCGATTATCACAGAATTGGGCACGTGCAGTGGACCCCAAATATTAGAAAAAGGGGACAATTTGCTAGTGAGGTGAAGATGGTGTGGCACAATATGGTCAGTTGATACCTTTATAGGCCCAAAACAAAATGCATTCTTTACGAAAATGAGACGAGCCACATCTTCCTATCAAGTCGTCTCAGTAAACTATTGCATAGTAGCGTGAGAACACGAGCGTTGCAAACATCAAAGCATCAATGCGATCTAGTACTCCACCGTGACCAGGAATAAGCGTGCCAGAATCTTTTACCCCTGCGGCACGTTTCAATAAACTCTCGAAGAGGTCTCCAAGACGTCCAATAATGATGGCGACCACAGCAAAAGCTACGTTTGTGCTAACCGAACCAGGGAGATCTAGCACGTCCGATGTTACGATCATGGCAACAATTCCAAATCCAATTGCACCAACGGTTCCTTCATAATCTTTGTTCTTGGATAAATGCGCTGCAAGCGGATTGTAATAAGGATAGTTGACGAGCGTCAACAGCTTGCCAGTAATGTAAGCACCCGTGTCAGAAGCCCATACGACGTACAGCAGAGCAATGAGCAGTTTTCGATAAAGTGTTCGGCGTTCGTCGTCTACGAACGCAACGAGTACTGAGAGTGTACCAATGATGTAGACTAGACCCAGTGTGTCTAGCATATATGTCAAAAGTGCATCAGCATTGCTTCGACATGTAGCAAGTCGGAACACGAGGAATACCACAATACCAGTCAGAAAAATCTGTGAAGGTTTAATCGCCATGTGACAGGAAAGTTGGTTGATGGGGCATGCCGTGGAATGCATGGTCAGTATCGTAAAGATAACGTTCTGGAGAAAGATAATGACCGCGTACTGCCAGTCCGGGGAGATACATGCACATATTGCGGCAACATAACCTGTCGAGACGGTGTAAAACACCCGTGACTCGTAAAAGTCTGTGGATGCCAGTACTGGAAATCTTTCGATCACGACAAGAAAAATACACGACGAGACGATGCACAATAGAGTTGAAACGCACAGCGTTGCGAGCCACTTGCGTCCTCCAAAGACATAGGCGGCCACATCTGTAACTGCATACCGCCGTAAGCTTGGAACTTGTTTTGCCAACTCAGTATTCACTCGAGCAAGTTCCCTTGCTTCCTGTTCCACTTCAAAAGCTCGAGTTGTCGGCGTCCTTGGTGCATACCTATACCCATTGTTCGACAGTCTCTGATGCAAGTGGCCGTCTGCTGTGCTGTCGAGCATGCTGGCAGCCACATCAGAGTCGACGGATCGGCTACCGACAAAGCTGTTGCTTCTCTCACGGTTGTTTCGTGCTTCTTGGTGTGATACGTTACTAGCATCAACTTCAGGTCTAGTTGAATTGAGACTCGAGTTCTCCATAAATTCCAGTCTGGTCAATATTCGCAGCCGAATGCGATTCGAAAGACACGCGTATTCGTACGAACACGTGCTGGTCATAAAGCTACAGACAGTAGACGTTGCAATTGCCGGTGATAGCCATAGGAACACAGTGACTAGTGGTGCTAATATAGCGGCGGATAATATCCGCTGTACCACATTGTAGCGCCAGAAGGTAAGCCACCAACTTGTGTCTTCGTTGGCGTGTGGAACCGATGGAGATTGGTGGGTCGTGTTGTCGTAGGAGGTCTCTAGTGGAGAAATCTGCCCATCTGTCGACGTCTGCGGCATGATGAGGCAAATCTCGTTGTGATTGATAATGCTATATAATCTATGGAGTAGAAAGCGGCGGCATTATCGTCACCATACAATTGAGACGCGTGCACACAAACTATAAGATGCATGGATAATCACTTCTAGATGACGTGACAATTTACTGAGTCGGACGCTCTGCTGTACTACACCAAGGTTCCAGCGTTGCAGTAAACAACTTCTTTTGTCCATTCAAGGCGTCCGTCTCAACTTAACATGAAGTCAATCTCTGGGACTAGTATGTCGGACAACTGAAGTTGAAGCAAACAACCACGCGACATGTAGTTCAAGACTTTGGCTGGAACCTTTTACACCTGCATGTCTCTTTAATAGACTGCGAAGGCACCGGGAACAGGTCACTCATTCGTCGCAAATCAGCAGCTAGAGCACCTTCCCGTAATATATAGACTGGGTAGAGGTTGGATGCCAATCAATGCATGTATAAAACACGTAACGCCATCGATATTTCCATATAAAAAGCACTGTTGACTCAAAGTCTGACACCACTGAATTGAAAGAAGTAATGCCGTAGCGATCACAACAATACACTGGAATCATAAACTCATCCTGCTGTACCCACACATGTCCTACAACCAGTCCAACACACTAGATAGCAATGTATTTGACCCTCTTCGTCACGTAGTTCGTCGTCCAAAGCAAGAGCAATCTCTCAGCTCCTTCGCTCTTCCAGTTTTGGTTATCCGATGCTAGCAAAATCTCTCGGTTCTTATCTAGTAGACAAATTGGGTCTCATAATTGCTGAACATGACGCCTGACGAACGCCGTTCGTGGCCTCAAACAAGCGATCGACACTGCTGTTTTTTTTTGTTGACGTCGTGTGACCAAACTTGCATTCATGAGCCCATCCATCTAGTAGCCTCCATTTGCGTCAAAATTCGTTGTCGAATGCTGTTGCACGATCCACAAACTCGTACAAGCTGACTAATCATACACCATCACTACTGTAACCAGTATCGCCGCAAATAACGCGCTGGACATGCTCTAATGGTGCTCAGCAGAAACCGAGTAAGTGTGAATTTATGTCGTTTGCTTTTGATGGCACAACCTTTTCAAAATCTCTTCCATGAATATTTTAGCATTTCTTCTGGTGAACAAGACATGAAGGTGCTATTTGTGTTAGCAACAAAGCTGTTGCACATACCATACCGATCCTCTTTTTCCTCTTTGGACGACAGCCAACCAAGTTCGATTCCTGAGACAAGAAGCCCTGAGTCATTTACAATTTGTTCTCCTTGACATCAACAAACTTTACATGGTATCTAGATACCATTTGCCTTACGTAAAGAGGACATAGTAACGAGCAAACACGACCGTGGCGAACATTAGTGCATCGACACGGTCTAACGCGCCGCCAAGTTTTGGAATCAATGTGCCGAAATCCTTCACTCCCGCGGCATGTTTCAGCAAACTCTCAAACAAGTCTCCCACTTAACCAGCGACCACTGCAATTACCATGTATGTCACTTGTGTGCCGAAGATCCTATTAGGTCCAAGATAACCGATGCCACAACCATCGCTGCGATCCCGAATACAATGGGATAGCAAACATCCATCGGTAGCTGCAAAACTCGGCTTTATGCATGTCTAGAATCTGTTGTATCAATATAAGGAGTACACAACTTGTAATCGCACATATGAAGAAGACAACTGAAATTCCAGCTACCCACTCATGACCGTCAAAGTATTTCGACGCCAATGGTAGCAATTCAGTTGGGCTTTCTGATCGTTCAATTCACAGCTTACAGCTACATTTTCTGTCTTCTCTTTCTTAGCGTGTAAGTCCCAAAGAGAATCCTGAGATTCCCTCCAAGATAATTTCGCGACGAAACATTTGTCGTCCATAGACTTGATCGTCGACTCAACAAAATCTCTTCCTTGTCACTGATTACACTACGTTCATGATGACGAAAGTGTACACGATGATGATGTTCGTGACAGTGTGTGGTACTAGTCAGCGAGGCAGCGTAATATCTGAACGGTGCTACGTTGAAATATTATGCGTTGTACTACTGCGTCTGTGTTCATTTTGGTTGATACGCGTATTCGTATGAGCTCGCACTCGCTATTAACTTGCAAAGTTGCGTACCGTTGAAATCGCCAAAGCAAGTGACAACCTTTTTCATGAAGGCAGTCATGAAAAAAGCTATTACGATTGCCGAGAGGACACGAATTGAGACAGATATCCATGCCATCTTGTCCTGTAATTGCAAATCGATCAAACACGTCATCCATGCGGAAGATACCAACAGCACCGTTTTCTTGTAAACTTGAGGCATGATGCAACGACGATAACGTCGGATTTCTTGATATGCCATTTACTGGTGCCAATGATATTACGCTGTCGTTCCAAAGCTTCGCATGTTAAGCAACAAATTTGACGTCGAGGTCTTGTACCAATTTGCTTCAAAGCAGGAAACTTGTATTGGTGTGGTGACTAAAACGTGAATGCAGAATGGTGGCAAAAGTGCCTTCGTAACTGACCCTACAGGTCTCGGTCACCACGGTTGGTTGCCACTAACCACGGCAGCTAGATATTGGTACACCATTTGGTACTGTTCCTACAAGACAGCAAAACCTTCCGTTAGGTTAACAAGTATCTGTCCATTAGCACTAGCTACATGGAGAACGTACCGGGGTTTGTACCATGCCAGGTCGTTGCGACCGCAGACGGTGTACTACACGCGGAATGTCCACCGCGAGCTGCATCGCTCGCGTCTTTTCCTCCACACTGTCACTTTTTTCCGTAAGTACCCGGTGCAGTTGTTTCAAGAGAATATCAATGGCAATGAACGTGCCAGAACGTCCAATGCCAGCACTGCAATGCACCACCACTCTCGCCTTCACTTTATGTGTCCGTGACGCCTCACGTGTGTATCTGTTCACAGCATCCAGCAACGGTGCAACAACTTTAAAGTCACGTAGTACGCCATGATCCGGCCACGTAATTAGTTGAAGATGTCGAATGACTCGACTCTCACCTTCTTGTCCCCTTTCATCTACTCTCCAAACCTTGAACCTTCTCACAATAAATCCTTGACGTAAAGAATGCTGCTCCTCATCCATCAATTGTACAAATATCCCACCAAAGTCGACCACATTAGTTGAACAAGTGTCCCAATAAAGGTCAGCTTTCAACCTCTTTCGCTCGACAAAATTTGTGAGCATAAGCACAACGTAAACATCACATTGCCACACCATGTGCCAAAAGTCTGGAATTGCACCCGGTACTGGTGCACAGCATGCAATGTATCCATCTTCAATATAATTGGCATTAATGTAATTGTCCGACGTATTCTGTAGCTTTACTCGCGATTTTTCAATGGGTAGGACATCCATGTACCGATTTTTTACTTTAGTAGCTTTAGTCTGTAACGTTATCGATGCTTCATAGCCTGGAGCCTTGTCAATACTCCAACAAAGCTCCTTATACTCGCGTTCCATGTCGGTCATGTTTGAGCGATCGTCACGACGTTGAAGACGCTTCGTTTTGGCTAAAAATGCATCAAGAACTGCATTGATAGCTGGTGAAAGGCTTTGTCTATGGTTTAAGATATTGCGGAGTGATGTCATGTCGTAGACAGATGAGCAAGACGAGGGTGATGCCATGAGACGGACGACGATGAGGGGGGGTCGTCAATAAAGTCAGGAATTGATTACGGATAAGTGATTAATTGGCTACATTTTTCTGATTCGTTAAAATTTGTTGGGTAGCTTGGATGATGTGCTACTTAACATTTTCGACGTAATCCTTAGAATATTGAAGTAGCACTTGTGGGAAAACCGTTACAATTGGCAGGAACAGACGCTGGCTAAAGTATCAGACAAGTTGAAAACGTATCATTGACACAATTCAATGTCGACGAGCAAACCTTTTGACCACGCGAGTCATGCACAGCACCGTTGGCGACGCTTTTTAACCCATGACTCGAAAGGATACGCCAGTTTTTCAATCATGGCAATTGGTTTTCGGTTCGTCAAGGTCGTGGCTTTGAACAAGAGAACCAAAAAAGGGATCGCCTATCTCACTAAAAGGATGGTCAAGAAGCTTCCGAAGCTGATGGTGTATCCTTTGGTACTTGGTGCCACTGGCGCTGAGCTTCTGACATGGGGGGCGTCGTATTTGAACCACGACAAGGACGAAAAGACCAGCAAAGTCACGCGTAATGCCAAATTGGCCCCGGCGGCATTCGCCGTGTATGGTACCACGCTGAACTCGGTCTACCCGTTAGTCGGACGTTTGCGTCGTGTTCGCGGATGGCTACGTCCCATTAAATGGGGATTCGTTGGTCTGGTCGTGGACAATGTCGTCACAAAGTTTTCGACAACTCGATCCAAGGTAAACAATGCTTTAAGTTCAAAAAAAGTAGAAGACACGGAATGAATGGAACAAACACACACTTTCTGACGGAGCACTTTAATACAACATGGGAGTGGTGTCATATCACCTGCGATGCTCTCGAGTTTATCTAGTTGTTTCAAAATGGTTTAGTCAGCCGTGCGATCCTGGTCTAGGTCAACAAATTCGGGAGCAACTGTACAGTTGTAAGTGAGTACAAGATCTTGGCGCTTATAATTCCGACCCGATTACGCTGTACGACGAACAAATTGAGACCATATGTTACGACTGCCACGCTCAATTTGTCATCTCAGACTAGTACCGTCAGGAGAAGGGTCGAGCACCGAGTTCTCGCAATAATTTATTTTTTGATCAACCGTAAGCGATGTTTGCCCACGAATCTCTCGACCAGGACCGAAGACGCCTTAGATGGGCTCAAGTGCTAGAAAAAGCCATTTTCACGTTTTATAGTTGCTCATATACTTTTTGTTCTGCGCCAATGCTGACCTACGAGGACGAAAGTGTAACGGGGTGAGCCCGTTACATAATACTGACACTTATATAAGTAACAATAAGAATATTATTATAACTCATGATATTTGACAATATTATATTTTCCTATAATATTGTCCCTAGATCTCCTTGAAGTTGGAGATGCCCTCTAATTGGTTAATATGGGTCACCATATCAACCAACGCGCTGACCAATGACCGATGGACGCGCGCAATGAGTGGAGGACAAGTTGTCAATATACATAGTTGTAGTTTAATATAGTTAACATATGTTATAACAGATTAGTTGTATTAGATAGTTAACTATATTAAATACAGTTCTCTTTTCCTCTACTTCTAAGCGTGTCGTTAGAAGTAAAGCTTCCTCTGCCTCTTGTGTAAGATAGGTTTTGAGGCACCTGCTTTCACTGTCATCAGTGAAGGTAGACTATACTGTTATCAGTATAGTCGGAGGGTGCCCCATTACAGAGTTTGTATATTTACATTCACAATTACATCTGCAGATTACCATATCAGAGTGTCCATATGTCGTGCTTCTTTCTATGATATTAATATACGATACGATGGCACACATTAATGTTCGTATTCATCATTACATATTGCAATATTAAACTCAGCTTTCTTAGAATAGTAGATGAGACACATGATTTCGATTCGTTAGTCAAAACATGGACTCCGTGCTCAAATAATACACTACAAAGTGGCAAAAGCAAGCGTAGTGATCAGGTTCACGTGGATGCAGTTACAATAAGCGAATCGCGTCATAGTATTGCATCTTACTTATTCATTTACCTGAGTCAACCGGATATTCTACATAACGAAACGACGGGTTTACATTCATCTTTATACCCATCCCTTTACCTTAGTCAACCTGATATATAGAAGTAATATGATGAGTACGACGATCAAAAGACAAAATTCGCTTACCGTGTCCGCCAGAACGACGGGTACACACACAAGAAAATCGCTGCGTCTTTAAGATGCCTATACATATTACTTCGCACCGTCGGAACGGCGGGTGAACACCTTAATTTGCTGCAAAACTCCTTTTATTTTATACTAATAAAGCAAACTGATTCTCGTAACAGATCTCAGCATGGAAAAACTGTTTGACCAACATTCAGTTTTTTAAAACAATTAAATATATATTTATGGTCTGCGGTCACCTTTCCGTAGAAACTTCGGATGAACACCCTAGCAAATCGCTGCGTTTTAAAGATGCCTACAGTATATATATTACTTTTCGCACCGTCGGAACGACGAAATAATACCCTAGATAAGTATATTATTTCATGTTTGCGTGTTACAAGATACCCTGTAACATGAAATGTCAATCAATAGCACGCTGACCATCCAAAATGAGCTTCCATCGGGCTGAATTCCTTAGAATAAATTCGGCCCGTAACATGAAGAAGCCCAAACCAATGCCCACCACTTTAATGTATGCCTCCTTGAGCGACCATAATCGGTAGAATCGGGAATATTGACTATCTTTTTGTCCTCCATATCGTGAATGTAATCCCACTCCTTCGATTTAAAGTGATCAGCAAAAGCTCGAAAAACTCCTCGCTGACTTCTTATAAAGAGGTCGGTGTAATGGGGCACCCTCCGACTATACTGATAACAGTATAGTCTACCTTCACTGATGACAGTGAAAGCAGGTGCCTCAAAACCTATCTTACACAAGAGGCAGAGGAAGTTTTACTTCTAAACGACAATAGAGGATAAGAGAACTGTATTTAATATAGTTAACTGTCTAATACAACTAATCTGTTATAACCTATGTTAACTATATTAAACTACAACTATGTATATTGACAACTTGTCCTCCACTCATTGCGCGCGTCCATCGGTCATTGGTCAGCGCGTTGGTTGATATGGTGACCCATATTAACCAATTAGAGGGCATCTCCAACTTCAAGGAGATCTAGGGACAATATTATGATTATAACTCATAATATTGTCAAATATCATTTGTTATAATAATATTCTTGAGTGCTCACTGCTGTGTACGGGATGTCCTGTTCACGCATTAGGATCTGATAGAAACCATCCATCAGATCCATGGACGAAAAGATGGTACTCTTAGACATACCATCTATGATTACGTCCTTTTCTCGGTATCGGCGTTTGCGCCGGTATCGTTGCAGCGTTCAACTTATTGAACGCGTGTACCCTCCTGTGGCCTTGCGCACACAGAAGGTCGGAGAGATGTGAGGTGAAGTTGACTCCCTCACATGGCTCGCAGCGAGACGGTCGGTAACGAACTTGTCGATCACCTCGACCTGTTCCCGAGGCAGTGGCCACTGCTTCATGACACAATATTTTGTGCCAGGAACAAGGTCGATCTCGTGTCGAGTACCTTTATCCTTAGGTAACTCGCACCGTACGGATATAGGGGATACATCCTTGAATTCGACCAAATCCTTATACAAAGGATTTGACTTCAGCGACTCCCATGATTGCGATGTATATCGCTCAATCCGAGTCTTCTCATCAAGGACACTTTCGCCCATTGATGAGCTGCTGAGAACCCGTTCGTTCTTATCAAAAATTGTTGCTGACCGAATGTCAGTCATAACTCGTCCTCTGCGACGAGCACACAGATCTGCTTGACTTTGCCACTACGCAGATCACGCAAGAACCTTTTAGGTTCTAGCGTAGGCAACTGAGTTGTCTCCGAATCTAACTTTGAAGGCGCGATCAGATCACGCGTATAAGCGTCTAAGTTTGATTCGTCATTAACCAAGACGTTCACGGTATCGGTTACTTCCTGGGGACTTATTCCCTCAGGCTCGATAAAACAAATCTCATCGACTTCCTCTAGCTGTGGTGGCGCAACCACAGCGAGATCCTCTACGATCAACTCTCCAGTTGATCTAGGACTACCGTGTTGCCGCTTCTGGGCAACCGGTTTACTCTTCGGTGAATGCTGCCCTCTAGGCGAGCATTCATGTCCCGGTCCACTCGACTTATTCGAGTGCTGGATTTTCGGCGCTGCCTGTGCTTGTGCACAGCCGCGGCAGCTTGCTCCACATCGTGACTGATTGTCACGCTGAGTTCTTGTGCAGTCGTACTAACGACCGAACCACAAGTGAGGCCATCGCACTCACTCGTGGTACATTCACACGCTTGTCAACGATCCAAGACGTTCATCAGATGGCCATCTGAGGAACAAGCGGCAGGCATCGTCACAGTTCGATGCTGCCAGCTGACCCATGGCTCGTACCTTCTGAGCCATGGTAATCCTAGGATGACATCAAATTTGTCATCCAGGTCAAGTACGATGAAATCATCATCGTACTTTTTGCCTTCAAGCGTGTAGTGAATTTCCACTACACGTTTCTTTACTGTTACGGATGCGCCAGTCGCAAGGCGCACCGTCATCCTCGTTGGAGGGGTCTCGCGCTCAACATATTTGAGCCTACGATCATCTAGCTATTGGCGTCGAACGAAGTTGTTCGAAGCCCTAAAATCAACTAGGACGCGAAGTGAGATGTTCTTTGTCACTTCGATCTTCAAGATGATGAGGTATACCTCATCACTGGGAGCGGCAACACACAGTGATTGTGTGTTGGGAGCAACCTTCGTCAAGAGTCCCGCGAACTCTCTTGGCGTTGCTGGATCAGTAGGGCGATCCGCCCCTACTTGACCCCGACCGTTTTTTTATAGTACACCACGTTGTTGCGATTTCGCAGCAACGTGGGACCCACGTCTCTGGCCCTTCGTGGCAGACGGTCGATCGTCACTCCCAGTGTTACGAGACACTGGGCGTGGGGCACTACACTCATAAGCGTAATGGCCCAACTTCTGACAGCGATTGCACTTTTGAAATCGCTTGTACCCTGGAGAGCGAGGTTGCTCGCTCTCTACATAGGAGAGGTCCATTGGTTCTGGACCTCCGCCCTCCTGTCGTCTCGGTGGACGATACGACCCCGAGTGGACGTGAGCCTGTTGTAGGCTAAAGTCCTCCTGTTCCGCTGCAGAGATCGCTTGATCCAGCGATTATAGTTCCAAGCGGAACAGGTGGGTCTAAAAAGGACCATCTGTCAGACCCTTGATGAACACAGTAACCTGCGTGTGTTCATCGATTGGATTCAGTACGATATAGCTAGCTAACGAGGTATCGTACGTGCTGGGCGTAAGCGTGTATATCACGCTTACCCTGTTTCAAATCCAGGAGCTCAGCCGATCCCTGAATTCGGCGCGAGGCGGTTCAAACGTATGTTTTAGCCGCGCCTTGGAGACGTCATACGTTGGGAAAACGTATGGGTCATGCGGTTTGAGCCCTAGGCCCAATCTTTGGCACGTCCTGCCAAGTTCGACATGGCGAACTTGACCTTCATCGCATCTTCATCGATGCAACGAGCCTCAATGGCATCGTCGAGTTCGACGAACCATCTTAACAAGGAGTCGCTTTCGACTGCCTTTTACTTGGAGACATCAATCTTCAAGGACTCGGATCGACGTGTATACGTCGACCGGGCAGCAACAGCACTAGCCTGCTGTTGTCTTAACAGTTCAGACTGTTGAGCACCCTGCTGCATCAACAAGTCAGCTTGTTGAGCACCTTGTTCTCTTAACAGGTCAACCTGTTGAGAACCTTACTCCTGTAGCAAGGTGAGTTTCTTTACAACTTCATCAAGCTCATGTTGTATGAACTTGGCGATGGTTGCATGTCGGTCGTCTCCGCTAAGAGAGAGCAACATGGCACCAACGGCAGGGTTGCCGATGGTTTCAGTCATACGCTGAACCACATTCCATTCGAGATCACTTAAATGGCGGAAATCATCACGCGTTGCGTAATGACGTTCATCACCCGCTGATTCCATAGCGGATGGTGCGGTGGTCGCTGAACGGACCACGAAGTGCTACCAGGTGTAATGGGGCACCCTCCGACTATACTGATTACAGGATAGTCTGCTTTCACTGATGACAGTGAAAGCAGGTGCCTCAAAACCTATCTTACACAAGAGGCAGAGGAAGTTTTACTTCTAAACGACAATAGAGGATAAGAGAACTGTATTTAATATAGTTAACTGTCTAATACAACTAATCTGTTATAACCTATGTTAACTATATTAAACTACAACTATGTATATTGACAACTTTCCCTCCACTCATTGCGCGCGTCCATCGGTCATTGGTCAGCGCGTTGGTTGATATGGTGACCCATATTAACCAATTAGAGGGCATCTCCAACTTCAAGGAGATCTAGGGACAATATTATAGGAAAATATAATATTGTCAAATATTATGAGTTATAACAATATTCTTATTGTCACTTATATGAAGCGTCAATATTATGTAACGGGCTCACCCCGTTACAGTCGGTCTGTTAGTCGGACAACATTCTACGCCAACTAAGGGGTACGAGAATCACTGACAAGTGCCACGATGGTTTCATAATGAAAACGTTGTATTTTTAATGAAAAGGAGCAAGACTTCGAGTGGGTCGCCTTCAGTATGGTTTATTCTGCAACAAGTAACTGTAGGCAAGATGCGTGTTGCGAGAAGGAAGCGGTAGGTGAACAATAAGATTCTGTATTTATTCTTACTAGCAACTCGTTCTCCTAAAAGACTGTGCTCCAACCGTCTAAACGTCAGTTGGTGCTGGCCAACTTGTCTTTTTCCATCTTGCACTGACTATCTCTGACCAGATTGACAGCTGCCGCTAATCGAACTCATAATCTTCAACATCAACTTCCAACAGTAACGACAAAACTTATTATGTGTTTTTCTACCACTAATGATAAGCAACATTATTCATCGACCGCACCTCAGGAGAACGTTGTATCTCGATGATCTTGTAGTTTACATGGATGGGTTCATGGATGAGCTGCTGCTACAGCAAACGGCTCGCGAGTGTCAACTTTTCATCCTTTGCAAACACAAAACGTGTCACCTGCTTTTACCATTCGCCGAGAGCTGGAGCATAAGACGTTGTCAATGCAAAAGATGTTGGATTTCATTTGGAGACGTCGACGAAGCGAAGACAGTATAATGGTGACATGGGAAAAAGGAAAATGGAAGTGGACGACGATAAGTGAAGTGGCTTTGTCAAAAAAGTGTTTCATTGAACACTTAAAACAACCAAAATATAGAGACGTTCAGAAGTGAAAAAGTCCTACCGTTTGCACACTTGAGTAATCCAACTAAGTCTCTCAAACAATCAAGCCCGTAGTGGCGTCATGTGAATTACGAGGTGGTTGGCTGTGAGAGAAGGATAAATGTCTTTATTGCGTTACTATTTCTCACGCTCAGCTGACATTTACACGAAGGCGCAAGTTGGAAACAGCTGGTTCAAGTCAAACACGTTGACAATCATTTGCTTGTCCACGTGTCTTTACGGTGTGACATCTACAGTGGGCTGTCACTTGCAGTCCAGCCGAAGATAACGACGCTGGCGTGCTTCCATAGCAGGTACTATACAGCGGTGGTAGTGGATCGAGTGCATGTCGCAAATTGGTGTAGTTTGTCGCTGAGACCCGGTAAGTAGAGGAAGCGGTTTCATCTTTGTTCGATACTACGTGTGCCAATCAACTGAGGAAGGTCAAATTTAACAGTGCATCCTACTCGTCTTTTACTTGTTTGTTGCTGTTACTGCTGCTATAACTGTGGTGCTACTGTTTTTCGATCGCTGTAATGTCGATACAAGCGGCATTTCGTCTATAGTGAGTCGAGGAGCTAAAAATTTGTAAATAGACGTGGTATTGAAAAAAGCAAGCCAGCTTTCATAAAAAATGCCATAGCACATCGAAGGGATTGACTACAATGCTTGCAAGGGCTGGCTTTTTACGATTAAATCGTGCCGATGTGACTGTACGAAAAAAAGACCAGGCTGAGAGAAGTTGTAAATGCTGCGCCTTTCGAAGAAGGCCAGCGCTAGTTTACTGATGGCATTGATTTAAAATTCAGTTGCTAGGAATATGTGAAGAATGGAAAGGCAAAAAAGCTCTCATAAAAATGACACAGCACATCGAGAGATTAATCGTATACACTGGTTGGCCTCTGACATGTGGTCCAGAGTCATGACATTTTTACAGATGTAAACGGCCTTTACAAATGTGATAGTTGTCATGTATGACGGATAAGCCTTAGGTGAGAGGTAGTTTGACCTAAAGCTTGTCAGTCCTGACCTTTGTATCAAAATACTTAAGAAGAGGAATACTCTGATACTGTGAGTAATACTCCGCAGCTACATTCGGTTTGCACATCATCGAAACTCCGTCCGGTGCATTTTGTATAGTCAAAAGTTAAAAAAAAAGCTTTGCAATTCAATCAGAAGAAATACCGAAGAAACGGCCAACGCAGATTCATTCGCAATTTTCTCTCATAGCCCTCAAGCAGTCGATCAATCATGCGCACGTACCCTCTGCTTCTAGTGGCTGCTGTCACTCTCTCTGCCTATGTTGATGCGTCTTCAACAAGATCGAGCTCGACATTCGAGCGACCAGCACCGTCTCATCAGCACGCCCCCCGGCGGTTTCTGCGAGATGGGGCGAACACAACCGAAGAGGAGAGAGCACCTAATTTTATAAAGGCAACTTTTGGATCTTCAGCGGGAAAAAGCGATGAAGCACTTGTGGCCGCCCTTTCTCCAAAAGATTTTACCGCTGACGTGATCACCAATTTGTTGAATGCCATAAAATTTGAAGACAAAAACGTGCTTAAATCCAACCAATTTAAGACGTATCTATGGCTTATGGAGCAGAAACGGGCAATAGAAGGCCACAGTGAGGCTCAAATGTATGTGGATATTGCGAAAGATTTGGATCGTCGCTACAAAAACGATTTTCCTGGCCTTCTACGGATGCTGCAAAAATCCTATTGGTTTTCAAAAAAAAACGCAAGACTTGTCGAAAAAAATATATTTTGGGTTTGTAAGATTTACAAACCGGAAAGAAAGTCCCTATAAATATGTGTTTGATAGCCTTAAACTCAAAGAGCGTGGAGTAGAAGATCCTAACTTTATGTTGTGGGTCAAATATGTGACTATACAATGTGAATTTTTAAAGAACCCGGGAGGAGAATGGAAGGAGATGGTGAATGTCTTGGAGCAATCATACGAGTATAATGAACTTTTGACTATGCTGAGTAAGGCCTTTAAGAATAAAAAAACGAAGGAAATCGCGACGAAATTGATGGTGTTTACTTGACGAGATGAAAGGTACGAACTGGTGTCAATGAAGTTATTACAAGCATTGACAAGCGGATCCATGACTTTCAATACATTGGTAATAAAATTTGTTTGCTTTACTGCTTGATCTTGACGTACCGTTTTGAGTTGACCATTTAAACTTACTATATTCTCGTTATCCTGGTCGGGCTGGGGCAACGCCCTTCCGGAAGGTTTGAGCTAGCTCGATGCAAGCTTAGACCTTGGACGGATGCTTCCGCGGCATTCGTCAAATTTGAACGGGCCTCTCCCTCTACACACATCTCTCTTGCTGCTCTCACCCCCATCCACCAGCCAAGCCGCCACAATGTACGCCGCCAAGCATGGCGTCCATCACTCTGACCTTTCGAATTTGACCGACTAGATCCTGGTTGTGAAAAGGGCTAGAATTATAACCACTCTTAAGAGACCTGATGCAGTTAATTACCTGAACAAGACTACCAGCCTAGTGCGTTGCTTGTCGTGGCTGCGCTTCAACCACACGTCGCTGCGAGTAACGGTTTTTTTTAATCAAGATGTTGCCCGATGGCAGAGAAGACTCACATGATGAGCCCGTGTTACAATTAAAGGACGTGACGGCTCCCGATGCGTCTTCGGACAAGTCGCTTTCTACGCTAACGTCTGCTCCGGGTCCACAGGACACGCCCGACTTGCCGGATTACAAATGGTATTGGCACCATGACAAAGACTCCATGTTCGCCCAGGACAGTGATGTGTTTAAGAACTTCAAGCCAAACGATACGGACCAGACGTGCTCGTTTGATACGCATGCTACGCCTTGAAATAAACAAGTTCGTGGTGTAAATCTCGGTGGTTGGCCCGTATTAGAGCCATGGATTACGCCTTCACTTTTTTACCAGTTCTTGAACACGCAGCAACGATTTGGAGACAAAGCTCCTGAGAAAACAGCAATGGATACGTATACGTTCTGCACGGCACTTGGAAAGGAAGAAGCGAATCGACAGCTACGTATTCATTATGAAAATTGGGTCACGGAGAAAGATATTGGTGCACTTGCTGCAGCAGGTATCAATTCGCTTCGTATTCCTGTTGGTGACTGAATGTTTAATCCTTACGAACCTTTTTCTGGCTGCACAACGGGTGCCGTCGATGCGCTCGACCGTGTCGCTGACCTTGCACTTAAGTACGGCCTCGACATTCTATTGGATATGCATGGACTCATTAATTCCCAGAATGGATTCGATAACAGTGGCAGGTCTATGTCTGTCAAGTGGACGTCCATTGCTAGTACGCAACCTTTAAGAACGACTACTTTTCGAGCATTGGCCTATTCGTCAAGCCGAATGGGCTGGTACTTTTGATGTCGAAAACCACAATTATTCAAGCATTAACTACTCGAACCTAAACCATTCAATTGTGGTTGTCGAAGTAATTATTAATCGCTACAAGGGACACGAAGCTATAATGGGAATGAAGCCAGTGAATGAACCGTGGAAATTTACACCTATTAAAGTACTTAAAGAATACTATTGGAAGTCGTACAAGCGAGTAAAGGCTCTCGCACTTTTGTGGAAGTTCATTATTCACGACTCATTTCGTTTCGGACTGGCATTCTGGGCTGATTTCCTCCTAGGCTGCCCCAATATCGCGTTTGACATGCACATTTATCAAGCTTGGAATTCACCTGGAACGATTGAAGATTTTTTTCAAACGCTTGTCAGCAGAAGTATGTCATTACCAAGATGGAAGATGCCATGATGCCCGTTATTGTAGGCGAGTGGTCGATCGGCACGGACAATAGTGCAATGTGGCTGATAGGATTCAATGACAATTTGCCAGGCTTCCCCAAAGTCCAATGCCACATGGTAGACTGTCCTATAAACAGCACGTATCTTAGCGACGGTTTCCAGGTACTCCTTTGGACGAGACTAAGCCCATTCAAGGCCCATATAGCACTGGCATGTGTGGGCCGTCGTTCGGCAAGTGCCCTGTTACCAGTCAGAGCTTTTTTCACCAGCATGACGACGCTGCATTAACCAGGGCGTTGACTCTAAAAGAGTTAAATGGTGTTGCTGTTGGTCACGGGTGGTACTTTTGGAACTTTAAAACAGAAATTCACTACAAAGTGGAGTTTCTTGGACTTGGTTCGTCAGGGAGCATTCCCCAAGAACGTGTCAAAGTACCACAGCGATGACGGTATTGAGACGGCTTGCAGGAAGGAGGATAGTGGTGACTTTGTTTGCCATGCAAAGCGCGGTGTTTAAGAATTTGAGCTCAAGAGCGGTCTTGCATTTGCGTGCAATTACCCAGAGATCGACTGCTCGGACATCAAGAAGCGCTTCCACACCTTGGAAGAGCAATGCGACTGGGCATTTGACCAGTATTGGCATCTCAACCGCGAAAAGGGCGCGACGTGTGATTTCGGTGGAACTGGGCATCTGCTACACGTGACGATCTCTACTCCCTTCGCATACTCAAATGTCCAAGAAGGTGAAGCCAAACCATTTACTCGCGTCAGCGGCGAAGTGGAGTTTTGCAACCATCATGGATGTCGTTTCCCTTGCTCTGGTAGCAGTTGGCGCTGCGATCGTTAGCGTTGTGCGTTGGCGTCAGCTTCGTGTGCGCCGCCAATATTCACCTATTGGAGGTCATCTGTAACCACGATGGACAGCTCAGCGAATCATGAAAGCGAAAGTAATGTTTGGAGAGTGAGGAAGTTATATTCGTCAGCATCGGGCAGCGTGCCGTTCTCAGGACAGAGCTTCTCAGCTATAAAGCCCTGGTGAATAAGAAGCGTCATGTCGCCACCGTCACGATGTTGCTTGGGCCGTCACCCATGCCGTCATCTGAAGACCACGTAATGGCTTTCAAGTGCATTCCCAGTCCTTTTTAAGGGACCACCTGTCCAGGCAAAGACTGCGGCGGAGCCGTCAACGGAACGCTTTACTGCTCCCGGTCATTAACGTGAATGACTCAAACACCAAGCCTAAACTTGACATTCATATGGCTGACGCCAATAACTACTTGATGGCATCATGCGTGCCACAGACGTCATGCTGGCTGGCAAACGCATTGTGATTTGTGGCTTCGGTGACGTCGGCAAGGATAGCGCTCAGACGATGAAGGCCGCTGACGCGGCAGTCTACGTAACTGAGGTAGACCCTGTCTGCGCCCTTCAGGCGTGCATAAAGGCCTTTTAGGTGGTACGTCTTGAGACGGTTGTCTCTCAGGCGGACATCTTTATCACCATGACGGGCAACAAGGACATTATCATGGCTAAGGACATGCTCAAGATAAAATCAATACTATCGTCGGCAACATTGGTCATTTTGACAATGAGATTGACATGACTGGTTGAATGAGATCGCCAAGCGCCGTAACATTAAGCCACAAGTGAATCGTTTCATTTTGTAAACGGCCACGATGTCATTATCCTGGCCGGAGGCCGTCTGCTGAACATGGGCTGCGGTAATCTAGTTGTTTGGGAACAAACACTAAGATTCTTCTTGACTGTTTATATACAGCACGCTTGCAATTGCGTTATGATAATTGAAGTCGATCTTGTAGTCTCCATTGTTTCCATTCTGCGCCTCCTTCGCATTCTTCGATACCAGTAGTAAGCAAGACAAAATACGAGTCAACATCCGAGAACAAGGAGCTTCGGATGTTACTCGTATCCTGTCTTGCTAGTCGCGGGCATCCACATCGCCGAATAGGGCCCGTACGCAACACTCACGAGATGCATCGAATTAAACTGTGTACACTTGAAATGCCAGTCAATAAAACGCTGACCATCCAAAATGAGCTCTCGTCGGGCCGAATCCCTTCGAATAAATTCGGCTCGTAACATCAAGAAGCCCAGACCAATGCCCACCGCCTTAATGTATGCCTCCTGGAGCGACCATAATCGGTAGAATCGGGTATTTTGAGTATCTTCGTCCTCCATATCGTGAATGTAATCCCACTCCTTCGGATTAAAGTGATCAGCAAAAGCTCGAAAAAACTCCTCGCTGACTTCTTATAAAGAGGTCGGTCTGTTAGTCGGACAACATTCTACGCCAACTAAGGGGTACGAGAATCACTGACAAGTGCCATGATGGTTTCATGATGAAAGATGTTGTAATTCCACAACGAAGGAGCAAGACTTCAAGTTGGTCGCCTTCAGTATGATATATTCTGCAACAAGTAACGACACAACTTATTATGTGTTTACTACCACTAATGATACGCAACATTATTCATCGACCGCACCTCAGGAGAACGTTGTATTTCGATGATCTTGTAGTTACATGGAAACTACAAGATCATCGAGATACAACGGGGTATACTATATTCTCATTGATCAGTGTTTTTTTTCTCAGCACTGAAGAAACGCAGTGTACTAGCTGCAAATAGCATACTCGACGCAGTTGTAAACTATGAAACGACTTCTGTAGCACTGGCACTGATGTCAAATAACAAACCTCAATATTTAGACATATTCCATGGTGCCAGCGACAGTCCGTAAAATATACGACAATTATTATTAATGAGTTTTGAGGAGCTAATCAAAAGACTTAGTGTCAACTTTTAGCTCGACTTTTATGGTCAAAAGCCTGTTAGATTTATAAAAGTAACAGGCTTTAAACCTAAAAAGTCTACCTCTGGTCTAGAGCTGTGTAGCTCCGCTACACTTGTAGCACCTGTAGTCAATCCTACACCTGACTTTTTAAGACTGACCTTCTGTGAGGATGGAGGGTCAAAATCACCTCTCTGAGGCGCAACGACTCGCACTAGATAAATTATGTGCGTTCGTTGGGCTCGATCAAATCGAGGCTCTTTTGGCCCAAGGCCCGGAGGTCCTCAATGCTCGCCTATAGGCCTTCATGCGTTATGAGGCAACGCTACTCGGGCAGGTCCACGACCAGTCAGCGTCAGCTGCGGCTACGCAGTATATCCCGGTTCCTGTGCCCGATGCAGAGCCAAAGGCTCGCCCACTCGTTTAAAACATTAAACCTTTGAGGGGAAAGAGGGAGAAAATCTTCTCCTCTGTATCCAAAAAATTAAAATGGCAATGGATGCCCTAATGCTTGTGTCAGATAAGCAACGAGCTGGCTTGGACATTTCTATGCTCGGTGGAAGAGCTAGAGAGTGGGCTCTAACGAGCGATGTCTCTGTAAATGCCGCATTTCCCACGTGGGATATGCAATAAACGCAATTAACTTGCGTGTTTGCACCGTCTAATCAGGCTTATCGTGTGCGCTCACGCTTCTTATCTACCCGACAGGGTAAGGAAGAATTGTCGGACTATGTTTAATAGTTGGGAACTCTCATTGCTGCTATGCAGCAGGAACTCTGGCAGAGGAAGTCCGAGTAACCATTTTATGGAAGGACTTCGTACTGGGGTCGCCAGGATGATGGTTTTTCGTGTAGAACCTTCGACTTTCGAAGAGGCAGTGAGCATAGCGTTTAACGCTGAATTTAATTTCAAATTTGCTAGCTATCGTCTGCCATGACACAATATAAATGCTTTCAATAGGTCAGAACCCATGGACCTCAGCCATGCTGAAGAAGTTGAGCTTCAAGCTGCAGAGCATCAAAATAACATCCGTAAATGTTACATGTGCGGAAGCAATAGGCACCTGCGCCCTAGCTATCTGTTGCGAAAGAGATGTCAGAACCGACAGAGCCGTAACCCTGCTCCTAGCCAAAAGGAGAGAACGACAGGGGAAAACGTCAGCTCCCAGTAGGCGCGGGGCTCCCTATTGTGAAAGACTAAGTTCTGTTGAACCTCAAGGAGGTAGAGGTAAACAAGCCTTAGCCCTAGGTGGCTCCGTGGAAGCTTCCATGGAGCATGAATACAAGCCAGGCTTGTTGGTTGTGTCGACAACCGTTATAGGTTTTGAAAAGCCATGGTCATATTTATTCGACTCAGGAGCGTCGATAATTATGTCCGACATCGTTCCCTTGAAGAGAGTCATCTGTACGCTGAGGCGCTACAAGCGCAAGAGGGCGACAGTATAACCTTTCGTCTCGCAACAGGTTTACGTGTCACCGTTCCTAAAGCTTAGTGGAACTTAGGTGTAAAGTTATTATACTTCAATAGCGTTGAACGCTGTCTTTTCCTAGATTTGGACTCGAGATATAATCTTGTTCTCGGTATGTCCTGGCTAAAACGCCATGAACCATGGATCGATTGGAGATCCAAAATCTTAGTTGCCACGCGCAATGTTCCTAGAGAAGCTTTGTAGATTCATGAACCCACATTCCCTAAAAAAACAGAAGCGTTATTGGCGCGATACATTAATTGAGTCAGTTTGTGTGCTTGATATTGGAGTGTCGAGTTGATAGACTCCAACGTCAACAATAATAGTGCCGAGCATAGCTTAGTGACACCTAGTGGAAAGACACGTACTCCGTTGAATGATACTCATAGTATATTGATACACTGGATGTCGCTGATTACATCGGCTCTTGTAAAGAGCAAGCTAAGGTTGATGACCTTGTTAGTGAAGTCACCTGTGACAATGACGCACTGGATGTCGGTAATGACATCGGCTCTCGTATAGAGCAGGTTAAGGCCGAGGAATCTATCGACCTTGGGAATGATGACATCCCGAGTATTTTAAAAGGTACGGTTTCGTCAATGATACGGCAGCGTCGCCAGATGGCGGCTGCGAGACGCAAGGCGTATGTTTTATCACGTAGTGATGCCAGTGAACAGCTGTACACCCTGGTCAACGGAGTGAAAGGTGGTGTAGATGGTGAGTTCGACCTAATGGGAGGACGCCGTGGATGATTTCTTCCAGCCTTGAAGGTAGGTGATCTATCCAATATGGTGGTCATGACTGACCTCATCATCGCTTGTGGATGAGGCAGTCCTTGAAGATACAAAGGCGGCACTTAGTGTACGTGGTGGATCATCTATCTTGAAACAAAAAAACCGGATCACTAATATCCTTAAGCTAAGATATTTCAGAACGTGGTGTGCCCTGCAGGACCTCCCGATAAAGGTGTACGTCATGATTTTGACTTGTTTCCTGAAAAAAATGCTGCGTAACACGGCATTGGCCTTTACAAAAAGAACAGTGTGACGTCATTGACGAGTTCTTTCGTGCAAAGTACGAGGCTAGATTGGTACGCGAGAGTAAATCTCCGCACTCGGCACCTACCATCTGTGTCAAAAATACAATGATAAGTGGCGTATTGTTCCTGCTTATAAAGCTCAATGCAGCCACTATACCTGCACAGTGTAGTAGGGCTACACAGCCTTTAAGCCGGAGGAAAACGTTTTAGGCTAAAAGCCTGTTAGTTTTATATAACTAACTACAAGTGGACGGCGTACAGCCACTTGGTTCTTAGGAAGTAATAAAACGACAAAGAAGTCTACCCTGTTTTAAGGAATTAGGAGGGGCCTCTAGTCTACAAGCAATAGCTTCAGGTTCAAAGAACCATCGCACAGAGTGCAAGAGTTTAAGCTATGATTACGATTGAAGGAACCTACGCACGAAGTGTACAAGAGAAAAAGTCTTAGAGAGACTTACATATGTAACTCAAAATGAGAACTGATATTGTTTGTGCATTTGTAACTCAAAATGAGAACTGATATTGTTTGTGCATTAAGATTTTTTTGAATAATCCTATTCTAAGTACCCTACACTAGAAAAACTACTATTATAATAATCATAATATGCCACCGTCTGTATCTGGATATGGAATCATCCAATCATCGTTTATGTTGTATTTAGTACTACTGTATCCGTTATGAAACTGATACCGATAGTATAAGTTATTACTAATACATTTTAATATCACTCATGTAACAGGGCATCTAGTTACACGTAAACATTAAGTAATATACTTAATGTAAGGTCAAAAGTAATCATGGATACTTTTGACCTGTCGCTTGGGTGCGATACACAAATGTGATCCACCCTCGTAAATGTGATATCCATTGATGGATTCACATGGGAAGGGATGACGCTAGTTGAAGCTAGGCATCGCGACGTCTCAGAAGGACGTCATTCGCGAGCTTAATTCTAGATTGAAGTTCATGCGACAGGATACGCTCTAAAGAGTCGCGTATCCGATTTATATACATATATAGCCAATCAGTAGTTAAGTTTATATTTAATTATAATTCTTTAAATATAACTCAGTCTTGAATTTCCTTAGACGCAAAGCACGCACGAGACGCTGAAAAATCTTCTGCGTGACGTCGGTGACTTCTTGTCTTAGAAGTTCGTTGCACTCTCGCTTAAGCGAGAGGCAACTGGTGGTACGACTGCTTAAGCAGTCGACCAACCACATAACCACCCTCGCACGCGAAGGTAAGACGGTCTAACTGCTTCCTCGCTTGTGCTGAAGTGCAATAAGTAGTAAGAGGCAACTTTTTAGAAGTGCCCGTTTACGCTTGGTAGCACTAATAGTCCTTACCACGACCCGTCTCTCTGAACGTGCGTGTGGTTGAGATGGTCCTTAATATGGACTGTAGTGACTTCCCTCACCTCTCCCAACACCATAGGGAGTTGGTAGAGCATATGGCGTAGGGATTTGGTGAACAAGACCTGGCCAACCTCTTGCATTGTCCTCCTGAGCAACATGTTGCTCAGTTGGAGCAATTTGAGGTGTTTGTCCTCGGACAGCGCAAAAACGCGTCCAAGGTAAACAGCCAATCCACCGCTGAGTCCATCAATGATATCACGTCGGCTATACGAAGCTAATTGGAGCTATCTATCCAAGCGACGATTCGAAGCGATCTTAGCAGACAATACTCGCCAAAACCGCAAACGCTTGGAACACTTCTACAACCCCGGCGATCACATCATGCTCCGTGTTCCCAAAACCTTTCGCGCAAAATTACATGCAGTTTCGCAAGGACCATATTCGATCCGAACTGTTCATAACAATGGAACCGTCACAATCGACAAAGGTGCATCAACTGAACGAGTTAGCATTCGCCGCATCTTTCCGTGCTAAGTGCTCAGCCTAGTGCTTCATGGGGGGAGTATGACATGCCAGTTGGTATGACAGATGATTGATGGACATGCCAGTTAGTATGACAGATGGTATCTGACATGCCACAGTTGACAGGTTATGACAGCACGTTAGGTTAAGCACGATAGGACTTATGGTTGTTTAATTAATTCATTCTCATTTCTACCTACATCTCCAGAAGCCTCTCCAGCAAGCTCTCGGAGCCGATTGCCCCTCTGCCAGCCAAGGGCGTGTCATTTTGAAATTTCAAATTTGAACTCAAGAGAATCAAATACGTAAGCAAAACAATATTATCATGTGCAGATATGATGAAAACGATTACGTCACTTATACGGTGGTGATCTCGCCAGCCCAAGACGGAATCCCGGCTGATACCATGCAAGTTAAAATGAACAAGTTTTAAGGAGGAAGTCCGCGGGACTATCTCAAGTGGAGTTGTGACTTCCAAAGCCTTGCCAAGAAAGGGTGGAATGATGAGCAAAAGAGCCGTAACCTTATAGCTCTGATTTAGGGGGACCTCGCATACGACGTAAACCTCTTGGTGATCGATACAAGAACCAATAGTTGGACTTTTGACCGTTTCTTTACCGCTGTGGGGCTGCTCTCAGTACCAGAAAATTTTAGCGAAGATCTGGACAATGAAATATGGAACATGACAAAGCGACGGGATGAAAGTGTTCTAAAGTTTTCTCAGCGTTTTCGTGAAAACATTCGTTTATTCGCTGAGCTTCCGCAGGACGCGGAGGTGATACCAGTATGTGCAAATGCGTCGCTACTTCAAGCGCGGGATGCCGATATCATGGCAAGATAAGTTGGCAGCGGCGGGTGTCATCCCTGATACGCTCAACGAAATGATACTTTACTTTTCACGCCTTGAGAAACAAGAAAGATTACACAAGGGGCCATCTTCACAAGAAGGCCATAGAAACAAAGGCGGTCGCAACAAGGATCACGCACGTAAGAGTGAGCACAAGAGCCCCTACCAACCCAGCAACAAGAAGCAAGGGACAAAGTACACGGCGAAGTCCGAAGGAGATAAGTGAAGACTCAGGACGAGCTTAGGCTTGATCAGGCACGTAATGATGCGCTCACATAACTGTTGAGTCGCTCTCTGCACGGTCTAATCAGCCAAGGATCATTCGGATGTACCCTCTTAAGTTCGATGGAACTACACCTTACACGATTGTTCACTGGCTATTAGCAGTTTAGCAATGTGGAGTGGATCAGCACATCGAAGACGACACCAGAATGGTGTCGTATAGGAACCACTTCGGTGGTCATCCGTAAAAATTGGAACGATACAGAGAAGATTAGCATGGCCCCTGCGCAAGGACGCATAAATCGAGAAGTATCGCACTTTTTGGGCCCCCCCCATGGTGCGGTGGTTAAGCACCGACCTGATGACCCAGCGGTCACTGGTTCGATCCCCGCAAGCGCAAGACTTTCCGATACCCCTGGGGCCCCGGGTATCAGAGAGCACTACCGACCTCTCCATGCGAAGTTAATCACCTCTCACAGTACATGTGTTCGGCAAGTGACATTCACCCCCGAAAATGCATAACCTTCGAGAACGAATCCTACCGACCTCTCGTAGCGAAGTTAATACCAAATTATAAACACCAAATTCAACCAGAATGGTGTCGTATGCCATGTCCAACTTGCGTGGCAAAGCGTCAGAGTGGGCATACTCTGCGCTGATGGCAAATGCTGATGCGTTTCCGTCATGAGCGATCTTTAAAGCAAAGATTTGCTTCATGTATTAGCCGCCTATCAACGAAGTGTTGCTTCAGGCGCGCTTTTTTGGAGCACGACAGGTGAAACGCTCTCTGCAAAAAATTTGTGCAGGAGATGCGTTCTCTGTCGGCGTCCATTAATGTGAGTCCGATACCGGAACGTATAAAGGTGGCCACGTTCATGAATGGACTTAGGCACGGCCCATCGCGTCGGGCCCTTTTTAGAAAGGTGCCAGCGACGATTGAAGAGGCAATTGACATTGCCTTAGTTAAGAATCAATTCTACAACAGCGCCTCGGCGACAGACTATTACAGGCCGTCGTTCGAGAAGTCTGATGCCACTCCTATAGAGTTAGGCAATGCAGATGTGATCTGCTACAAGTGCGGCAAGCGAGGCCATATAATGGCTCGCTGCTATGCCAAACTTACTGCTGGTGCTAAGGCATCCAGAAAGAAGGCTCCATACCCGAAAGTAGGTGCAAAAAGCCAGCGTGCACGACGCACGGGTTCAGCATCTGTTTAAGATGGGACGGGAAAGTGGGAGCGCAGTAGGGGCGGGATGCCCTACTGTCGCGGACTCTGAAGCTACCCCTAAGTTCAGAGTGATCGAACAAATGGGTAGCATAGTCCCTGAGGTTCCGAAAGGTCGGACCCCAACCCTTTTGGTATATAGCGCTCGAGTACGAGGCTATGACCAAGTGATGACCCTTCTCGTGGATTCGGGTGCATCACAAAACTTTGTGAAACTCGCGGCTCTGAAAAAGAGACCGGCGAGTTATGAGTCGCTTTTCCAGGGTGGCAAGAGAGAAGAGGCGATCGTTCGTTTAGCGAACGGCGCGCTCGTTAAATCGGAGGGAGTTCAAGTTGAACTCGCCGTCAGCTTTAGTGACTTCTCTTGTAAAGAGAAGTTCACAGTGCTAGGTATGGAGAGTCCGTATGACCTCATCCTAGGCATGCCTTGGTTGGCTAAACGCCAACCATGGATAGACTGGCGTACACGCACAGTCGCTAACTATACGCAAAAACCGGAAAGGATGTGCTCCTGCTAGAGGCTTATGTGATTGATGCTGTGTCCAACACAGTCGAGGGTGCGATGACGGTATGTTAATGGCACCAGGAACTACCCAGCTCGAAAAGAGTGGTGTAGTTGGAATTGCCCTGGCAGAAAGTCAGGTGACACATATTCCTTACCAGGTCGAAAAGACTGGCGTAGTGAATGGGGCGATGACAAGTAGTCATGCGTCCAAAAGTCCTGCTGAGCCGAGAGCCTGTGGCAGTTAATGGTGGGCTGACAGGAAGTCAAGCGCCACAAGAACCGGCACAGAGCCATGGGCCTGGTGCGGTTGGAAGAGGTGCGTTAGCTGAGATAGCAACGACACCTTCTTCTAGGTCAAAAGTCGTGGACACTCGAAGAACGATCACCAGACGTATTAAGACGATCAAGGGTACGTCGAAACGGTGACCTTTGGATCAGTATCGGTCCAAGACTACGACCGAGTTGTTTGAGGTCGTCAAAGACAAGATACCGGAGGCATCCTCAGTTGAGGTGCTAAACTTGTCTTGGCATCTGCCGAGAAGATAGTAGATCTCTCAGAGATGACGTGGGATCTGTTCCTGTCCGAACTAAAGGAAGGAAAGATCCACGAGATATTCGCATCAGTTCCAGAAAAGAACGTGGTGGACTGTTGCTCGTCATCCACAATGGATGAGAGCGTCTTGGAGACCGACAAAAAGAAGCAGTTCGCTGCTAAAGACTGGAATGCTTTGAAGGACAGCCCGTTCTATGATGTTCTGTGGAAACACCGTCATGTGTTTCCAGCCGAAGTGACGAGCCGCCTTCCTGCCGATAGGGGCATCAGGCACGAGATTGACCTGGAGCCTGGCACCAAGTATTGTGTGACCAGGCAATGGCCGTTGCCGAAGGAACAAGTCGATTACATCGATGAGTTCTTCGACAAGCAAGCCAAGGCGGGACATGTACGTGAGAGTAAGTCGCCTCCCTGCAGCCCGACCTTCTGTGTGCGTGAAGCCACGGGTGGATGGCGCGTGGTTCATGCTTATAATAAGCTGAACACGGCCACCATTCCGGCTCAAACGCCGATCCCGCGGAAAGATGTTTTGTTGAATTCCATGGGAAAGTCAACTATCTTTTCCGCGTTGGATCTGAAGGATGGCTACTATCAGGTTCTCATGAGAGATACTGATGTAGCCAAAACGGCAGTAAGCACCCCAAGCGGTATGCTGTGGGAGTGGCTTGTGATGCCACAAGAGCTGAAAAATGCTCCGGCAACATTTAACCGAGTGGTGGCTCACGTGATGCGTCAGCACCGTGCCTACGCGCCCCATTACTTTGATGACGTGCTCGTGCATAGTAGGGCGGAGGACGGCCTGTGCGCAATAGAGTCGCACAAGCGTCATTTACACGCTGTGTTGCAGACTCTGGGTGACGCCCAATTATACGTAAACTTGCAAAAGTGCGTAATAGGGGTCCCCGAGATACCTGTGCTGGGCTGCATTGCTGGTGCACACGGTGTACGAGCAGACCCAGAAAAGATTAAAATTATCAAGGAATGGCCAGTCCCACTTCATGGGGCACAGGTACCGGGATATACCGCGTAGCCGCAGCTGGCGCTACCTGGTCGTGGACCTGCCCGAGTAGCGTTGCCTCATAACGCATGAAGGCCTATAGGCGAGCATTGAGGACCTCCGGGCCTTGGGCCAAAAGAGCCTCGATTTGATCGAGCCCAACGAACGCACATAATTTATCTAGTGCGAGTCGTTGCGCCTCAGAGAGGTGATTTTGACCCTCCATCCTCACAGAAGGTCAGTCTTAAAAAGTCAGGTGTAGGATTGACTACAGGTGCTACAAGTGTAGCGGAGCTACACAGCTCTAGACCAGAGGTAGACTTTTTAGGTTTAAAGCCTGTTACTTTTATAAATCTAACAGGCTTTTGACCATAAAAGTCGAGCTAAAAGTTGACACTAAGTCTTTTGATTAGTTTCTTTGAACCAAGCAGATTTAAGCCGTATATTTATATATCTCCTTCGAACTAACAGGCCTTTAGCCTAACAAAAGTCTTCCTCTGACAAACGTGGTGAGAGCTCCGCTACGTAATCTGCTATAATGTTGTTCTAACTATTAAACTACAACTATGTATGTTGACAACTCACTGCGCGCGTTCATCGGTCATTGGTCAGCGCTCTGGTTGATTTAATGGCCCATATCAACCAATTAAAGGGCATTTTTAACAATATTATAATTAAAGATAATACTGTCTAATATTATTAGTTATTTATAATATTCTTATTGATACGTCATATTAGTGTCAATATTATGTAACGGACTCACCCCGTTACAGTGGAAGTACATCCACTGGCAATTACGTGACCAAACATGTACCACAATAAGTAAAGACGTCATTCCCGATGAACCGCGTGGCCAGGGTCGAAGAAAGCAGTTCAGGTGCTTAATAAAAAAAATCCACAGCGAAGCAGGAAGATGCAGCCATTATTATCTGTGCAGTCTTCGTCGACAGTTCTTTATAAATCTTCGATGGCACCCTTGAAGATCGCAAATCCAAGCAAACCAAAAGACTTACCAAGTACAATCCGCTGTCTTTACGCACCTCTGTACATTCCGTCGCCATTGAAGGTAATTGTCGTATATTTAATGGACTGTCGCTGACATCATGGAATATGTCTAGATTTTAACGTTGGTTATTTGACATCAGTGCTAGTGCTACAGAGATACACTACTCCTCCGGATCCCACACACGACTCGCAACGTTAAAGTGCCAAGAAATTCAAGTGTTCTTAAAAACTGTAAAGATACACACTGGTGATAGCTAAGCCAGGGATGTCAGTCTCATCATGAAGAAGTATCGCTTTTGGCGTACTCTCTTCCGGCAGTTGCGGTTTACTCGACTCTTGATTTGAAATACCGGCTTGCATCTTTTAAGAACATGACAAACTCCAGGTCCCCCGTAATACCAAAAACACTAGTCGTTTCATATTTTACAGCTGCGTCGAGTTTGCTATTTGCAGCTAGCACACTGCGTTTCTTCAGTGCTGGGAAAACACACTGATCAATGAGAATATTAGTAGAGCTTAACATCATCAACTCAGAACGTTACATAAAGATCAATACGAAACCAGTAAAAGGCAAACTTATCAATACTATAACAGGTAAAGGCAAACGATTTATATTATCAATGAATTAAAGATATCGGTCCACTTCGAATGCGTTTGATGACTTCGTCATTGACACCAGTCCGTACCTTTATTTTTTAAGGTTGACCTTCTAAGAAATTTTCTTCCCCACCACATCCAGCAATTCACGCGCGTTTTCTTCTGTTTCAGGGTTCTTGCAGAAGCGTTGCAGCATCGTCCAAAAATGATTGTAGTTGTTGTAGTAAGTACGAAGCATAGCTTCCGCTATGCTCACCCATGGGTTAGTCGGCAATTTCGTACTATCATACATTTTTTTCACATATGTGACCCATAAATTAAACCGTGAGCTGGCTTGAAATGGCTACATGTAGCCATTGTTCATTTCATAAGGTACACCACACGAAATTCCGGCTAAAATGGCTCGTAGTCGAAGTCGTAGTGGGTCGCGTTCTCCTGTTCGTTCTCGTCGTCATAGCGGCTCTTCGTCGTCCTCTCGTCGTGATCGACACGTTTCTTCATCTCGTCGTCGTAGTCGCAGTCGGAGTCGACGTCGAAAAGAGCCTTTAGCGTCAACAGATGAGAAAATTGGCGAACTTTCGCTCAGTATCGAAGAAACGAATCAATTGCGTGTTTCTTTAGGTCTTAAACCACTTTCTCTTGGTAGTTCCAAGAAGGAAAAAGCAGTCGTTAATGTACAGAAAACAAGCGCTCAACTCGACGCGCAACGGGAGCAACAGGAGCTCAAACGGAAGCTCGAGCAGTCCAAGACAAGACGAGAGTTAACGCAGAAATTAGCAGGAAAATCACTTGGCGAACAGCTAAAACACGACTTGGAAGGACAAAAAAATCGTGTCCAGACGAGCCATGCTGCTCTCGAGTGGGTGAAGCGGTCAAGGACCAAGATAAAGACGGAAGAAGAGAAGGAGAAGAAGGAGAAGGAGAAAGAGTATGACGCTGCTGCGTTGGCAGGCATGACAGTGGGGCATTCATTGGATACTTTTGAAGACGGACAAGAGGTTGTTTTGACGCTGAAAGACGCGAGAGTTTTAGGAAAAGACGGCAAGGAGTTGAATGAAGAAGAGGATGAGCTTGTGAACGTTGAAATGAGTGAAAGAGATCGACGCTCAGTACAACAATTAAGAGCTAAAAGAGCGACCATGCCGGTGTATACCGGATATGATGATGATGAATTTGTTGAGATGGGGAGTTCGAGGAAGATGAAGAAAAGTGGGTCCAAGTTGTTGGCGCAGTATGATGAAGATCAGGATGCGGAGGATGCTGAAGCAGCGAGGAAGTTTCAGTTGGATGCATCGGGAGGCTCGGTTGTGTTACAAGAGAGTAAAGTGGAGGAAGGAGACGACAACGTGGCGGTGATTTCATTGGCAATGAATAGAATCAAGCGGGCTGATGATTACTACACGAAGGAAGAACTGGATGCTCAATTTGCGCAACACAAGAAAAGCAAGAAGTTGCGCAAAAAGAAGAAAACGAAATCTCGTCGTCGTCATGATGAAGATCTTGGCGACAATGATACTTTTGAGGCGCAAGCGGGAAATAAAAATGGTGGCGAAGCTGCGTCTCTGGTTGCCCAGCTGGAGCAAGAGGCTCTACAGGCCGGTGCGTCGGCGTCCAAAGACCGCGGAAAGCGCAAACGCAACCGTCATGATGATGAAGACCCTGATGAGGAAATCAATCTTCTTCGGTTTCAGGAAGCACGAGAAAAGGCAAGTGTTGTGGCATCAGAGGCACTGGCTGCCAATGTCAGTAGGAAGCGGGTGAAAAGGAGACCGTTTGACGATAGCGAGATTATGGATTATGCTGCTGCGATAGATATGGAGCTCAGTGCTTCGTTAGCTCGTGCTCGGCAAGTGGCACATCAACAAAATCAAGATCAGATGCCAGTAGTTCCGACGACGAGCGAGGACCGGATCACGCAGCTGGTGAATCAAGCTATGAGCAACGAGAAAGATGTGACCTCAACAGTTGCCACAAACAGCGGCGGAGACGTCACAATGGATAATTGCGCTAGCTCCCGAAGCGAGCCTGTAGGTCACGTGTTCGGTGAAGCTGGCACTACATCAAACGAAGTGGTATTTAACGAGGCTACAGACTTCGAGACGCGGCTGCGCGACGCCATGGAGAAGCGTGCAGCTCAGTTCCAGGCTAAACCTGTAGGTGGTACAGTGCATGTCTCGTCCATGACTAAGAAACTTTATGGTGAAGAGCGCAAACAGGAAGACAACGAAGAAATTGTCGAAGAGATGAAAGCTGAGGATAAAAGTGAGGACGAAGAGGCTAAAGAGGATGAGGTTTGGGGCGAGGAGCAGCATTTGGTTGGAACAGGAATGGGCGCAACCCTGGCGCTACTGCGCAAGACTGGGGAATTACGTCAGACCCGTGTTGAACGGCAGGCTGGTCGTGCTAATGATGCACGTAATCACAGCTTTGAGGACGATCTGCGTATAAAAAACGGCGTAAAGCTGGATTACCGCGATGAGTTTGGCCGCTTACTTACCAAAAAGGAGGCTTTTCGCATGTTGTCGTACAAATTCCATGGCCAAGAACCGGGAAAGAAGAAGAAGGAGAAGCGACTGAAGCAGCTCAAGGAGGAGCTAGAAGCACAGAAACTGCTTTCCGGGGAAGGTAGTACGAAGATGATGAAGGTGCTCGAGAAGAAGCAAAAACACACGAAAGAAGCGCATGTTGTGTTGTCGAGTGGAGTATAGCGACCATCTATTTTGCTCGACTCATGCTAGATGACAGTGATGGATATGTACATAACGTATACTCAAGCTGCATCTGGTAAAGTAAAAATGCCATGAAGTCGTATGGTTTGTTGTGCTATGGCTAATGATGTTGTCTGTCGATTTAGCAGTTTACAAGTTGTCATGTGCCATCATGATCTGTATCTAGTTCGATTGCTGCTTCATCTCAAGAAACCTTCACTGATTGAGATATACGTGCCCTGTGATCGGCTTATGGATCACTTGACTCCCACAACTCAACTCGTCCTCGTGTTTTCACAATCGAACGCAGCAACGCTTTCAGAGACAAAATAGGTGGATTCTTGTACAGCTGCATCACAATGGTTCCTACCTACTCCCATAGCGGGTTTGTACACTCTTTAGCCACGACAACGGATAGGTAGGCAGCACTCTTGCTGGAACGTGCATCTCCCTCAGAGTCACCGCGACGGAGTTGATTCGCAAACGTGGCCGGAAGTGCCGACTCCTTCGGTGTCGTCGCCGCAAAATATCCGTTAGGTTGATCGGCTGCCATCTTGCTCTGACTTGTGCGTTTGCTAGTGCTCAAGCTCAAACTATGCACGTCGAAACCTTTTAATCCTTGTCTGCGAGCAGCAGCACCTTCCGGATCAATAAAATCACTAAACTGAAGACCTTGTTGCATGTCGTGGTGCACTTCACGAAACATGCGTACAATTGTAGCCATCATGATCACTTCACCAGCGTTTGAAGACAGCGCGTAGATTGGAGACGGCATGAGGTAGCCAACAAGCAGCGCCACTGCACCTACAAGCATCCAAATCCACGGGTTGAAACATGTAGCGTGCACCATGTACGAGTAATTGGTGCCGTAGTTCCAAAGCTGAAGACCAATGTAAAGTGCAAGTATCACAAGCACTAGTGCCGGTAGAATGGCACTCACAACATGAGCCATATTATCTCCCTGAAGCTCATACAAGCTGGTAATTTCAAGTGATACGTCTGATGTCCAGTGGTAAGCTACAAGTAAATTAAGTACCAGCAAGATGCAGCTCAGGATCCACACAATGAACCGCAAGCACGTCGACAGTCGCCAACGGCATTGCAAGACTGCATCAGCATTATTGCAGCTATTGTCACGTCCAGTCTCGAACATGATCCCGCAGAAATTGACAGATTTGTGCTTGTGGACCAAGTATGCCAATTCATAGCACACGAGCAAAAGCATGGGCACGACACATGAATGAAAGGCCAACATTGCTTGAGTACTAGTTCGACGACGGTCAATACCCGTGGTAGCCATGATAACGTTGTCAAAGATTAAGCTAAAGCAAATGAATGGCTGCATGACAGAAGACACACACAGAAGAGCATCAAACGATCGTAGCCCTACAGACAAACAAAATGTGATACAGACAAGTAGACTGACTTACCGTCAAGAGAAAAGCGGCAGTAGTGGAGTATTTCTTGGCATATCTCAATGAATAATACAAAAGCACGAGACAAATGCCTACAAAGCACCAGAAAATGGGAATAAATGCCGGTAGCACATGTACTTCATACTTTTTATCACTCGATGTCATTTTTCTTTCTTCTCTTTGTTTATATTTACGTTATAAAAATGTCTTTGGTATAAAAAAGAAGAAAAAGAAGAGCTTTGTCAACGTTCAGTAACGTTTCAGTTGGTGGAGATCAATCAATATGACACAAGAGAATAAAGCACAATGATATGACAGGTATCAATCAAAGTAGAAGAAACGTCATTGAATCGAATGACAATAGACGTCGTTCTCGTCACCTGGTAAAGAAACAACCCCAGGGTATATATTTATAGACTCTACTGGCACATATACGTTACTTGACCCACGAAGAAGAAGCAAGACACTTTCAATCGAAATACCACTTCAGAGACAACATGATTGACACAAATTGTTCCGTCCTCTTCTTGACTACCACATTGTTGCAATTGAAAAGCTTTCATTTTGTATTGGATTTTAACATCTTGTTACCTTGTTGATAGTCCGTTTTCAAATAAAAGTGAGCAGGGGGTGATCCATCCTAATGACGGACGAAAAGCTCCATCTCAACTTTTTATACTACAGACTTTACTTCTCGTACACCCACTCGTCATCGTAAGCACCCCACTCAATGACACCTTCAGGGAACCACAAGGTGATTTCCTTTTCAGCCGATTCAACCGAGTCCGAACCGTGGCACACGTTACGACCGACGTCGACACAAAAGTCGCCACGGATCGTGCCGAGCGCTGAATCACTGGGCTTCGTAGCACCCAACATCTTACGTCCTTCTAGTACGACATTGGTACCTTCCCAGACCATGCACGTCACGGGACCAGAGCTCATGTATTTAATAAGCGCCGGGAAAAAGGGGCGGTCGGACAAATCCGAGTAATGGGCTTCCAAATGCTCCACCGACGGACGAGCGAGCTTGAGAGCCACGAGCTTGTAGCCCTTTGTCTCAAAACGCTTGATGATCTCACCCACGAGGTGACGTTGGACACCGTCCGGTTTAATCATAATGTACGTGCGTTCACGAGCCATGATTTACTTGAATATTCACAAAGAGACTTGAGATTAACAGAGATTTTTGAAAAATGACGAGGTCGAGGGGGGGGGGGAGGGACACGTGGTATCCAATGAACAGTAGCAACTTGGGGATTGTATTTTCATCAAATCAAATAGTGATGTAATTAAATTTCAACCAATGAACGGATAAAAGATGATGGAATTAACGAGATTAGGGATGGTAGAAGCGGTGTCTGCTTCAACATGTTGCGCTTGAATTGACCTACTGTAGCTACTTAGTAGCTTATAGGTGTTTAAAATGCGAGGCAACGAGAAGACGAAACGTTTCGTTTTCGTCAAAGTTGAGCTCTTCCAGCATTTTCTCGGCATGTAGCACTAAAATCGGATCAACTTCAACAATAGTCTCATCGTAATTAGCACAGGCACGTAACACGTGAAGAAGTGCGTCACTGTGAGGGTGGTCCAATGCAAAGCCATAGAGCTGAAAAGCACGTTGGATCGTCATGGCTCGAGGACAATGCTTGCACGTGCATAAGTAGTCTTCAAGACGTAATTGCTGAGGAGCTTTTGAACAGTACGAACAAGTAGCAACAGTCAAAAGGTTGTGAATAGCTAGAAAAGTCACAAGGTGATACCTTCGCCAAACGACTGCGTACGGCGTGGTGTCGATGCGTGCGACTTATTGCTACCTAATGTCGGTGATTGTCTGCCACGTAGATTTATGCCTATAGCAGCAGGACAGCAGTCAGTATAAGGTACACACTTGTTCAACAATCTACAAGTTGTACCCGAACGAGGGCATGAGTTGGGCGCAGGTAGCAGTGCTCGTGCCTCCGAAGACATCTCCATCTCCTGCTCTTTTAGGTCTTTATGGATCGCTACAACACCCTCGCCAGCGACAAGCTCGATCGAATTGTCTTCGAGATCAGGTCTAATTGATGTAGAGATGGGAGTTCCCGGGGAGAAGGCCATACCTCCACCATCGGTATTGGATGCACGGTCTTCGAGGTCCAGTGACAGTGACGGCTCATAGTCGTACATTGGCATCAGCTCTTTCGCTTCACCTCGGCTCAACGTTCGACAACGGGTTCCTGTCTTCCATGCATCTACTGCATGTGACCCAAACAGCGTACAAAAAGTGTCATGTTAGTACACTATCAGGCACACTGCAACACTCGAATGCAGATTAAAGATGGCTAACCATCCGAAGCCGTTTGTGCGCAGCAATTCACGGCGCCCATGAGATCTCTCTATTTTTTTGTCTTCTTTCTTTTCGGTCTTTTCCGTATCAAGCTAAATCTATCACTGAACAAATCGAACCATCTCTCAACGAGAAAGAACATCATTTCGCATTAAGGAGCTACAAAGTATCTTGCCTTTCTCAAGATGGCTACATTTGAAGAGACCACTATCATCAAGTATGCAAAATAATATATTAATAATATTTTTATCATAGCTACTACTATTACTATTATTAATATTTGACTGTAGCCATTTGAATCGTCAATAAATGGACACGCCGTCGCAGCCCGAATTTAATCAGGACAATTTAAATGAAGATATCACGCGCATGCGTGTGATCTGGGTCAATGAACTCGTATGTGTAATTCTTTTCATTTAAAATGCATCTTTCTCCGTCTAAAACAATAAAAGAATCAATTGCGTAGCTTGTCATTTAATCAATTGTCCTTCTGTCCATTAGAATGCCCCTGAAATCTTACAATATAACGAAGAAATGGTGTCCGAGATGCTCGAGCAAATTCAAAATCAACAGGAATACGTTGATTCAGTCAATGAAGATCGTAAACAACTTGTAGACGAAAAATCTTTTGTCAATAAACTGTACCAGATGGAAATTGACCGACTGCGATACATGGTCTCGTCGTATTTGCGCACACGTCTGCACAAAGTAAGTCATTGTCATTGTAACCAAGAGATTGGGATATGTAACTGATACGATATTGTATTTGTGCTATTTTTATGGTGTCTCTTGTACTGTAGATTGAGAAATTTGCCATCCATATTTTGGGAGATGCTATGTTGGTACAGCGACTCTCGATGAAAGAGCGCAACTTTGCTCAGCAGTAAGCTAAGCACAGATCATGTTACGTTATATTGCTAGAAGTGTTACTATGCTTAGGGTGTTTTGCTGTTTCTTGCTGCTTTCTAGGTTTGTGACTCTCTATGAGTCACATATGAACGATCTGGTTCTGAGCAAGTTTGATGCGGAACACCGCTCTCTAACAACTGAAGATATGGGTAAGAAATAAGCAATATGTGGCTATTTAGTGTTTGACTCTGACGGTATGTGCCAGTGCTTAAGCCGAATCTAGACGGCTTTGTGTTTTGTCAGGGATTAGACGCAGGCGGCGTACAGTGCGACGACAAAGGCGCAAACTTTGTCCAAGTAACTTCTGCTGATCGCTATGTGCTGCGCTACCGAAGCATCCAGGAACACGTTGAATCCGGTGCAATTGAGCTGATTTAAATGACACGACACAACTCATAGACAAACCTTGCGTTTGAAGGCGAATATAGATTAAGTTAGCTGTGCGAGAATACACGACAATAGAAAACGTAGGTAGCAGTTGAAATCAGTGTCACCCAGTTAGGCTCAGTCTGATTGTTGTGCTTCTGTAGGTCTCTGAGTAATAAATCGATTAGATGTGTGGATCTCGGTAAAAACTTACCACAATGGATTGGCCACTGCTGCTGCCGCTGCAATGCACACCCAAAAAGCTGCTGGCTACAATATAAATTGTACATTTAGAAAAGTATCAGAATATAAGTCATGAAATCATTTGTAAAGTGTCATACCACAAGGAAAACTTCTTCCAGTACAAGGACGACAGCTTGAAAGACCTCATAGTGCGAAAAAGCATATCCCGGTACTTCAAACCGCTCATATAAATGAGGTGTCAGCATGATAATCCGTGCAAATTCCATCGCACTTAGTAATAAGTACTACAATAAAAAAAGACCATTACACAAAAAAAAGCAAAGAAGACAAATCAGATGGGCGTATCTTTTTGTCAACTATGTATCCATCATCAAACGTACCACAACGGTCCAGCTCATACAATCGGAACGTACAGCCAAAAGACCGACAATGCCCACAATAAACATAAAGATATTGGACAGCCACAAATAATTACACGATGCTAATAAGCCCAGTAACAATTGCAGTCCAGCAATCACACGGATGCGCTGTGAACGACGTGCTGTCGATGCCCACGTTCGCTTTTGTTGCTCAAACCCACCATAGCATCGTGGAGCTGTGGACGTGGAAGTCGTGGATGAAGCTCCATAAGAACGTGAAAAAAGTGGGTCGTGTTCGGACATGGCGTTATAAAATGGAAAATGACTAGAATTTCCAACTCTTTCCGTTTATTTGTATGGTGATTGGCTGAAACGAATACTAAGAGCTAATAAAGAAAAAGAATTGTAAATAAACTGGGGGTTTGTATACTACGGTCTTAGGTTGTCAAAGATCCATCTTGGAAAGCTCATTTTTAGGTGATCACTTGTTTATGCAAGCGTCCGTTTTATAGCGGGAAGTAAGGCAGAGAAAAGGGGTCGTTGATGAATCAGATCAAATGGCTACACTTGATTATGCGATAAGAAAATTGCTTCAATAAGCAATAATAGTCTTTCTAGTCTTTGATAGTGTATGTATATGCCCAGCTCTTGGTGGTGATGCTCTAGTTGAATTCACATAGTATCTTCGTCACTAAACGCGAGCTTGCTAGTGCAAAGGGTCAAAAGGCCGAGTTGTGAGTTGCTGGAAAGAATACTCGACCTTGTGGTGAGAATGCAGCTGGAGATAGGTCGTCGCTGGGATGAAGTGGATGTTTCAGCAAGGGGAAAACGCATGGCCGACTGCACCCTTGTTGAATAAAAGGGTGCAAGGGTGCGACCCGTTCAACCTTATTACGATGCAAAATTGTGCTATGTAGTGTTTGAGCTGTTAAATGGTGTCTTCAGCTTTACTGAGCAAGTCTTTTGGCTGCAGACGGAAATGCCCTCGTCGTCGGGTGATGTTGTCATGTCCCTGTGATACTACGGGGATGCGCTGGTAGCATTACACGATGCTTAATCGCGGCATTAGTAGCCTGGCCTTTAAACTAGACAGTATACAAAATGTGACGATCTTCCACGAAAGGTAGTGCACGCAACATGATGACAGCTTGTGAGGCAGTCGGTCGATCGGATGCTTTAAAGCTGAGGCATTGCTGTGCGAGCTTTTGATAACCCTTCGGGCAGCCGAAAGTGAAAGCAGGGTGCAGTTTACCGGAAGCCACTAGATTAAGGATTTCCATGTCGTTCATGCCCACAACACTCTTTGCATTCTCGTAAGGCAGCGAATGAGTGTCGATCTCCGATAAAATCACTCCGAGCGCGTACATATCTGCAGCAGGACTGTAATCAGCGCTACCCGTGATTACTTCGGGTGGCAACCACCTCGCTTCAAGCGATCGTTCAGGGTAAGTCGACATGTTGGTAACTTCTTGATGTTCATAAACAAAGTTGTCCAGGTGAGCGTGTAATTCTGGTGGCGAGGACAGCAAAACGCTGTGGGAAGTAAGAGCACGGTGCACAAGCTTTGGTGAGAACGAATGTGCATACGCTAACGCTTCAGCAGTATCAAACGCAACTTGGAGTTTCCAGACACTCTGTGACCGCCATGAGCGTAAGCCTTCAGCATTTTTGACTTCTGCCAAATATGAACGCAGGTTACCTCCATCCATGTACTCAAACAGTGCCTCCAAACTGTACACGCGGCTCCAAAGAATTCCCACAAGTGCTACAATCCGTGGGTGATCAAGGAAGGCAGCAAGATGAATCTCTTTTGCAAAGCGCTGCACCTCCGATGTATCGTTGACAAATTTTCGCTGCAACCTCTTGCACACAAGAAAACTGGAGCCACGAAATCTCGTCAAAAAAGTCTCACGATGATCACGATCTGGTCGATGCTTGCTGGGTAACTTGCGAATATAGTCGAGGTCGTCTGCGTTCAAAAGCAGTGCCTCAAGCTCCATTTCATAAGGAAAACGTTGGGGGTGGTATTTCACATCCAAAGAATCGGATGAACTGAGCGAAGGTGACAAAGGAGCTTCTTTCATTGGGCTGAGTAGCTCGCGATGCAGACTGATTATCTTTGGCTCAAATTTCGTGCTTAACGCACGGCGGTGAAGAAGTCTGAATACGAAAATGAGGACGATGACGACAAATAGCACGAGAGATGCAGCCATGATTCCAGCGATAAGTGCCTTGTTGGACGGCAGCTTCGTATCTGACACGCACACGCTGATTGAGCTATTGCTTGTTTGAAGCGTCTCCGTCGTGTTGCACGCCACTTTACCAAACGAATCTACTTTGAGCTCGGTAAGCTTTTGAAGGAATTTAAACTGTGAAGTTGTGAGTATCACATCTGTGAAATGATTTTCTTGAAGATCTAGCCGTCGTAGATCTTTCAGTCCGAAAATGGCTGCTGGAATCGAAGTGAAGTTGTTGTGTGAGATGTCACTGCGAGAATAACAACATCGACAAAAGATCAGATCACTTGAAGTATCCTTTGCATTCCTGCACTTACAGTGTGACTAAACTCGGCAACGAGCCCTCAAAACTTGCAAGACTATTTGCTGACAGGTTGAGCGTCTGTAGTCTCGGCAATTCCAGATCTGACGGAAAAAACTCAAAGTAGTTCGTCGATAGATCCCTGCAATAGCAACAAAGTCAGAAATGATGTCACTGACATCCTAAAAAGTAACGCAAGTCTTACAGGTGTTTGAGCTCACTCATAACCTGTAAATCGTTCGGGTAGCTTGTCATGAGGCAGTTGGATATCGTAAGATTGACCAGTCCTGAGGGCAAGGACGACTCGAGAATCTGCTTCAATCCGAAATTTGCCAGCGTTCTGCATTACACATTACACCGAGTCACTTGAGCACTTCATCATACCTAAGTCAGCTTTGTATCCTATGAACCAACTACATACACTGTTTGCAATTGGGTATCGGCCGTGAATAATTCCCGTGGTAGCTGCATTTTCACCACCTTTCCTCGCACGCCAAACACACTAGAGCCACCAGCCAACACGATATCTGTAGTCGACGTCTTGAAGTCGAGCGGTTCAATGTGCTGCAGTACCTCATTGGACTTGAAAGGGTATTTCGATGTCAAATCGACCGTACCCACTTTGGCATCATCGACAGCCGCCTCCTCATCTCTTGACCCTTGCTCATAAAGCTCCACGTCGCTTCCAAAAGGGATCAGAAACGTGTACGTACTGAAGTCGATTGCCCCGTTAGCTCCAAAGTCGTTTGGACCTGTAGCAAAGCATTCATATGCACAATAGTCGTCGCTTGTGCAGTTCCCGAACGTTGAAGTGCTGGACGAGCACTTGTCTTCGTCCTCAGCAGTATACGCCACACACGGACGACCTTCGGGACATAGAGAATTGCAATCCGATGTCAATACCGTCTGACTGCGTGTGCAAGAAGACGGCATAGATTTGGATGGTGAAGGATGACAATTGAGGTGTGAAGGTGCATTGCATTGCATCGCAACAAGAGATGAGCAGGTATAACTCACATGGGTTCAATATGTGAGATATGCCTGCATCTTTGTAGGAGATAGTATTCGCTAAGAGATATATACACGTGAGCTCTCTAAGGTGAGTAATGAGAAGAGAGATACTTTTGCTGGTCCAGCCATAACCATCTGCTTGCTTGTTGCACTCGCTATTGAAGTGTTGTCAACCGAGGACATTTTGTGCATGTAGACAGACGCCAATGCCTTTGTCGTCAAAGTTTCTCTTTCCTCGACAAGCCGTCTCAAGAATTCAAACGGATGGACGTCCCTGATTCTTTGCTATGTTTTAGTGATTTAAAGAAGGCCAGCGGTATGCAAGAGATAAAGACCGTCTAGGTCAAGGTGGCATCGTAAAGTGGGGAGAGCGTCAACGTGATAACGAATCTATTGGATAACCAAAAACTTGCAGTTTCATATTCACTATTCCTATGCGAGGTCGACCACAATCATTGTCAAAGTTACCTTAAGCAAATTCGGCTTCGTAAGCATTCGTGGTCAGTGGGTGATGACGATAAAGCAAATATTGAAACTACTAAGCCAGATATACAGCAACCCCCATGATAGAACAACAACAAACCAGCTACTTCCCTGACAAAACATCAGCACACTAAATACACTGTCGACAAGATTGAATTGTGTAAGGTAGAGATATCAGGAAGAAAATGTATGTGCAGGTCTTGCATTTACAATGAGCGCACTACACTTTCTTGTCAGGTCACCCACCCGGTCTCTTCATTTTTTTGCGTCAGTCTTTTAGACCTCTTGGCAACGGACCCCAAGTCCCTACTGCTGACTTTATGTTGTAATGAATGATAACCGCTTGCACTACGACTAATCGATCATGTTTATTGCAGAAGATTAAGTCTTATAGTGCCATTTACAATTGGTCAAGTGATCTGCTTGCTTTTGCAAAGTCGCACCGCTTACACGACTTCACCCTACACAAAGCACGCACGCCATTGTATAAAATTGAGTTCGCTTGGTGTGAAACCACAAAGGGACAATCTTCGGCAAGCGGCGGTTGTAGGGCAGGATGCCCACAGTTCATCGTTAGTAGATATATTTTCAGCAAAGCCGGTAGCGTTGCTGAATTCGTTTCATAACGAGCACCAGTGTCCACGTGCCGATATGAATGTATGGCTCGTGATATCCACTAGTATTCTTTTTGTGACACATGTAGCCTGCGTTACCCAGCGGGCCAGATGGGCAGACCAGACATCAACACACATGCAACGCACTAAGTGCCACACTGCCCGGATGGACAACATGAGTTGCATGATCATCTGTAGGCGATGGTCGTTGAGTTAACGGATACGATACCAAAAAAGATGTCGAGCACCCAGTGCGAAGTTTCTAATCGTCAGGAACTTGGCACTTAAAGGCCATTTATTGAGCGATTTCGACTGCCCTGCTGACCCTATAAGCGTAGCGTGTGGGCAAGCTCATACGATGTCATTTCATTGCTCAACGCCACCCCAAAACTCGTAGCACCTGTCGTTCTTGCAGGCCATATTACAAATCAATACGCCTTAGATGCAGCGGATGATTTCCAGAACTGTTGGAATGCATGATGGCAAAATCTATAGCAAATTAGTATAGATGGACGCTGTAAAGATTTACAGCTCGTCTAAGAACTTAGGTCATACTCATGTGCTTGTGGTACGTACTCTCTACCAACAAAGCAGAATTATTGAAGTATCTTCACCTGTCGTGAGACCACCTAAGACGCAAAGTAGCAAAAGCTTTTACCGTAATGCCGCCAAATCTGACGCGTTTGTCTAATGTTTTGCCTATATTACGACTAGCAGGTGAGGTTGAAGTGAAGCGACATGGAATCCCACTACAGGTCATTTCCAAACAATCATGGTGTCGTGGTTTCGGTGGTTACGGTGACAGATTACAACCGCAACTTTAAGCACAGCACCAGCTGACATGATATGTGTTAACATGTGTCCCACCCAGCAGACAAGAAAAAGCGATTATTCCAACGGTGGTCTGCCCAGCGTCGATGTTCAGTCAGCGACTTTTCTCAATCAAAGACGCCTTTTCTGCTGCAGCATAACGATCGACCTCTTTGTAAGCTGCTGCAGAGGTTCAAAGTTTTAGCGAGGATGGGAGTTAAAGCACACAAGCTTCGTGTGACAGGCTCAAGTGGAACGACATAGGGCAAGTTGCCGTACTTTTGTCTCAAATAGCTCTAGTTCATCTGAAACCAACGATGACAGTAACCGCCTTGAATGAAAAGCGACATTAAGCGACCAAAGTTTTCATCGTCATTCTAGCTCCTTTCCAAAAATAGTCGCTACCACATTTTACCAGGTCATCATCATTAGCAGCCTATATATGAATATTTCACTATCAAGTCTATGGCTCCAGTATTACCACGGAACTACCTACATCTTTACGGTAAAAGTCCACTTTTTGTACTCGTTGAGTAGGGGGATTCAATTCCATCAATTGGTCATGTCTCCTTGGATAAAATTCCTCACTAGATTTTGCAATCCATATAAAGTCGGACATTCATACCCCTGTGTCCTATTTTAGGTCAACTCGATGAGAGTGATGCTGCGCCTTCCTTTTTCTGTCCTCTCACCCGTCACGTCTAACTGACATGTCCCGGCTCCGCGCTTTTCACACAGCCACTGCTCGTCTGCACAAAAACCGGTGACGCTCTCTTACAACCGACTACGCATCAAACGTGCGATACTTTCTTCGCCTACTATTCGTTCAAAAGCTTCGAAATTTCTTTTCTAGTCGGTTGTTCTAGACGACTTCAAAGGGAGAGTGCCCCACTTGCCCAAACATGTCGTTGTTGCACTTGCATTTCAGAATTCGCCTCGTAAACACCACATCGAAACCTCATTCACTCTTTTCTCCGTATGATGGAAAACCCCTTGCATTCATCGACTCTCGCCACCAAAACTGGCGGCATGCGTAAATCAAATTCGACGCGTAGCCTCGCGTCTTTAGCGGACGTTCAAGCGCTGATTCTCGCTCAGGATGAGGAAGAGCAAGCGCATCAGCGTCGGAAATCATTGGACAAACCGCCACGTCACGCTAGCATTCCCATGTATGCGCAGATTTTACTCCAGTTGTGGCAACGTGAATTACAACGCAACGACGTGAGCCTCACGACGGATTTCTTTTACGATCTCAATGGCTCAGAGGAACAAGGCGCCCATCTTGTTGGCTGCATGCAAGCGCTAGGATTTAACATTACGGTGCCACAATTTCTAGCGATGCATCGATGCACCATTTACTCGATCTTGCTGGTGGCGCTCTGAGCTTCAGATCGGCAGTATTTTTATATCGGTCGGTTTGTCCGACAATCATGTCCACACTTTGTTTCGGTCGCGTTCATAGGTCGTCCCCGAGTTAAATTCCTTTACTTGCAGCGCACAATGTAGTCGCGCCTTTCACTTTGCTGTTTAGTAACTTAGCATAGTAAGACAAAAGATAATTTATAGCACACGAGCATTCCCACTCTTGCATTATATTCTCTCTCAGATAAATGTTCCATCGTCTCTCTGTACTACTTCCATCCCTGATCATATGCAACTTTTTTAACGTCCACCAGAACGGAATTGATCTTGTACTTTACTCTTGTCCAGTCGTCCACGTCTTGTATTTGCTCGCGAAGACTGGCGACGGAAATTACTTTCACCTCCCATTGTACCCGGATCCGCGTACTGTGGTCGTGGATAACAAATTTTATAATGCAATGCCACGTCCACTTGATTGTGTCCTTGTTGGACAGCTTCTTCGATCATGACAGGATCTCTTAACGTCCAATTCTCCTCAAAGCGTCTCCTGCATTCAAAAATTCAGATTTTTTTTCATTGCAAAGAGCATTCCTCATAACGCGTACAAGTCATTAGCAAAACCTTCTACACATTTTCTTCCTACCTCGCTTCAGTTCGAATCCAATTTTGCTCCTTGTAACCACCTTCCCCTACAAAAAAATAAAGAAGCGGGAGAGACATAATTTAATAAGGAGATGAGTCATTTCTTCATGTTCAACATACAGATAAGACTCAAAGTGTTGACGTACATGTCCGTGCTACGCGTAAGATGCGACGATAGAGAGAGAGCGACATATCACGTCGAGTCTCACGTCGAGTAATGGCGGTCGTCATTTCAGAACAGCCAAAACTTATTTGATTTCAGTAGGTACAAATAATAGCCAATCAGAAGTGCGAGAAATAATCTTTTTATAAGTTTCATACTAGTTCTAATTTTAGGGATACACTAGTTACTAAATACTGAAACACTTACTCCTAATTAAGAGGTAGAAATGGCTATTATTCTGTCGTGTTTTGCCATCTGGTACTATACTTCAACAACAGCTGGTCGTTAATTACGACCCATACTGTATGTATAAAAGATACTTTTTGGATAATATTGTGCGATGATTAATGGCACGTGATCCTGTCAACGCTTTTTCTATTCTTCCCCTTCCTCGCCTTCTTCAAGTTCCTCGCCGTCCTCAAGCTCGCTGTCGTTCGTAGTCGTCGTCGTAATTTTTGCTTGCAATTTTAATCGCGCTTGACGAATAATCTCTTCGGCTTTCGCTGCTTCTTCTGCTTCAGACAATGACTTGAATGGTATTTTTTGACGTGCTGTCATGGTACCAACGATAGGTTTGAGGCTGACAGCAGCTAAGCCGGGGGGCAATGCACCTTCACAGTCGCGAGATCGATTGCGACTGCGTCTATAACTTGACGAATCGCGTCGAGATACCGAACGAGATCGAGACCTGGAACGCGAGACAGACGGTGAGCCGTGGCTACGGTGTCGTTTCCTAGACGAACGATGGCTCCGACGCTTCTTAGTATTCTCGTCGTCCTCCACTTCCTCCAACGCAGACGAGCGACGGCGTACACGACAAGGTCGATCTTCGTCACCGTCGTCGTCCTCGTTAGTCACATTACGACTTTCTTTGCGACTTCGCTTGCGATGCTTGAGCTTCTTTTCCTTTTCTCTCATGCCATCTTCTTTAGCTAAAGCAACCCACATTTCGTACACCTGACGTACGAACACAGGAAACTCTACTGTCGCATCGTTGTCGTTCATTTCTCGATGTTTGTTGACTGCACTCTCGAGAGCTGCATCAACTTCGTCAGGATTCAACTTTTTAACCTCTTCGGTTTCCCCTGTAGCTGAACCATCGTCATGATCCTCTAAAGTACCCGTTATGACGTCGTTAGACTTCTCGATCACCTTCTCTTCACCCTCTTCCGGTGCATTGTTATCCAGTGCGATGCTTACACCATTCTTGAGCGCATCGATAAATACTGCGTACGACGTGGTTTCAGTCACGCGTAATGGCGGATCGCCTCTACGATCCAAGTACTTGCGAAGCACCGAGGCGACGGGCTCTAGGTTCCGACGAAGTCGTCGAGTGTATTTCTCAAAAAGATGACGTTGTTCTTTCCAGTGCAACAAGTGTTTGTCATCCCCATCTTCATTTCCTTCGTCGTCTCCGCCTGCTTCAGTACCACCATCCACTTCGCTCTTCGATTCTATGGCCGGTTCCTCATTAGTCTGTCTTAGATGCTCCGTCGAAAACTCCTCCCACGTGCTTCCAGCTGTCAATTTCTGCACAACTACAAAATCCTTAAATCGCTCATTCAGCTCACGACTCATCTTCTCTTGACGCTCCACACGGTCCACACGCTCCCGCTTGCGCTTTGCGTGCTCTAGCTCGCGACGTTCGTGCAAGAATTCTTCTGCCCAGTTATACACATCATGCCGATCAACAATTCGGAGCGCATCATCGCCAACTTTGCCACCACCATCCGGAAGTTCGACCTCCCTTAGCAAATCCAGAACACGACACTTAGTGTCGGCATCAAGCCGCTTGCTGGAGCGACTGCTACCAAACTCCAGTTGTTTCGAGTCAACACGCTGCCGCAATAGCTCCGTAAAGGCCCTGTGCATTGCATCACGCTGCTTTGCAAGACGAGCTTTCTGGTTGCGCTCCAGATCCTGCATAAATGTGGCAAAAAGCTGTTGCCGCTCTCGGATCTCTTCAACAGCAGACCATCGTGGGTCGTTCCGCAAGGAATAAAAATTATTGCTCGCTGCAAGTTCCTCCCACGAAACCTGCCGACGCCGTGAAGGAGGAGCCAAGGTGGATTCAAACAGCCCCAGCAGCTCGGTAAACTGCTCCCGTGTCTTTTTAACTAATCGACGTTTCTCAATAGTTGCACGATTCTTTGCTTGCGTGCAATACTCTGCAAACGCCTGCTTCTTTTCACCCACAGTATTCAATGCAAACTTCCAGCGAGGATCACTGTGCATTGACGAGTCCTTTCCAATCAAACGCTGTGCGTCACCCCACTTGAGCGTCGGCGTGATCTGTTTATCCTCCAGAAACTGCTTGAATGCAGCCAAACGTTCAGCCACGAGCATCTTTTCGAAAGTTGCAGCCTGTTCCCGCTCCTGCTCCTCTTTCCGTTTCTTGCGAGCTTTGTCTTGTATTTCCTGTCGTTTCATGTCCTCTTGATTCTCCTCCTCTTCTTTTTCTGTCAGTGCACGACTCTTTTCCTGTTCAGAATCCTGCATCGATTGGACTGAAGTTTGTACCTGCGTCGTCATCGGAAATGACGTCGTGTGGAGTGTCTCACTTGTCATCTTGGCTACTTGTTCCCTTGCCTTTTGCATCCGGAATTCTTCCGGTTGATCCCACACTGTCTCCTTTGTCACTGTATTGAAATAGTACAAAGCACCCGTTGCTTCGTCTTTATATTCCAGCCATTTAGATGAATTGCTCTCCATCACAGCAGTATTATAATAATACGGAGCTCCTTGACCTGGTCGAAACTCGTTCCATCCTCGAGGTCCAACAGAAGTAGCAGGTGATGGTGGAGCTTGTAATCCTGGTGTCGTCATCCTAGATGGTGGAATATAAAGTCCGTGAGGTGGTTGAGCAATTCCAGGAGGTAATGAACCTTGAATAGGAGATATTCCACGTCCCTGGAAAGCCGGTGGAGGTCCTCGAAACGCAAAAATCGGCGGTAATCCTCGAGCTGCAAGGGGTGGACGAAAAAGAGGTGGACCACCACGTGGAAAAGCTTGTGGTGGACCTCGAAATGGTGGTGGACCATTGCGTGGAAATGCTGTACCATTAGATGGAGGTCCGTATTGATTCATGTTAGAAATTCAGAGCCGAGAGACCGTCACTAAGTACCAAGAGACCAGTACAAAAGACGCTTTAAAAGAGCTACTCACTCACTTACTCACTTGGCGGAAGGACCACGAATTATAAAGTGAATGGCTAAAGTACGAGCGGACAATTCATCCATGTCAGTATATATAATGTACCTGTACTATTTAATACAGATAAAATGTATACGACATTTAATTGTAATATTTATGATGTTCTTAAAATTAATTAACCTGTTAAAACAGATTTATGTGATATGTTTATAGTATTGAGACCAATGCTTGCTTCACGTCCGACTTGACTTGACTATTGATTCTAGATTCCATGACGCCACCACCTCCTCCTCCTCCACCACTTTCTGGTCATGTTGGACCAGTACCGCCCATGCCTATAACTTTACAAATAATGATGCAGGAAATGCAACATAAACAGCCAAAATTTCAGCAGCAGATACAACAATTTGGAATGTATCAAGGAGGAAGAGGACGAGGACGTGGACGTAAAGGCGGCTTTCAACAGCGAAACAATCGACGTTATCAAAGTGATAATCAATGGCAATCAAAACGCAAGAGAGGACCAAGTGATGACGTGCAAAAGACGGCGAGATTTTTCTTGCCGTCGTTCCTGGAGGATCCGTGGAAGGCTCTGGAAGCTGCTACTGATGAGAATCGAGAGCAAAAAGGACAAGACCCCGAACGGAGAGAGCAAATGTATCCACAACAAGTACAGTCTTATTCTACTGATAAGGGACTCGGACGAGTGCTTTTTCAACCGGAATTTCTGGACGATCCGTGGTCCGTTAGTTAAGAGTGTCAATGACAGTTGAAACCACGACGACTTGTGAAGATAGATCTGTGGTATTATTGCTATGACCTTTTCTTTGCTTTAGGAGACAACAGAAACTGAAGCTTCGTGAATGGATTCATGACGAGAAAACGTGATGATGTTGGCATGACGTACGCGTGCATTCAACTCCTTGATAACGTGGACAGCTTCAATGCTGGACATCGCAAACAACATCGTAAAAGTTGCGCAACAGTGGATTAACCGGGGATACAAGTTGTAGTTTGTGAGATGGGCAACGGTCTTGGGACATGCTACGATTCGACTGAGCTGGCAGGCGGTCGGGTCCACGGGGCTGTGGATTTAGACACGTTATTAGCATTCTTGTCGACATCAAAAGCCAAAGAGATCGTACCAGGAGGCTGGAAACGAGCAGCACATACTAAGTGACACTTGAAAGGCCGAAAACACAAACGAAGCAAGCATAAGGCTGGTCACACCTTGGTGTAGACACGAGTTTATCACCATACGATGGATGAAGGCACTGGAGGCTCGTGAAAAAGTACAGGCGTAATAAAGCAAGAGCAAAGCTGCTAACAACTGTGGAACACTGCTCAGCAAGAACTTGAGTGACATGTCGTTGTAGAGCGTTCGATTCTCGAGCTATGATCATGATAAGAGTTTCGTGAGCACTTCCATTGTCTCGGTACTGCAAAAAATGTACTACGACGTACGTCAGTAATGTGATACCATTGACACAAGCCAAGTCCTCCCTTTCGAATACAACCACAGTAGTCGTTAGAGTTATCAAACCAAATAACTTGTAAAGACCCTACACGTGAATTACAATTGCGCTGCATGCCAAGAAGACTGGATACAACAAACAAAGAGATTGCGGCATCGATTCAAGGAGTAGAAATTCCACTCAAGCAAATGCCTGTCTCAATCTTCTATAAGTAGTTTTCAATAATAAACGACGACTTGCAAGACTGCACAAAGGTCATATGAAAATGATAAAGGTATGTTTTTCTTTGTCTTTTTCCCAATTGCATCCATTCCCTAGTGATATCCCTACATTTTCCGTAGCGCTTCTTCTTCCTCGTGCTCGAGACGCATGGCTTCTTTAATAGCACGACTTTCTGCATCCACCCATCCCTTTTCAATATCATCGTACTCGGCAGGATCAGCAAATTCAATACCTCGCATCTTGGAAAACTTTTCAAGAAACCGATGACTTTCGACTTGATCGTACTTTTCAATGAGCATATTAAATGCATCTTCTTCTGGAATCCCATGTTCAATAAGTGTCAATTGTTCATCGGCAAATTCATACGCAGTTTGTCCATCTACGATACCGTCACGCTGCTTTAGATAGAGTTCAGCTAGACGGTCCTGTGGGAACGTAATTACTGGAAGTTTGTCACGGTCTTGACGTGGAATTGGTGGGGGTGGAAAACGGTCAACCATTGACACCCAAGATGGTCGACGCATCCCGCCATTACGGGATAAACCTTTAACCAATCGAATCATGTCCATCGTACGCTTTCGAGCTCGACCCATATTTGCGATTATCCGTTATTTATTTGATAGGCTCTCAGACGCCGCGGTATTTTACGAGTGGATGACATAGATTTCTATTGAGGTTAGAAATATATGAGTACACATTTTTTAAATTCACATAATTATTATCCGGATCAAAGTGTATTATCATCCCGTCCAAAATCGAACCATGGAAGATGACGCGCTTACTACTGGTACGAGATTCTGCTCCTCCTGTCTTTTAATGATTGTAATACTTATACATGGACGGTCATTGTATACAGAAAATGTCGTAGCAGAGGCAACGCCAGCTAAAGATCAGCAAGTTACTGCTGCTGACACGGAGGAGATTGACGTGTCGGTACCAACTGCCGTAGAATCGAGTGAGAAGAAGGAGGCAAATGCTACAGAAGACGACAAAGTGAGACACAAAGATGATAATCAGGACGATTCAGTGACTAAAGATGACGGGGAGGAGATGAAACCAGCTGAACCTGAAACCGAGAGTGTTCAGGACAAGGCGGAAGTACAAGCTTTACCTATCCGAGCCTACTTGGACCAGACCGTTGTGCCAATCTTGTTGCAAGGCATGTCGGCACTTGTGAAAGAACGTCCATCGAATCCTATCGAATGGTTGGCATCTTATCTCATTAAGAACAATCCACAAGGTCCCAGTGGAAACAGTGAAGTCAAGTGACTAACATCACATGCCGCAACACGCTATGAAAATGGAGACTGCGAGGAGTTAGTTGCTTGTATGAATTCATCAACATCTTGACGCTTCTTTTTTCACAAATCCTAAGGGGTGGAAAACCTTGACTAGTTCGTGGCTTGACTATATTCACTTCAAGTCTTACAGACGAGTTTCATTCACCGCTTTCATGTCTTTCCTGGTGCTTTAACGTGCTTCTTCTGTGTGTTTTAGTTAGTTCCTTAGCTAGCTAGCTAGTTGTCGCTGCGACCACGGCCACGACCACGACCACCTCCTCGGCCACGGCCTTCACCACGTCCACCTCGGCCACCCGGGCTATCTCCACGTCCACCTCGGCCACCAGAGCCATCCCCACGTCCACCACGTCCACCCCGGCCACCGCGGTTTCCTCGACCACCAATGCCACCACGACCTCCACGGCCACGTCCACGATATGCTTGACGATCTGTTGTTGATAACATTTACACATACAAAAGCTCGTTACAAACCTCTCCAGCTCACAACATGCCGTACAACTCTACTGTCCTCTTAGCAATGCCACGTAGAAATAACGTACCGCGCTTGTTAAAGTCTTCCTCATGCACCATATCAAGAAGCTGTACGACACAACCACAAAAGGACCGTAAAAAATGAGAGCCTAGCATATGTTATCGTACATTTGTCTACCTCATTGGGTACACGAATGTACTTGATTGTATTGCCACGGATGTAACATTCCGGCATCTTCCAAAAACGATCACCGTCCTGCATTTTCACAATATGCCACATAAACACAGAGTCACGTATACAAGATTTTATAGTATAGAAAGTATTGCATTGACGTACCTTGGACGTACAAATGACTTCACGTAAATTCACATTCATCCAAGTGTCACAATTCACCAGATGTCCATTGTATGTGTCCCCATTCTTAAGCTCCACAAGCTTCTCCACAACCATCAGTAGGCATCAGTTAATTCTATGTCATGTGATCAACCTCTTTAAGTTGTTATATGTACCATAGGGTGTCCCTGTGCCGTCTTAAGAAGCGAAAGCGGCAGCTATATACATAATGACAAAGATACAAACATTCTTTCGTTAATTTCTACATATACAGAAGGTTCTAAGTCTCCATTTTCAATCCACCAGCTTCCTCTATGAGTCTAGACAAGTCTAATACAGTCTACATCGCTTTACAAGCACACAAACGCACCATTATAATCGTCCGCAACACGCAAGTTTTTCAGCCGTTTTTCGTCGTTGCGTAATGTCGAGTGTCAAAAATAAGGTATTCATGCCACACTATTTATGAGTCATGATCCGAATATAAGAAGGAGTTGCCAAAAATAAGCGAATGGAAGAACGAAACAGTCATTTTTGAAATTCAAGCAACTAAACGACTATAAGGTGGGAGTGATATTAATTTCTTCTATAAAAGGCCTCTATCCGTCTCTATTAAATTGATTGGTTTCTAATTTGTATGATTTCTTTGTATTAGTACCAGTCCCTTATATCATGTCGGAAGAAGTTCCCCCCAATACGGACCCATCCAATGGTGAAGACAAGAAAAAGGTTGAGCCCATCACCATTCGAGTCAAGGATCAATCAGGTGAAGAGACATTCTTTAAGGTGAAGCCCAATACGAAGATGGAGAAGATCTTTAGTGCTTATGCTCAGCGTAAAGGTGTGCCTGCTAGCGCTCTGCGCTTCTTGTTGGATGGCACGCGCATCAGTGGCGACCAGACGCCCAAGATGCTCGAGTTGGAAGATCAGGATCAGATTGATTGTGCACTTGAGCAGGTTGGTGGCTCTCAATACTAAGAGAGTCACTATCTCTTTTTGTGTGTCAAGAAGGACGAGCAGCAACAAAAAAGACAAGTAGGAGAACCAAAAGAAAGCTCTGTAAGATCCACTCGTTACGAGCTCGTGGGCTTTTGTCATGAAGCTTTTATTCTCCTTTTGAGAATGCAGTCACCATGACAAGTCCCTTGTAACGCTGTTGAATGCAAGTCCACTTTTTTCTATGCAAACCTGTTTGATGTTTGTTTTTCCTACCACCTCTTATCCTTTACAAGTGTTTTCTCATCCAAGATGGTGGATTCACAGGTATCGTCACCAAGTCCGTGTCAAAGAGCTCAATAAATTGCTCGTTCTGCAGCCGCACTTTACTACCAGCAAACCGTCGATACTCTTCAAAGATCGATGACAAATGCCATCCTTGAATCTTACGTAGACAACCCACTACAGCACCTGCATATCATTCAAATTAGCCATCACGTAAGACAAGAAAATCTTAAGACATTAATTCTATCAAATGTTACCTGTACGGTCTCGACCGAGATGACACGTGATGTAGAGTGGATAATTCGAACGATCAAGGATAATATCAAGTGCTGCGAGAACCGTTTCTTCAGACAGTGGTTCCCAGGACTTGCGGCGACTCTCCATGCGCGTATTACCCCCTAAAAAGACAAGCTGAATGTCCTGTTCTTCCACGAAACTCTGGAACTGCGGATTGGGCTCTTCCAGTGCCAAATATATAATCGTACGTAGATTTAATCGCTCTAGAAAGGGAAAGTTGAGTTCATTCGGTTGTCCTGATCGGTACAAGTCTTCCTCAATCATACCATAATTGACTGGTGGGATGAAGTACGACATAATACACTTTGATACTGGAAGATTCAAAGGCGTTTAGTAGTCACTTTGTAATGATAAAATGGATCAGTATAAACCACTTCATTGTATAGAATTTCTCTAGCCATTATATTTAACAATTTCTAACTTCAGCTCTTCCGTGCATCGCCCCTAATGTTAATGTTCCAATGCTTGTGATTTTACAATAATCTTAGGCAGCTCGAACACTCTGTGTCTCATCAATACCGAGTGTCCCATCACATGAAACGTGGTGTAATTTAGGCATCATACCTCCCGCTACTGCCGCCTTGATGATGCACTGTACACCTCGTGCACTCAGAAAGTTATCCTCGAGTCCGAGAAAGCGCATCTGCGGACATTGGGCACTTGACAACAAATCCACGACCGGTGCAACGCAATTGTCGGTGATAATGTTACCACCCATGCATAAATACTTAAGCTGCTGACAACGGCCAACACGTAATGCAGCCATGATACGCTTGAGTCCCGACTCGCCAATGTAGTTGCGACGAATATCAAGACGTGCCAGTTTCGGAAGTGACCCGACCTTGAGAAGCCACGCAACATCGACAGTACCCACGTCCGAGAAACCGTTACCTCCCAACAGTAAATCCTGCAAATTAGGGCACGATCCCTTGACAAAAGCGGCACACAACAGGTGTAATGCATTGCCACGGCATGTGTTGGTGAACACCGATACTAGCCGCAGACTAGTAAGACGACGACATGCACCGAGCTCAATACCCTCCGCCAATTGCTGCACCACTTCTTCTCCTGCATTGTCGTGTGAAATGTCCAGCTCACTACAGCCCCAAGCATGCAATGCTGGCCCCGCTTCTTGCTGATCACACATCGGTTTCATTGAGTTGTACACAGTAAGACCCGTCAAGTTCGGGAACTGGCATAGCAGCGTAGCTGCCGGTTGAGTTGGTACCGCAGCAGCGTATAAGACATAAGCGAGTTGTAACTGACGAAGTTCCACTTCAAGATTGAATACACATCGAGGTAACACACGACGGGCGAAACGGTTGAGCTGAATACACCGAATTGTCTCGAGCCCAGGTAAATACGCGAACACAAGACCCAATACAGCTTCGTCCATGATAAAAAACGGTGCCTCCTCAATTAATCGGGCAGTTGTACGTGGTGTATTCGACGAAGTCGAGCCAATGCACTCGGGTCGTGGTCGTTTGATCGTCAGTCTCGAGACACCAAATGGTGTCATCGCTCGACACTTGCGTTTTCCAAGTTGAGGGACTGCAGTAACCGATGCATTCCCAAGTGCATGAGCTGCTGCACGACGACGCGATACCGCCGCTTCATGGAAACTCAGTGACACGAGTGACTGGAGTCGACGGCGTAATGTGTTTAAATCACGATACTCATGAAACGAAGCAGCTCGGGAATATAGTGACAGCTCAATGCGCTTGGCGAGTGATGGAGTGCGTGCATCAGTACAAGCCGAGGCATCGACTCGCTTACTACGAGTCATAGCAATGATACGTTGTACCATTAATCGTCTCTCTGGTAAATCAGCAGGTGACTGCCAGTGTGTCAAATCAGCCGTATATCGTTCCGGTAATAGACCAGCAGGCAACGTTGCTTGACTGGACCCCGAGCCGGAGCGCATCGACGATGCTGTGCTTGTTGTCGGTGCAGTAGTAGGAATTGGTGCCGTTGCTGCCACGTCTCCAAACTGAAAGCGATCCGCGGCATTTACTACATGATTAATGGCTGTGACGACGCTGAGATGAGCCCAGGGCTGGCGAGTAGCCGATGGATCAAGTAGACGAGGTGTTGCGCCATTCTCTGGTACTTCCACTGGCTTGGCCACTAAACGAGCAGTCGCGGGAGTGAGGGCACCTTGGTTTTCAGACGAAATCTCTCGTGGACTTTGCATCTTTTTCACTAATGACCTTATTGTTCAATCGAGTTATTTTTTTTATAGTTAAGACAACCCAAAATGCTGTGACGTTTTTTTTTGCTGTGGTGCTTTTTTCTTTCTTAACTGCTGGAAAATGGAAGCGACGCTTTTACTGTCTGGTCGCAAAGGTAAAAAACAAGGTCTTTTTCTTTGGGGTGATATGTCTCAGTATGGTAAAGAAAACGCTGTGGCAAAGACTTTCGTGGCAGATTGAGATGTGAAACACACTGGTAGTGTATGGGTATGTAAAGTAGGTTTGGAGACGGGGCGTGAAGAAGCTTGAAAAAGCAAGGAAAAGAAGCGAGATAACGCTCGGCTGCCAACGGACGTGGAAAGCGTTGGATGCGAGAAATTCCAAGATAGAAAAAACGAGATGACTTGCGTGAAGCTTCAACGACGGCAGTGTAAAGGCACGAAAAAAATCGAAACTTGATACTTACGACGCTTTTTTTACGTTGACCTCGTCGCGGACCGTTTTGACGGTCTGCGTATTGCAGCCTCGCAGGCGAACGGCATGCGATTAGACTAGTAGAAAGATACACTCCTACATATACATAATACTACAATGTTGTTGCCACTGGTTTCGTTTGCAGCCGTTCGTGCACGATAAGAAGATAAGGGCACAAAATCCATCCATCAGACACAGTCGATCGGTCAATCGCCGGCCATCGAGAGCGGGTGCTCATTTGCCGCCAGCTGGGAGCGTTTTCAAGCGACAGCACAAACATCAGCTGCCGTGAGTAACCCGCTGTTGTCGCGCCTGGTCTAATCCCTAGACGTGACACCCATCGTGCTACGGCATGGTGGCTGACGTTGCTCTCGCATACGACAGGAGTCAAACGGTCACTTTGGTACACGAAGACATGCAGAGCTTGACTAAAGAGACCAAGTCACATAAGGCAGGTAGCGGTGGTGAAGAAAAAGTTGGGATTTTCCACGTTCAGGATAAGTACATTCTTGGCACCGGTGACATCCCACTGCCGATATGGAAGCGGCACGTGGCGAGCGGTAGGTAAAGTCTCTGGCCAAACTCAGCTGCATAATAGTGAGACTGTGAAACCAAGAAAAGTATTTCTCTCCATAGCTGATTTGGAGCCAGCCCGTTTGGCTGCTGTATGCCATGACGTGCGAAACGGGGGCTTCCATGTATGCCTGCTGCAGCTGAGGGGCGATGGAGCTGCAACTTACAGATGATAGAGAAATCACGACGGCGACAGAGAGCGCGCGACAACGGCAGTTTATTCCCGCAGTTTCACGGACGTGTTCAAATCGACGACACTTTACTGAAAGAAGGAATCGGCTCGCATTGGGTGCGGAAGACTACGGGAAAGTGAGCGGAACAGCCACGTTTCAGCAGGGTGTTACAATTTTGATGACAGTCGTCAAACTTTGACTCGAGGGACACGACAGTTACGGACTAGGGCGTAAATTGGCTTGCCACCTGTTAGCTTACTGGACAGTAGTGTCGCCAACACTCTGATGGTGGTAGCGTTGGCTCCCATGCAATCTCGATGGTACTACTTACCGGTAGTAAGTACTTCGAGCCGGAGTCTGATTTTTAAGGAATTCCCTCTTAGTATGCCAGCTGCTGGCATAACAGTGCTGGGACAGCAAAACACCTGGTTTCATAAAGCCAGCACCACATTGCAAGTATATTGTTGTGGTGATGATTGGCCAATTGGGATGTATATCTTATAATAGGACGACGGAAATGAAGCCGGATATCACGCACTGGTTTTTGTGTCGGTGCCTAAGTCGGAGGATTTCGTCGAACGTTTTCGCAATATTTGTCATCACCGAGATGATTGGTGGTCGCATTGACATACAACCCAATCGAGAAGGCGACTTTGCTATAATAGCAGCTTTATTCGTGGCGCTGAGGCGCAAGCTTTCTCCATACATGTACAGATTTACATCCGTAAATTCGGGCCGTACTTTTCATGTATAGAAGTAGCACTGTATACGTGCCTATAACAGGTTAATTGCCCAACCTTTGGACGCCTCATGAAGCTCTACTACCATGCTTTCCCTCTCTTCCCAAACCGGATGCAGCTGTGTGATAGAATAATCACTTGATGCATGAGTCCTACGGCTTGGTATCAGCTTGTAGCCATTACATACATCGTCTTCTGTGCAAATTTCTCTCGCTGCAATGCCATGACACTGAGTCTCTGATTGCTGTGTCGAGATGAATAATTCTTCTTCAGTAGATCAACTCACGAAAGATGATGAGGATTGAAAATGCCACTGATGAGGATTGAAAATGCCACTGATGAGGATTGAAAATGCCACTGATAAGGATGATTCATTAGTAATTTTTTGTCGCAATAAGGTAACAAACAATACCTCCAGACTGTCCCAATCTTCCACGAAGGAGCGACTAATGTCGAATTGGTCTACCTCGTTAGCGATTTATTAGATTTATATAAGACGTTCGTCTTCACCTTTCTTAATCTCATCTAAAAATCTCCAGGTCGGAGCCCGCCTTGTATGATTTGTTTCACGAGGTGCTAGCTAGGTTGGCACGCTTAAATTTACTGAACTAAAACCTTCAGTATGATGAGGTCCATAGGCTTAATCCATGTGTGCTAAAGTCATCACTTAGAATCAAAAATGATGGTCATTCAAGTCCTTAGCCGGCACTTAAATGATCCTCATTTTTTGTTGTACCGTTATTTTACTATGAGTCCCTAGTGCGAAACGGTCATTCTGAGACGCAAATTTAGGAGTAATATATGTAATGTGTTTTGACGTGTGTGCCCAACCTCTTAGCAGGGTCTTCGATCCAATCCTTTCGCATGCAGAATGAGAGAAGATTTACGTGTCGCGTTATCTGTTTGAAAAGAGGGCGTGAGACATTGATGAAATGAATGTCATATCGATGGGTGTGCGCTGGGATATGTGGTGTTCACAACAGATGAGCTAGCATCGCTGTAATCTATGCTCGATAAACTCCACAAGTGCTTATAATGCCGCAAGACGCAGCCTTCTCATATAATCCCACTACATCAATATAAGACCTTCCTTTCAGCTGTTACTTCCAGGATAGCTTTCCTCTCTTTCGAAAATGGAAGTTGCACGTATATCGACTTCCTGTTTCCTAAGTGTTTTTAGCGCCATTGAACAGTCATAGTCAAGACATGGTTTAGATTCTTAGACGAGAATCGGTAATCAATTGTCCAAGGCACTAACTCATTCAGCTCGTACCAAATATCTGTACGCCACTTCAGATCACCCGCGCATTGCTCATAGTTACGTTTAGCTAGACCCTTACGACGACATACAAGCAATGTTCAATCAAAAGGAGATCTTCAAGTGTACCTTGAGACATTCAGATAAGGTGAAAACATTGAAATGTCGAGAAGCTACAGCTTGCAGGTGATATCACCGAGGCGTTAGATTACATGCATTTCATTCACGACTTTGACTGTGTAACGCAATCACGCAATGTATTGTTATCTGAGATTTGTGAGACCATTGGATGTAGCGAGACTACGCTCTGTTGATGAGACGTGACAAGTGGTGTCAGAACTGGTCGCTGGCTCGATCCAGAAGTCACTGCTGATGGTTTGCTTTGAAATGTGTTCAAACAATAGGAATGCTTCTTCTACTTCATAGCTAATGATATTGATAATTACACTGACGATCTCTAGAGCTTTTGTCGTCCCCAGCCCGTTTCCAGCAACACTTGACCTATACTGATGGTCTACTCTATACTCAAAACAGCACTCGCTACTTAGAGCTGCATGTAGTGTGAGCGTTGGATGACTCGTAGCTCGTATGCCACAACATGCGCTGGCGGACGCTTTTGTGGGTCCTGATCAAAACATCGTTCAGCCAGTATGCGCAGCTCTGGTGGGCAGCTTGCACCAAATTTTGGACGTAACTGGCCATTCGCCACGAACTGAAGAATGGCTATGTCGTTTAAGCGATTGCCGTTCGTGCTGCGGACGTTGTCGTACGGGATCGTGTGTGTGTCCATTTCAGATAACACAACTCCGAATGAAAACACGTCAACAGACTGGTCGTATTTGCTACTTCCTGAAATCACCTCTGGTGCCAACCACCGGCCCGTACCAACAGCTGCAGTCATGGTTTCGTCTACCGACTTATACCTTGACGCACCAAAATCGGTCACTTTGGCTTTCATGTCGTCCGACAACATTATGTTGCGAGACTTGAGATCACGGTGCACCAGCGGAGGCGTGAATGAATGCATATATACGAGTGCTTCAATGATATCCACCGCCAGTTGCAATAACTCCTGACTCCAATGACGAGGTGAACTCGGATCGAGTAAATAATCACGGAGATCACCATTTTCCATGTATTCAAACAGCGCCTGTAGATCAGTCTCGATTGTCCATGCACACCCAATAAGACGAACAACGTTCGGGTGATTAAAAGGAGATACCATTTTGATCTCCTCGATGAATGCTTGCGTACGCTGCTTTGTGATCTGGTCAGATCGAAGTCGCTTAGACGCTAATAACTGAGATCCTCGGTACTTGATAAGCCAAACGATACCGCACGCTCCGCTGCCGATGATACCAATGTCCTCAATTTCATCATACTTCACCTGCAATGACAGCAATTCTTCATCGTTCCAAAGTGAGTACGCAGTCGAACTATTGTTGCTATGCGTACTACGAGTCGAAATTCGAGGTGAATAAGTGCTGCCATCATCCTCGTAATCACTCGAGCAAAATCTTGGCCCTCCACTAACAGGCGTGCGACGGCCTCCACGGTATCCCTTATCGACAGGAGATCGAGCAAGAGGTGGTGATAGACCACCAAAGTAAGACTCGTTAACAATTTTCGAATGGTGTTTTGAAGGCCGCACTTGTCTCCTGTATATCCAGATTACGGCGAACGTCACGATACTGAGGACCAAGATGCCACACACGATGGCACCCACAGTGGCAAACACATATGATGTCGTGGCATCATCATCGTCCATACTGTCCGAAATGCAAACAGTCAGTGCATGTACTTTGCGCTGGTTAGCCGAGCTGCAGCCGTCAATGGATTTCGTGAAGTCCGAGTTTTCGAGATCAAGAAACGTGAGCTTGCTCAAAAAGTCCACCTGATGTCGTGTAAACCACGGGGAAGCCAAAGGATTTCCTTTCATCCGCAGCTCTTTTAGACTGTAATGGATATATATGCTAGGCGGGGTATCTGTGAAGTTGTTGTCCGTCAAATCCAGCGAAAGAAGATTCGGAAAGACAGCGCGAAAGCTGTTGAGGTTATTGCTATGTAAATTCCTGCACATGGATGACCACACGGACATCAGATGTAAGTCGAGAGGATTGTCAGGTGTGTATTTGTAGGCGATTATACGTACATGTTCACAAGGGAATTTAGAGCTGCCGTTGCGACGATTTCGGTGATGTAGTTCATGGCCAGGTCACTGCTTATCAACACAAGACGTGTTAGTTTGTGAAGTTCAATACCCAGACAACCCAAAGTGTTTCCTTACAGGCTCTGGAGGCTGGTGAAATTGGCCACCATGGTTGGAAAATTTGTAAGCAGTGTGTTGGCGAGACTTAGCTTATGCAAAGTAGTTGGCAGTACGAAAGGCAGTTGCTGGAGCATAGCAGAAGTTGCTAAATCCAGGTTGTTCAGCACCACGTTCGTGACGTTCGTCTGTGTGGAGATGACGTCGGAGCCAAAGGTCACCTTGGCCACCTTGCTCTTTAACGATGACGTGATGCTCGTACCTCCCACCACCATGCTGTCACATCCCAAACACAACAACAAGATCAACGTCAGCCACCGACGTCACATCTTGAATTTGAAATCCACCCGACTAGCACTGACAATGAGGTCGCTGTCGGCTGGAGTTCAATTGTACTGATACTGGAGACTGCATCGTTGCTGATCGACGCGTACGTGTCAGTCTCATTAGGAATGAAATCACCCAGTTTCTCAAACGATAACAAGGTGCTCTCTGTCCTCGTTTTCTTTTGAGTGCTCTCGTATGCTCCGAACTTGATCAAAATCGTGAAAGTATTTGAATCATTCAACGGCTCAGAAAAGCACTGGATCGCACACTGAGAGCTAGTAACACACGAAGCTCCAGAAGGACACATCGAAGCACTATAGACCAAGCACGGTTCGTACTGCGAACACGCATCGTTGCAATTTGTCGACAAGGTCATTTCTGTGAGTCCGCATGATTGTCCTGCCACTCTCTGAATCAGCAACAACACTGCAATTGTCGTCTTCATGCTTGAAGGTGAACATTGACGATTCTGCCTCCTCTGTACTTTGCAGCATCCGATCATCCGATCCATCAATTGAGGTAGCGACATATACAGAAGAACTATTCCCTGCACTGGTCGAAAGTGGTTTTCATGAAGCATCTTAGTATCAAGTACTGATGCTGTCTTTTTCTTCCATCTTCGAGCCTGAAGCACGAAACCCATTGCACAATATACCACTGGATCAAACGGTTGCTGGTCAACAAGACTGAAAGAACTCTTATTGTAAATGCAGTGACGTTTTTTCGATAACTACGGGGCAAACAGAATTGAACAATGTAGTTTGATTCTAAGAGTTAAGCTTTTTTCGAATCGTTATCCTTCCGGTTGTCGGCTCGTCGAGCTCCGTTTAAATGCGTGCGAAATTGACACGCATACGCATTGAGAAGGACTGAACCTGTAGTCTTAAAGCTGATTGTGCATGATGTACCGTTGAGATATTTGATATAGTGTTGGCTGGAAGTGGTACTTGGAAATGAAGTTGGAACGCATTTGTGTGGACAATACCGACCTTGGACGTGGGATCTTCCTACTGCCTTGTCACGTCGTGATCCAATCAATCCGTACGAATGCGGCCAAAAAGATGTCGGAGTTCTGTCGCGACTCTACGGTCACATGGCGCAAAAAATTAGACGTTCGTCGATATTCCTGACGTCGCAATGGAATTTTTATTTTACGACTTGATCGTATGTCTTAAAAGCGAATAAAGGTTTGCGCTTCCCTCTATTAGCATAGAAGCGATGTATGTATTGTACGAACGTAGTCGACAGTATGGACTAAAGTCTAAGAAACGATGATAAACTAATTAGGCGTCGACTACTTGCAGCATTACATTTTTTTGGCTTCATACTACTGCTGGTAAAATCGTAAGATAAAAGCAGACATTATGTAATACTGGGATACATAGATTACCACTTGCTGATACATGTAAACATGTTATTCGCTTTACGATTAATTACCGAGTGCAAGAAAAATATATACAAAATTTGCCTTGTTTTAGTTTCAAATTTCTATTTATCGTTCAAATACTGGTTATTCTATTGGTCAGTCTCTCTATACAAGGGTAACATGGTTTTTTTCCAAAAGGATATACGATTTAACCCACTATCCCGAGCATAAAATCCAGCATGCCATCCCGTCGCCCTCGCCGTCGCAGTTCCAGTCCTTCTGACGACACAGAGACTCGCAAAGTACTCCCAGCTCGCAGTTCTCGTGGTAGTCGTATCCATAAGCTCATTGGTGAGGAGTTTGAAGCAGATGCATCATTCTGGGGGCAATCAGCTTGGCAGGAAGACGGTGAAGACGAGGATTATTCCACTGAAGCAGGTGTTTTCGTACTTAACAGAATGTTATGCTAACTTGCTACGTTTTAGTACTAATTCACTACGTTTTATCGTTACTATAGAGGAAGAAGACATTGCCGACTCAGATTTTGACCACGAAGAAGCTCCAGATGATGACGTACACGATGTTGATGAAGACGAAAAATCCATAAAACGTAAACGTTCCACGGTGAATTCAGGACGATACAAAGAGCCAGTTCAATCTCGACCAATCAAACGGAAAACTGTAACAACAGGTTTTAATGTTCCAGGAGCAGCTACTGCTTCTTTGACGTCACTTTATCAATATGTGGCGCCTACAAGGAGGTCTTCAACGGCCCAAAAGTCATCCATGTCATCAGAAATACGACGACGAGCGTCACAGGACGCGGCAAAAGTGGCTGCAAAACACAAGAAAGGGACGGTGGAAAAGACGGGCAATCAATTGACACAGGCTCAATTGTTGGCGGAAGCTGTGAGGACAGAGGTAGAGAATACGCAATCATTGCAGAGATTGGAGCAGCTGGAGGAAGAAAAGAAGGCAGAGAGTGTAGCACCTAAAGTGCCATTTACAGGGAGAATGGTGCGATATTATAGCAAATTGGACGCACCCAAGACAATCACGTTCTTGAATACGTTAGATTTTCCTCGAATCTTTAATCAGCCCAAGCCCAAGAAAAGAATCAGTATGCAACAACAAAAGATCGATAGGATGAGACGTGAGGCGGAGGAAAAAGAAGAAGAGCAGGCTAATGGAAGTGCGCAGGGTAAAGCATGTGTTGAAGAGAAGGACGGTCAACAGCACGGCTTGGTACAGAACAGCATACCAACACCTACGAAAGCGGCGGCTTGAATTACGGATATTCAGATCTCTCTCGCTGTTCATCGGATATCTCTCGCTTTTCATCAATCTTCAGTAGGAAGCACCTTGTTGCCCAGGGAAACGGTTTTGAAGCACGAGCATACCGTTTTACTAGAATAACTAAGCTGGAGTAGCAACCTGTACCGTGTCACCCGTCTACTGCGGTTTAGTAAACATCATCAGGAAGAAAGCAAGTGGTACATACTCTTGGCTACTTTGTGGTGCTTGGTAAGAGAAGCAGAAGGTCACTAGAGACAACGAAAATTGGCTGGGCAATCATCTGACTCTCAGCAGCACAATTAGATGCATTATGGCAAAGCAGCAGCCTCTCGTCATACATTGCTACTACTGGGATTTCTTCTTGGACGCCTGAACAAGAGCCTTGTTGGTAGCTCCCCAGAACATCAGCACCTGGACCACGAGCGTACAATTAAGCAGGATACCCACACCAAAGCCTACAACTTGCACCGGGTCACCCGTCTCCTGCATCGTAGTAAACAAGCGCGCAACTGATCCAGCAAAGTTAAGCACTAACGTCACAAGGGCCAACTGACCCGTGTGACCCTGTTTGAAGTTGGACAAGATCTGCATCACCAGTACACATCATTATGAGTTCTCTACAGTTCCCTCCACTATCCAATTGCAACAACAACAAATTTCCCGTACCTGTGGAATACGAGCGACAATACTCACGGGAATCCCCGCTGATGCCAGCAGCCACTGAAATTCTTCCGGGATGGAGAGCATTCCCATCGCCATAGCAGCAAATACCAGCACAAATCCAAACCGAGTCGATACTGGGATTTTAGGCGTGTAAAACATCCATAACAGCAGCACTAGAAGAATGTTTTGAGCCAGGATCACCAGGTTCTCACCCCACGTGGTCAATGGATAGCCACGTAACAAATTGTAGATGGTACTGGACAAATAAAGCACTGCTTCCATGTAAAAAGCACTCGGTGTAAGGCCCGTAACGTCCTTAGCTGCTAAAATCTTGAGAATTTGTGGTAATTTCAGGATCAAACTGCCCATAATGATACCATAGCTCAATATCTTACTGATAATACTTTTAAAACACTGGACATTGGTAAAGTCGTGCTGAGTCACAAAAGTCTCAAAACATTTAGGAGTAAGCAGTCCCAAGATTAACTCGTCGTCTTCTTTCTTTTCCGCTAAAGTACAGACTGCTAAGATTGTCGTCGCCAGCGATATCATAGCGTAAAGTTTCATCATTTTCGCCATCTTCTTGACGAATGATAATGGCTTCACAAATAAGATTGTGTGGTCGACACGTAATGGATACGAAAATAACGTCGAAGTGGGATGAAAATAAGCTTAAGGTTTGTATACTCGTAGTTGAAGCTACATGCATCAGATACAGATGGATATCTGGCCCAAAGACAAGACTATTCTTCTCCTTGTAAAGAACAGTTGACACATTTATAACTTCTTTTTTTGCAGCATGAACTTGTTTAGCAAGACGACTATGAGGATACAATTATAATGATAGAATAATATACAAAGCTTAAGATTTCATTTTGTCGTCCATGATCTGATCACGACAAAAAATTGGTATTAGTAGAGTTCACCTCCATAATTGTACATAAGCAGTTTCTTACCTTGTTGATCTTCTCGAGGTCATTCGCAAGCTTACTGCTCAGCTTCTGCTGTTTACGACGGGCTTTTTCTTCGGAACCATAATCGGATTTTTTACGGTCAGTAAGTCCTGCTGCCTTGCGACGTCTTGCCGTTTCTTCGTCGTCCTCGTCGTCGCTGTCTACCAGCGCACTAATGCCCTGGTACTCTGCGTAGTCGTCCGCTTCACCAGTCATCTTGACCTCCTTTGCTTTACGTTTCTTTTCTAGATCAATCTCTTTCTGCTTTTTCATCGCCTTCTCCAATCTTTTCTTCCAAGCACGCTCTGCGTCTTCCTCTTTCTTCCGAACTGCTTCCTCCTTTTCAGTAATGGAGGCGCTCAGGTTTGAAAAGTATCCTGTCTGCTTGACAATCTCCTTTTTCGGTATTATAGGTGGTTTATCATCTAAACGCTGATCCATCGGAAGGTACTCGCCCACATCAGGAAAAATATCATCGTCGTCGTCAACAGCAGCAGCTCCAATGTCGACTTGAACCATAGGTTCATCTCTAACATCCTGCTCTTCACCGATGTAGCCACTCGTCTTCTCTCTACCATTATTAAGATGACACATAGCCTCCTTCTTCCGCACCTTTTTGCTCTTCTTCTTATTGATCATCAGCTCCTGCACTCGCTCAATCAGCGACACGTCAACGATTCCACTAACCACATCATCTGGTTCCAAGAAATCCTCTTTACTCCTCTGTACACTCACAGGAACACTCTCCATCTCCGTCGTCGACAAGTTGAATGTGTAGTACATCCTACCAGGTAGAAAGAGCTCTGACTTGACCGATTTGATCGTCTCCCGCGTGCTCTGACACGCGTGGAAATACACCAGTCTCCCCATCCGTGACTTGAACGTAAGTCTGCCATCCCGTGGCTTCATTGTCTCCACTTTTCGCGCTCCAACATCTTTATTCTCTACCTTTTTTGGCTTCTCCTTCATCAACTTTTGCTTCTCTCGCTTCAATTGAGCCAAAAGAGCATAGTCCAATCCCTTAACCAAGTGCGTATGTTCCATATCTCCACCTAAGAACTTGCTCTGCTCTGTATCTAAATGCTTGTACTCTTTTGCATCAATCATATCGCCCGTATCTCCTATGCGTTGCTCGGCTGCTCGATCTCGATACAAATTCTTAGGCAGATGATGCCCCATCTCAGCTTCATTGAAAAGCTCTGCATTCTTTGGTTTCTTGCCCTTTTTCTTCGCTTTTTTTGCCGATAGCTTTTTGATATCTTCAAGGTCTGTATCTGTTAAATTCCGCTTGCCTCCGTATCTGTGCTTGTTGCTATGTGGCTTATTACGACTTGCTAGCATTTGCCGAAAGTCATTTTGGTCCATGGGGTTTGCTCTGTTTTGTGAAAATCGATATACCAAGTCGATTGATTTTGACAGTATTTCTGCAATCCGTCCTATTGGTAGAAACTATACATAATTTCAGTCAATCCGCTGTCTTATATTCATCCATTGGCTGAGAACGTCTCAGCTGAAACACGTTAAAAGGAGTTACTTGTCGACCGCTTCGTTGCTTACAAATCAGAGGTATATCGCACTTCTCACCCTGATTTAATCGACGAATTAGCTTCTTCACAACCACAAAGTCTTCTCACTTTTTGCCTGGTCTACGAACTTACTCCAGTTTTTTACTGTAAAGGTGCGTTCTTACGTTCATGGCTGCTATACATCCATGCAATTCTCTTTCTCTTTAGTTACAGGATTGTTACATGAAATTCTAGCAGTATTTGGCTTCTTTTATACAAACCATGCTGCTGTTACTTTCATGAATCTCTCCTTGGCTAGGGAGATAAATGGCTAAAATGCTAAGTTTTAACCTTATTTGCTATCTGTTTAACTTAATAATTGATATATATGTAGAAATATGGCTGATGCTGCTATTACTCTTGCGCGTGAACGCCTTGCGGCCAAGTTTGGTGACGTCCGTACGGGCGGTAAAGGTTCAGTACGCCGAAAACATAAAGCTGCTCACAAGACCGCGACGGCTGATGACAAGAAGTTGGGGGCGACGTTGAAGAAATTGGGCGTCACTCCAATTCCTGGTGTTGAAGAAGTGAACCTCTTTAAAGCTGATGGACAGGTTATTCATTTTCAGGGCCCAAAGGTCCAAGCGTCGATTGCATCCAACACGTTTGCTGTCAGTGGTTTCAACCAGACCAAGTCGCTACAGGAGCTTTTGCCGGGCATTATCAACCAATTGGGCTCGGACAATCTTGCTAACCTGAAGCAAATTGCCGAGTCGTATACGGCTGCTCAGAAGGCCGCCAAGGCCGCTGCTGCTGACGACGATGATGACGAGGTCCCGGATCTTGTGGACAACTTTGAGGACGTTAGTCAGCAAGATTAAGAAGTACGCAAGGAGCCGGAGGCTTGACGTTGACACAGTGCCAACTAATTCGTGGCATTGAGAAAATCTGAAGTGTCTATTGGATATCTACCACGAGTTGGTTGTTGTCGTCGACGCTTGATGCTTGAGGCTGTCAGTAGCCGACGCTGTCTTTGGTGTCCTATAGGTTTTGCATCAAGGAGCGTAATTTTTCTAAAGAGATCGCGGTACATTTAGTACGCCAGGTATTACATCAAGCAGTCGAGTGTGTGTTTGTTTGCATTGATGACCATGTTAATATTAGGATGTTTCCGCCTCAACAATAAGTCAAACAAGTCGTATGACATCAAGCGACGAACAACAGCTCAGCTCCGTCTCCAGGCACCAAGAGGTTTATTGTATCTACTGACTCTTCTTAGATGTTCTAAAGCTAGTGCCTAAGCTACGCCTTTAGGGTCACAATGGCTTTCTTCCAGTCCTTTTCCTTGTACACATAACGACCACGAAATGCACGCTTAAACTTGCCTGTCAATTGTCAATAAGTACTTGTTAATTGTATGCTAAAGCATCAATACTGTAGCTATTAATGAACGTCACCTTCGTAATTCATCGTGTTTACTTTGACCACTGGTAGATCGTATACTTTAGTCAAGTACTCCTTAATCTCATGCTTTGTATAGTGTGGTTCCACACGAAAGACGTATTGATTCTCACGTAGTCGTGTACGTGCATTCTTGCCCATAAACGCCACTGCCATATTAGGAAACTTGATACGGTTCCATACCATTTTTGTCAATAGAATAGTCAAAGGCTCACAGGCCGCTGCTTTTTAACCAATGACTGAGCTCCCGCTTATATTTTTGTTTCTACAACTCATGTGATAGAGTATTTCAACCAATCAAAAAGATTATTGAACATTTGAAGACACTTGGATAAAAATGGCGAGAGCGGGCAAGTGTTTCGAGTGTGTTTTACAGGGGGAAGTGGTGGGTCTTAGTGCAAAATAATAGGAAAAATGTTGTGTAGAAGATGATGGAAAAGATGCTGACAAATTTTTGTGGTTGAATATCGTTGTATTTGGGTCAAAATTGACCCTAGAACTTTAAACATTTTCCGTCCTTTGTCGAACGCCTTGGAGGTCTTTGTGACGAGAGCGTAGTGAAGGTACATGGAATGTAATCTGTATAGACGTTACTATGTATCAATATGAACTACTAACTAATTAATTGTATCTTATTGCAGGAGGACATTGCATACAAAGAATACGTGTACAATTTTGATGAGAAGTGTCCGCAGTATATCCAAGGCGTACCTCATTACGAAATTCGAGCTCGTCATGTATTCTCAGGGTCTACAACTTTTCAGGGTGAAGCTGTTGAAATGCCATCTGATGGAGGACAGAAGTGGTGAGCTCTATCGTGGTATTTTAGTGGTAGATAGCGCGCTGAGTTGGTGCTTTTTGGTGACTTTTGGCAGGGAACTAAGGTACATTGGACGTTGGGAACGTAAGAAAATGTCGGAGCATGGAGGCAGTGCTCTTCTTGGCGTTCCGTTTCGCAGCCAGATTGCGGTGTCAGTCGGGCAGAATGTACGCTCCTTCCTGGGCACGCTCGGCTTTCGGTAGAGTACAATGTGGATTTTATTGACCTCTCCCTTTCACCGAGCCTACGCTGTGTAAATGTTGCTGGATGAGGACAGACACAGCTACAGGTACATGCGTCTTGGAACGAGGTGGCAATTTTCCAACGGAATTACGATTGAAGCTACGCGAATGAAAGCGGTAAGGGACGAGATGTTGAAAAATGCATTGGCTTAGTGACACATCTAATGAAACTCGCTCTGGTGTGTTCTCATCCGTTTAGTTGAAGAATGAAGACGAAAAGGACGAATACCGCCTGGTGGACTTAGAAAATCTTCGAGTTGAAGCACTGCTCGTTGAGATCTTTGCGCTTACGACAGACGAGAAGATCGACGAGGCCTCACAGAAAATTCGACGCTTTGCTGTAGACCTGGATCCATACTTCGTTGAGCGCCCGTCCGAAGGCAAAGAAATTTTGCATAGTACGGCGACTTTGGCTGCCGAGGTGCGCCGCAAACGCCCGCGACCGTAAACGGGTGATGCTCCAAGCATTAAAAGAAGTAGTATACAAGGAAACGCGACATATGCGGTAAGCACGCGAAAGTGAATTATCTGGTCGTGCTGCTAGATAATGCTATGAAATCAAATAAGGTGGGGACTGCATTTTGGGTGAAGCAACGGTATCAACCTGTGAGTATCTTTACGAGTCGCTCCTACTTGGTCAGCATAAAAAAGAGACGATTACAATAGTCGACGTCGTCTCTAGTTGCAGTCACAGGCAACGCCATGTTGCTTGACAGCTCTGTGCTGATGTGGCATCCGGGACAACCGGATAATCTCGGGTGCGGGTGATTCTTCTTTCTTCGCGGTGTCATCGTCAATCTTTTCCTTCTCCTTCTCTTTTTCCTTTTCCTTTTCCTTCTCAGCGCGATGGTTTTCCACCATGCGGTCTATTAGACACCGAAAAGCATCGTCAATGTGCTCGCCACTCTTTGCCGACGCACGGAACCACTCCACAATGTTGTTCTTGTCCACACACTTTTGCATACTCACACCAAGATCCAACGCACCCATGGGATCAATCAACAAGTCACTCTTGTTGGCAATCATCACTACAGGTATCTCCGTGCCTTGGTTCAAGTCCTTACAGCACGTGTCAATCTCTTTTTTCCAATTCACCACCGCATCGAGCGTATTCGCTCGAGTGATATCACAAACAATGACAGCTCCTTTTGCTTCCCGGAAATATCCCCGTGTAAACTTGGCAAATCGATCTTGTCCAGCAATATCCCAAAGTTGCAAGCTAAGACTAAGTTGATCGTCATACTGAATGATCTTCTCGACAAAGTCCGCTCCAATTGTACTCACATACTCCTCATGAAACTCGTCCTCTGTAAACCGTCGAATCGTGCTTGTCTTTCCACAACGTGCATTACCAATGATCAATACTTTCATAATCACTTTCTCACCCTCGTCACTCGATGAAGAATCAATACTGTCGTCGGAATCACTACTTTCAAATTCATCTAATTGTTCTGCCAACATGTCGTTAATCTCTTCCTTTGTAATGACTCGAGCATTATCAAGTTCTGCAAGTTGTCGTTCTACTTCTTCAAGGCTTAAACTAGTTGTCACTACGTTAACATGTTGATTTAAAGCTACACCAGGCATTAGAGACTTGTCTTTTTTGCAAGACAAGTCTCTATCAATTTCAACATCAGATAACGAGCGCGCTTCCGTGTCACCATCAACACTACTGACACTACTACGATGTTGCAATAAAATACGCGCTGAGTGCTTGGAACTAAACATGGTGGCAACGTCACTGCAGTCGTTCATTTCTGGGTCCTTGTCACGTACTTTCTATGACTGAGACCGACCAAGAATCTGAGACGAGACGTCCTGAACTTCAACTTGCATCGAGTTGAGCTTTTCAACCAATAAGAATATTCGATTGATTTTATCAAATCAAATTGAGGTTATTCGGACAAAATGACGTCAAAGGAAGCGGTCTTGGCTCTTCAGCTCACGTGTCGAGGTGATGCTGGACGTGAGAATATTCTACAAGATTGGGTGACGTTTCTAGAAGGTCGACAGGAGGTGTCTCGCCTTCAAAACCTGCCGAAAAGTCCATCAGGGGCTGCTATTGATTGGTTGAAATTGTATGAAGAAGTGGTGGCACGTGGAGGTTTTACGATTGTCTCTCAACGTCAACAATGGACCGAGATTCTTAGACATGGTGGATTGAATATCAAAGGAATGATGCCGTATCAATTAGCAGCTCATTATGACCATATTTTACGTCCATTTGAGGAAAAACAGCTCTTTGGACGAGATCTCCCGATGACGATGAGTGTTTTACCTGCTAAACGTCGAGCTCAAGAGGAGACAGGAGAGATGGAAGCCCCATTGGCTACTATACAAGATCTACAAGATGCACAGAGCGGTGTGAGTGGAACTCCATTGCCACGAGCTAGTAAGAGATTCAAGACACAGAGAGAACTTCAGACTCACCTTGGTACACTGCACAATATTGTGCTGGCTCTGGACTCGGAGATCCCAGAGCAAGTGATGTCAGCGTTGAATTTATTGACAATTCTGTCATATGGAGACGCTTCAGGAGGAGGTGCTGCACAGCAGCAGCAGAATGCTGCTGTGTTGTCGACTGCAACGGTTAATGCAAACGCTACGGCACGTGAGAATGAGTTGCTGGTGGATAATGTTCCTGGATTACTAGATGCACTGTATCGGCAGTTAGTGCTTTGCAAGTTACTGCCCGATGAAAAGGTGGTGGAAAAAGAACAAGAGACACGCAGAAGGTTGCTGAATTTGAGAGTTGATGACGGTGAACGGGAATTATTGGACTCGACTGCTCTAATGGTGCTGAATATCCTGCGCAATTTGGCTATTGTCGGCGCAAATGAAAAGCCTATTGCTGCGCACGATGAATTGTCCGTGTTTCTTATTATGGCGCTGCGTTACGTGAATAATAGCGACGCGCGCAATTTCCGCGGAGGACGATCTCGAGCTGCCGTAAATATTGGCGACCATGTGCTCGACACTTTGTGCGCCATATCAAAGCGCATTGATTTCCTAGCACTTCATCCGCCTGTTTCGCTTGAAATATGGCACCCACAGTACCAGTTGAGTTCGCAGCTGTGGAAGAAAGAACGTGTGCTCCCGCTTGAATGTCTTCTCCGTGAGCTACGCCGTATCCTAGTCGGTCGCGAACTCCAGCAGCAGCGTCGGTCAGTGGTACTACGTGCGTGCGAACTGCTTACTAACGTATGCCGCGACGTCGCTATTAAGAAGTATCTTTCATCAAGTGAGGCTCTTCAAGATCCTGCTTTGCTTAACTACGTGGTAGCGTTGCTAGGGTGCTCGCGACAGAGAATTTCTTCCCCGGGGGCCAAAGCACAAAAGGCAGCAGCAGCCAGCACACGGATTTCCGACGGAGGCAGACTATGAAATGGATGCGGAAGACTCTGACGATGAAGACGATGAGACGGACGGAGATGACAACAGTAGGTGGCCGGCACCATGGGAGAATGACGGACTGCCGTCAGGTGTCGGCATGGGCGTGGTGTACGTAAGCCCCGAAGGCGTTCGCCACACGACTTCGTCGACTCATGCAGTAGCGTTTGACGATGTTGCAAGCCAACTGGATCATGAAATGCGTGATGCCGCACTGGAGGTGCTATTCCGTTTGTCAGACTACGACGATGCTACCAAGCTACGAATGGCACAACACCCAACATGCATGCGGCGACTAGCAGGATCGCTCCTCTCGTGTATCGGAAGGGTACGTGCAGCTAAGCCAAGTCGAAACGGTGCATATCTGTCGCTAACGTCGCATATGTTTGTTTCTACATTTCTAGCCTGAAGCTGCTCGTATCACAGTCGCAACGCTGTGTAACATTTCGATGAATCGCACGACGTTTCCATACTTCTTACCGATCGAAAAGGACCTGATCCTTGTGGCCTGTTCCGACGTCAGCGTTTCCGACATTCTTAACAACGTCGTCGCTGACGTTTACGGTATGCACTCTCTGTAATAACTTGACACCAGCCAGAACCACCCAAAAAAAGCTTTTCACCATTGACACGAAATTCTACGGAGTAAGAAGTCTCTTCCTGCTAATGAAAAAATGACCATCTTTGACGAACTCTATTAAGGACGTCCTTCCTTACTTTTCTGTCTAGAAGCCTAGACCCACGAGCCACTTGCGGATATCATTAGCGTGATCTCCCACGACTTCTAAGCGACCAGGACGTACAATCACCTCTTTGCCGTCACACACCTTGGACATCTCGTCGCGTAGCTCCTGCTCGTCACCTTTATAACGGCGAAGGATCGTCAGTACTCGCGTACGACCGTTCCTATAGTCTCGGTACACTGGCAATTGCAGTCCCAATGCTGTGCGTTTCACGTGAAAGGGCAGACCCGGTAATGCCGTCTTGGGAGCTGGCGACCAGCCGTTAAAGCTCACTTTTTCTGGGACATACGTAGGCTCATACTTGAGTGGTGGAACAATGACCTCCTCTTGAGGCTGACGTTGCAACGCACGTAAATTGGCTGGATGACGTGTCTTGCGACGGATCTGGCGGTTACTGGCCACACGTTCCAAGGTATTGATGCTAGCAATCACGCGACGCTGGAACATATTGGGAAGAGCTTCTTACAATGTCAGAACCGCTCGATTGGGTCCAGCGTTTTGAAGCAATTGGATTGGATAAAAACATCATATAAGATGAGTTGATTCGTGGAGATTAGGAGTATGTGGGGAATGACATCATGTCATTATATAGAGGCTTTAATTAGATGGTCAACAAGTTTATTTGGGACGCCGCAATTTACTACTGCTTCGACACGCCGTAATCGGCACGGTATGCACGGATAACTGGCAAATATGAAGCATTAGCGTCAGTGGCTGGATCCACTGTCTCAAGAAAGTTCACGAGGGTGTCGAGTGTGGCGATACTGACAACGGGGATGTTAAAATTCTCCTTCACATGGTCAATAGCCGAACGTGTATCCTCCACTGAAACCTTTTCCTGACGATCCAGTGAAATGCAAACACCCGACACGTGTGCATTTGTCTTCTTCAGAATGGCAAATGCTTCACGAATCGCAGTACCGGCGGTGATCACGTCATCGATGATAAGAACCCTGTATAAAACAGGACAAACAGATTAGACACACTAAAGATAAAAGCAGGTGCAGCAATCTCAATGACGTACTTCTTGCCCGTCATGTCGGCACCAACAAGTACACCGCCTTCGCCGTGATCCTTAGCTTCCTTTCGGTTGTACGCAAAGGGAAGATCGACGTCGTACATATCAGCATACGCGATGGATACAGCTGCTGCTAGAGTGATACCCTTGTAGGCGGGGCCAAAGAGCACGTCAAATTCCACGCCACTGTCCTGAAATGCGAAGTAGAAATATAAAAGAAACACATTACTATTAGTAACAGCCACAGGTAAACAACTCCTCCGTTCTACGTACATGGATAGCCTGTGCGTAGAACTTGCCGAGTTGGCCAAGTGCACGGCCCGTACGAAACAGACCGGCATTAAAAAAGTACGGGCTTTGGCGTCCCGACTTCAAAGTGAAGTCACCAAACTTAAGTACACCAAAGGACAATGCAAACTTAATGAAGTCGTTGGCAGTCGAGTTGGTCACAATCGTCATAGCAGAAGCCACCTTACTCCTTCGAGCAACATTAATGGCATCACGCAAAGACTCAGCAGCTTCCTTAGGGTCAGCCGCCTTGGAGATACCACGAGAGACGGGTATTAGCAGACCAAGTCCATCCGCCGACAGACCGGCAGTCACCGCTTCCTCCAAATTGCCACCCTGTGCACCAATCCCCGGTGCCAATATCCACAAGTTGGGCGTCACAAGACGCACACGACGAAGTGCATCAACGTCCGTAGCTCCAACAACAAGACCTACATTGTCCTCAGAGTTCCACTGCTCGCATTTGACTGCGACTTCTTCGAACAACGTGCGTGATCCAATGGAAAGCGTTTGAAAGTCATTGGCACTGGGGTTTGAGGTCTTGCACAAGACAAAACAGCCACGCTCTGGACGACCACGTACAAATGGATCGATGGAATCCTGGCCCATGTACGGGGCCAACGTGATGGCGTGTGCTTCCAACTTGTCAAAGGCCGAGACAGCGTAAGCAGCTGCCGTGGTGCTGATATCACCGCGCTTGGCGTCTAGAAGAACGGGAATTCCCTCAGGAATCGACTTGATTACAGTATGCAGAGCCGTGATGCCTTCGGCACCAAAGGCTTCAAAGAATGCCGAATTGGGTTTATAAGCAGCTGCGACATGATGCGTCTGCTCAATGAGATGCATGCAAAAGGCCTGTGCGGCGGCAGCCGTGGGTTCTGGTAATTCGGCCACGTGTGGATCCAGACCCACGCATAAAAGCGAATCTACGGCAGCTACACGGGCACGTAGAGAGCGAAAGAAGCTAGCGGGCATATCGAATCTATGTCGAATGGAGGAGTGACGGCTGAGTGAACTTCGTTGAATGTGATTGGTGGTAAATGCAGACGACGTGGTGAGCCAAAAGACCTAGACATTACACAAAGTTTACATACTGATGAGCACCTATTTCTTGGCATGGTTGTGTTAATTTACAAGAAAAAGTGTCGATGCAGTTGGGCCAATTGATTCATTATCACGACCAGAAACCCCTCTCACTCATTGTAGTATCACCCCTTTTGCACGGTCACGTCTATCACTTGCTTTCGTTATCTTTTTTTATTCCGACAATCACACCTGGTAGCCGCGCTTTTGCACTCCTGCTAGTCGGTTGACAATCTCGCTGACCACTGGGAAATTCAGCACAGTCCCGATTACAGGCGTCTGACGCAAGAACGCCACAGCCACAGGAAAGAACGATCCAAACAGATTCAAAAAGCCGAAGCTCTGGATGATCATGCCGATCACGGGGTAACGTAGCATGACCAATAGGATACCGCCCAAAAAGCACACGATGCCACGCCACCGCTCCTTGCGTGTAAAAAAGCGCACTGTCCGTGTAAGGCCAATGGTAAGCGCCACGCCACTTAAGAACAACACATCGCCAAGCGCCAGCATTGCAGCATCAAAGATCATGAGCACGCCCAGCAGTAGGAACGCAAAGCCCAGACCCAGGAGTAAAGTACCAATCTTGCGGTTATCATCCAGCATTTTGTCTTGTTTTCTGCGGCTACGAACGGTTTATAAGCGATAAAACCACTAGAATGATGTGCGGGATGTCCTTCGCGTCACAGGATACTAACGAGGTATAATGCAAAGGCACAAAACCTGGTGCGTCACGTACGTCAGAGCTCTTGTTCTCGTCCTTTGACGAATAAGTTTTGAAGGGAGGAAACGCCGTTTGAGAGACACGATTGGAGGATATTAGATTTCTAACTGGCACTCTTGGATTGGATAAAAATGTTTGCATTTGGTATACCGACATGTACCGGTAACGTTGAGTTTTGTATAATGATGAGGTTTTGTTCAATGCGCTGTTACTGGGCGTGCTAAATAGTCTACAGCTTGTCCGTCTCGGTCGAGTGATCCCACTTCACAAAAAAATGCCACTCGCTCAGATTCAAGCACTTGTGTTTGCTCAATGTTGAACCTGAAAGCTGGCCAGCGACCATGCTGACGAGGCAGACCTGGGACAAGATGGTCGATAAAGACCAGTGAGGGCGCTGCACGCGAAGATATCGAAGTTTCCCGTGGCAGGCCTTCTGTTCCAAGCGTCCACTCGACCGAGTTTTGCTGATACATGGCAGTCCTTGGTAGTTTAAGGGCTGGCTAATAGCTTCTAAAAGACGAGGACGACAATGTCGTCAGTGATACGGCTGCTACAGCTTCCTGAGGGTCGATCTGCAGCTCCTCTTCGTCCTGACTTTCGTCAGTGGATGTATCTTCACCACTGCCATCTGTTCCTGGAATACTAGGCAGCAAGTGCGACATCCGATTCGCCTTGGCTGTCAAATAACCTTGGCTAAATTCTCCACCCTTGATCACCACAGGCTGTCGTCCCTCAACAGTAATGCCGAGTTGACTCAGCAGCCTGATTTTACGTGGATTATTAGTCAGTAAACGAACCGACTGGATGCCCAGATCTTTAAGAATAGTCGGCACAGGCTCGTACGAGCGATAGTCATCCTTGAAACCCAACACACGATTAGCATCCACTGTATCAAGCCCACGCTCCTGCATAGAGTACGCCATGATCTTATTGGCAAGACCAATACCCCGTCCCTCCTGTGGCATGTAGATAATGACACCTCCATGCTGCTGGATACATACCTTTGCATAGTCCAATTGTTCCTTACAGTCGCATTTGAGCGAACCAAAGACTTCCGATGTAAAGCACTGGTCGTGAACACGCACAAACACATTGTGTTTGCCACGCACGTCGCCCGTAATCATCGCAATGGGTTCACTCTCACGCAACGAACCTACTGAGCGGTACGCGCGTACACGGAATACACCGCTATCTGTAGGCAGCGCCGTCTCTGCCACAAACGTCGTGGTCACGTGGTCGCCTAGACACGTGAGGCCGGGGGCGTCGGCACCAACTGCCGGTTTGTACTTGAATGCAACTGGAGATGCAATGTCTACCGTGTTTGAATACTGTGTCATTGTGTCTATAGATCAATAAATCGGACTCTACAGTGGTGAATGAGAGAGACAACCTCTATCGACTGTCGCTTGCCCGCGTTTTCCCGTCTGACTCGGCGGCGGACTGATCGAAAAGTGAGGGCAAAAGTCTAGGACCTGTGCAATTATATATTTTAAGGTTCGAATACTGCAGACGTATCGATTACAACAGGTACGAGATTGCGTATATATTCCAGCCTTCTGCTATAAGAGATTTTGTTTTGTTGGCGCAGCTTGACCTGTGATTTATGACATACCATAGCGGTCTTATACCTGAGCCTAAAACTGTACGGTAATAAACTTTCTACAGCCACTCATAAGAAACGACGAAGATCTCGATTATACTACCATGTGTAATTATTAATAGTTTTATATACTCATGTTTTAAATGCTATCGATTGAATATGTACTTGTTCCTAGTCAAGAATCTGGGTTACAAAGCGACGATCTGCGTCTTCCTCTTAAGATGAAGCAACATTATGTTTGACAGGTCAACTGAAAAATCATGTGGTTCGTAGAAACTGCTGATCCGGTTGTAGCTTCAACGTCGTACCACCTTCCAGTTCAAAATCAACAGCACCCTCCGCGTCTTCGTACCAATCGGGTTATAAAAGACCACAACAAAGCGAGATAAACACTAGTTTTGCCGCAATATTGTCGCTAAGGATTTTTTTATTTCGTAATTTGCTTTCACGATACCTATAGGTAGGCACGGCATTCTATCGGATTGACCATGGTGCTGTAACAAACATTCATATCCTAGTCCTAGTTGAAATGCGCCAACGTAGTAAGTAGTGTGGTATGTTCCATACTCGGTGAACACAAAATACGAAGCGGGAGTCATGGGCGTCTTCCGCAGAACAACTACAGTATCTCGTTGCTTTACTTAGGTGGTCATCACAAATCGCCAGCCCCAGTCCAACCAAAAAAATCTGATGCAGTTACTGTTAACGATTCTTAGTGCGAATAAAATCGCTTTTGGAAGACTTATTAATTCATACGGTCGGTTCTTGCCGGTATCAAGTTGACAACATGGCGTGCAGTCTGGGTCTTTAGTCTGGGCTTTAGTCTGGGCTTTAGTCTGGGCTTTAGTCTGGGCTTTAGTCTGGGCTTTAGTCTGGGCTTTAGTCTGGGCTTTAGTCTGGGCTTTAGTCTGGGCTTTAGTCTGGGCTTTAGTCTGGGCTTTAGTCTGGGCTTTAGTCTGGGCTTTAGTCTGGGCTTTAGTCTGGGCTTTAGTCAGGGGAATTGTTACGGGCTAAATGTGCCCATATGTTACACGTACTCGCTAAGTATTGCATACATAACGGGGAGGTCTAAAAGGTACGTGAGAACTTTAGACCTATATCACATCAATATGACCCACCCTCGTGTATGTAATAGTTATCAGATGTATTCACATCAAAGAGGATGACGCCACAGACGAACTTCATCAGCGAGTATGAATATATTTAAGCTCGCCGCGTAGGGATGCGCTTATATAGAGATGCACAACAAATCATTACATACATTAAACAATTATCTGTTAAATTTATATCTAGTTAATCTCCTAATAGATAAATTAGTCCTTCACTTTCCAATTGGTACACACTACGCTTCGGAAGACGGGCAAAAGCGTCTGCGACGCGTTCAGTGTATATTTTATTAGTTAGTTGCACGAGCCTTTTGGCAACCAACATCTCTTGTACGAGTCGCTTCAGCGACCGGCAATCTCCACCACAGCACGCGAGGGCTAAGATAGTCTAACCACTTCCTCATCTGTGCTGAAGGTGCGTGTGCATGTAGCACAAGACAACTTGTAAGCACCCGTCTACACTTGGTTGCACTTCTAGTCCTTTCCATGACCCGTCTCATTGAGCGAGTGTGTGAGCGAGGATAAGCCTCAGCATCGATTGGGCTTAATCCTCTCACCTCTTCAAACATCATCGAGAGGTGGCTGAGCATTTGGCTCAGAAACTTGGTGAACAAGCCCTGGAAAATCTCTTAGGTAGTCCTATTTAGCACATGTTGATCAGTTGGAGCCGTTTGAGACGTTGTGCTCGGACAGCGTAAATCCGCGTCCGAGCCACAAAGCCATGCTGCGGCTGAGTCCATCAATCAGACTAAGAATGTGCTTTTGCGTGAGCTGGCTTGGAATAAGGCTCTAGACAGGACTGTTGAGACGCTCTCTGCCCAGTCTATTCAGCTGAGGCCCATTCGGTAAGACCCTCTGAAGTTTAATAAGGACTGCACCACACACGTAAAGTGTTACTTCAGGCGCTCTTCTTCGGAGCACGACAGGCGAAGCGATCCATGCAAGAGTATGTGCAGGAGATACGTTCACTGTCGGCATCTATTACTTAAGGTCTGATACTGAAACAAATTGAGGTGCCCACGTTCATAAACGGACTGCGGCACAGCCCATTAAGACAAAAATATTTTAGATAGGCGCCTTCGACGATGTAAGAATCAATTAATATTGTCTTGGTTGAGGGCACACGCAAACGCCATGACGCGATGACAAGCACACAGGAAAAGCAACAACAAATGTGGATCATCAGAGTCGCATATAATGAACATTTTAGTGCTGGGAATATAATGCTATTGAGTACTGCAACTCTACCTAGAAATGCAATTTTTGTACTACCTAATGTGATCACAAAGATACTTTCCGATTTTCTAAGCTTACGGTGGTCGAAGAGGTTGGTAGCCTAAATTACAGGATCGCTCTCTCGCCGTACACGAAGACGCACCCCGTATATTACGTGAGTCGTCAAAACCTGTATGTGTATCCACAAGAGAGCACATATTCGCATCGGTCTATCAGGACCGATGACGACGTCGACTGTGATTCGAGCTTCGTTGCCAAGGAAGCGGCAGTGAAGCCGAAAGGTTTTTCGTATACGAGTGAGCCTTGGTCAAATTATCGGTAGTCAAGAAGACTTGGCGCATGCTGCAAGTCGCTCATTACAAACCGCTATAAAATGCCCAAGCGAAGCTTCAGGCGGTCAATTCCATGACGGCCTCTCACCTTCGCACCTTGGAGTTTTGAGGTCAGTCAAGAGACTTGACTCTCGAGATCGACAACCTGCCTCCTTAACGCATCGTTCTGCGACTGCATCTGGACTACATCAGGGTAGACAGCCGCGAGTAGGTTGGCTTGATCGCCTCTCCTATTTAGCATTGGTGGATGCGGGTCCACAATCAATTCTTGTTGAAACATGCTATATGAAGCAGAATCTTTAGAACCTTGTCCAATGAAGAGGATATTCGAAGAGTTTAGACTTTTGGGAGCTGGTTGACACGCCATACTAAGGTGGTGTCCGCTTAGGAGCAGGAGCAGCTGCACTTACTTTGCTATATTCAGACGGGGCGGGGTGGATAAAATTAATGAGGGTATTTTATCACCCAAGATATATCTCGCACGCTTGATAGCGAGGCTGAATCCCTGCAAACCGTTATTTCATCGCATTAGAATGCGGATGTAAAAGGCGCAGAAACTCTGCTTCGTATTTGTCAGTTCTTTCTTTCGAACGCAACACGACTAGAATAGAAGAAATGCGACCCATATTTTTTTATCTGTCGTTTACATAATGGAAGAACGCTACAGATTATTTTAGCGTCAATAGTGGCACGTTTTATAAGCGACGCTGTAACGGGCAAGAAAGTCTCCATACTAGCTTACACGTACGCTTGAAGAGTCTCAAGCTCAAGTATCTGGTTTTTATTGAATTTAATCCGTATTTTATTTTGTCATAATTCGTACTAATTATAAAGAATATTACTTGTACTAAGTACGACCGTGTTCTCGCCATTAGGAACCACTCATTTTCAATTCATTTATCATTGACATATTAGGTCTTTGGGCCCCAATTTTAAAGTAATTTTAAATTGCCACGCTGTGCCCACTATTCGGGCATAGTACCTGTCTACATATATAATTGTACATATATGATTGTGTTAATTCTGTAATAAGGCTTACTACAGACACGCCACTATCATCCAACCCTTAACTATTCGGATGGCTGTGGCATTGTAAAAATGACACCAATCATGTGACGTCCCTCGCGACGGCGTGCTTGTGACACCAACTGGCCAGGGTCCAAGGGCCCCAGGGTCCAAGGCTCAGGATCTAAGGGTATTAGGGTCCAAGGGTCTCAGGGTTCAAGGATCCAGAGGACCTATGCCCGAGGGTGCAAAAACGGTACACGGAAGCTTGAAGAGTATAGAAAGTACATCTACTAAGGAGCCAGTACTTCCTCCAAGAGTCGACACGTGGCTCTATTCAAAGCGAAGGGTTGGGGTTGGGCAAGAAAAAGCATACAAAGTAAAAGATAAATCAACACACGCGAATTTGCTTTACACGTGACAGCTCTAAGCGCCCCCTATAAGCTCTTCTCCGTCACCTAACCTACTACGGGCGGGAAACCCTTTGCCCCTCTCGATGTCTGGTGAGGTGACGGCTCAAGCAACGCAAGTTGAGCCTCAGGATATTTGACCTGAGGTGTCAAGACGCAAGTGCGAACTTGTTTCGATCTACCCACCTGTTCCGAGGAAAACATATATATTTTGCCCCCCCGTTAAGACAGTCGTGTGGTAATATTCAAGCTCGAACGAACCCCAGGAAGTATTTGGCCTGTGAATTCGTAACCATAACCATTCAAGACCCGCTACAGAAGCGGAATCCTAAGAGAACAAGAAAAAGAGGTCGAAAGACTAAGAAGCCGTCAGCCACCGAAGAGGTACTTAGTACCAGTGGCATTGCTCTCAAATCAGTCTATCGAGCTAAGAAAATTTGGTCCTGAGTGAAGCATATCCACTCGGGGACCACCAACTCCAAATCTTATACCAAGAATAAGTCTTTAGGTCTTTTGCGTCAACCGAGTAAAAAGATCAGCCAAGCCGACGTGTACAAAAGGTGAGACGCAAGGTTGACACGACACCGTATTGGGGTACCCCCTACGTAAGTCGGCAGTCTGGCGCTGTGTGTTTTTGTGGTTTCTTACGTTGTTAAGATATTTACTTCACCACACCTGATTTGATTATCTATCTATGTATCATATCAAATAATCTATTGACTGGAGCAGAAAGTAGCCACAGCCGTAAGATTTTAATTATATCCAGCACTGCAACGGGTTTGCCTCAAATTTGTCACCGATGCTTTTGCCGTTACCCGATCGATTTACCATTGCAATTGACGCGTCTTAAACACGCGAGATCAGCGCCGAATGAGAATTACACAACCACCTCTTGCGGCTTGGCGACACGCACTCGCAGTTACGCTACCAATACCTACCTTTATATTATAGATATTCAGTCTAAACTCTTACAACATTCCTGCACACACCCAAACCAACTATGCCTAATTAGTCACAGTAAAACTTACCCCTTAGATAGTGGGCAGTAGAAAAACGCAAGCAGACATTGAGGCTGGAAGTGCCGTCAGCTCCAAAAGGAAGTAGTAATACATCCCCGTCTGAGATCATGTGAGCCTTGTGAAGGATGAGAAACAATAGAGTCCTGGAGAAGACATACGAAATTCTCGTCTTGAAAGGTTGTGCGAAGAAGTTAGTAATCATGAGAGGTACTGGTAAGAGCAATAATAACAGGCACCTCCGACACGAGCATAAATTAGCAGAGGGGGACTCATACGGCCTGCTGGGATAATAATTCTAAACCATTTTAATTTCTACGGCCTAAAATGAACTAATCACAAAGTTAACGTTTCCAGGAATACAGGGTGACGTAAGCCCTCTTTAACGCTTTGCCACGCAAATTTAACGTGGCATACGACAACATTTTGGTGTCGCCTTTTGATGAGCTGTGCTATACCACATTGCTACACTGCTGGAAGCCAGTGATAAATGTGTGGTGGGGCAGTCCCATTGAACTTCGGAGTGTCCTTCCGAATGGGCCTCGGTCAATTAGACCGGGTAGTGAACGTCTAAACAGTTCTATTGAGCGCAGTCACGTCATGATGTATCGTTTGTCAAGAACTCATCTATCTGTCTGATAAGGCATTGCTCGCTAGGTCAATTTGTTGCATTGGTGTTCCTAAATCTCTTTTACAGAATAAGGGCTTCCTTCAGAGGTGAGATAATCCTTTCAAATAGGTCTTAACTATTTTTGAATACATCATTTGCTTTTATTAAGAGTAAACATGTGGTAATCAAAAAAAATATCACTGTGTGAGCGATATCAGAAAACCAAGACGTTTAACCTTCAAATTACTTTGTAGGGACTTTATACCTTATATTCACGAAATCTTTACTTAACCTGGTAGCGCAACGAGACCTTTAGCGACCAAATATCGCCTAGTATTACCGTGTTGCCGCTTCCAGGCAGCCGGATTATTCTCATGTAAATGCTGCCCTCTAGTCGAGCATCAAAGCCCCATCCGCTCATATTTTTCGGGTAGTGGTCCTTAGGTGCTGCTGTAATGTTGCATATCCGCCGATATCTTGGTTTGCGATGTGGCTGTTTACCACACAAAAGTTCTTGTGCAGTAATACTAATGACGTACCATAAGTGAGGCCATCGCACTCACTCTTAGTACATTCACACGTTTTTGAACGCTCCAAGACGTTCTTCATATGGCCATCTCGGCAGGCATCTTCTCGGCTCGATTCTGCCAGCTGATCCACGACTCGTAACTCCTGAGTCATGTTACACCTCAAATGACATTGAATATGTCATTAGATCGAGAACGATAAAATCATCGTCGAACTCTTTGCCTTAAGCGTTTAGTAGATTTCTACTACGCGCTTATTATTAATGCACCTGCTGCAAGCCGCACCGTCATCATCGTTGCAGAAATTTCGCGCTCAACATATTCGAACCTACGACCGTCTGGCGACTGGCGTTGAGCAGAATTTCTCGACGCCCTACAGTCAACTAGGGCTTAAAGTAACATGTCTATTGTAGACGGGCACTTCTACGAAGTTGTCTCGTGCTACTAGCACACACCTTCATCACATGCGAGGAAGCGGTTAGACCGTCTTACCTTCGCGTGCGAGGGTGGTTATGTGGTTGGTCGGCTTCTTAAGCAGTCGTACCACCAGTTGCCTCTCGCTGAAGCGAGAGTGCAACGAACTTTTAAGACAAGAAGGCACCGACGTCACGCAGAAGCTTTTTCAGCTTCTCGTGCGTAGTGCTTCGGTGTTAGCAAATTCAAGACTGAGCTATATTTAATGAGTTATAATTAAATATAAACTTAACTACCGATTTGCTATATATGTCTTGGGGCAATTCCGTCGATTCCATTGAAGTCATTTCAGGTATCGGGAGAGAAGCCAGAGCCGTGTCTGTGACCATGTGTGTCGGTAACAAGTCTGAATATATAGATCGAATACGCGACTCTTTAGAAGTGTATCCTGTCGCATGAACTTAAATCTAGATTTAAACTTGCGACTGGCGTCCTTCTGAGACGTCGCGATGCCTAGCTTCAACTAGCGTCATCCCTTCCCATGTGAATCCATAAATGGATATCACATTTACGAGGGTGGATCACATTTGTGTATCGCACCCAAGTGACTGGTCAAAAGTAATCATGGATACTTTTAGACCAAACATTAAGTATATTACTTAATGTTTGCGTGTAACGAGATGCCCTGTTACACCGTCCCCCGTTTTAGAACGATTTCACATTTTGTAAACATCGCCTAGGAGACAGAGAGACTGGCGAGCCGTTTATAAACGCGCCGCTTTAGTATGCTCAGTACTCATGCCACCGAAACGTGGTAAGGTTGATGGGTCGCCTGCAAAGGCACCCATGCAGTCCAGCACTAAGCGCACGCGCCGCGATTTATCGCAGCCGTCGCAAAGTGCGTCAGGCACTGGGGTGGATCTTCCATCTCACTATAATGTGAATGAAGATCCATCCCTCATTGTAGATTACAATAAGACTACGCCATTGACATCACCCCAACGTGGCGATGAGCAAAGCGCATTGATGGGACATATGTCCCCATCATTTGAGGCACCCGTCCTTGAGGGAGCATCTATGCTTCCTACAAGCGAAGGTAAAATCTCGTCGCCTGCGCCTACGAGCGCAGCGACTAAGACTGAGCACGCTTCTTCGAAAGGAGTAGTCGCGACTCAGTCAGATGTAACTCCTCAAGCTGATGTCTTGACAATCCATAATGGAGAGTCAGACTCAGCTGAGTGTGAGCTTAAAGCTCCATAAAGTACACCTTCGGCCTCACTAGCCCGCCGTCGCGAGGGCGGCTACGTGAGTGGTGGCTTACCACCAATGCCACCTCCATCCGAGTGGATGAACTCGAATGGTTTTAATGCATCACTTTTGCAGCGTGCAACTAATGAAGCTCGTAAGTTTAATAGCATCTTTCCCTTGTGAAAAAAGCAGGGCAAAGAACTTGGCCGTGCTTTCCCAATTCCAGTCGTGCTGCGTCTAACGAAACAGCCGAAGAATATGAAGCTGAAATTCGGCGCCGTGTTACTTTGCATGTAGATGCAACTAAACAACGGTCGCAGCAAATCAGCTTCTCCATGTAGCGTGCGTATGAAATCTTAGGTGGTAAGCGACCCCCAATTAATTCTCGCCACGCTTCTTCTGCTAGTCCATCCGGACCTAGCAGGAAGACGACAGCTGGTGCTGCTTCACATAAGCAGCCACCAGCCCAGACACGTCAACGCGCAAAGCGTCCACTTGCTTTCATTTTTCAAAACGCTTTGGGTATCCCTTCCACTGGACAAGGATTTGAAGCTTTCGCTTCACAAACCGGTGGGCCAAGAGCCTTCCAACAAGGAAGAGCGTACTCCCTTCCGTGTACACCAACACAGGTGGCTCCCGATACGAGTGGAGATTACGCCCACCTACTCGCGGCTCCTACCCTGCTGTTCAATCGCAGGCTAAGACCGCTGCGCTGAAGAGGCAGGTGACAGATCTCGAGAGTCAAGTCTCGCGACTGACTTCGGAACTGCGCGATGTGAGGACGAGGGACCGTCAGGGGTATGACCCCCTGAAGACCCGTTTGGACATGCATGAGAGACTGGTGATGAGAGGCCCGCGTCAAGCGCGGATTCTTGCTCGATCGACTAGTCTTCTATCGCATCGCTCGTATACGGGTAGCCTCTCGGCTTCCTCGTCGCCTGATCGGCCGCGTCGCTCGACTCACAGTCGGCGTCACCATCGGTCTCGTTAGACCGATGCGGACATGTGATCTCTTCTGGATCAACATACCGTTTCAGACGACCCACGTAACATACGGGGTGCGTCTTCATATATGGTGGGAGAGTGAGCCTATAGTTTAGGTCTCCAACTTCTTCAACCACTGTAAAGGGCCCAATGAATCGGGACAATAGCTTAGTAGTACCACCAGGTATTACAGAAATTGCATGTTTAGGTAGGGTAGCAGTACTTAAAAGCACCTTGTCCCCCATACTAAAGTGTTCATTGTTTTGCGACTATGCTGGTCTGCATATTGTTTTTGCTTGTCCTGTGCGCTTGCCATCCCGTCACGGACTTTACGTGTGATGGCTAATCGCTCATCCACAAAGCGCTGAGCTTCGCTCACGCTTTTAGCATCCAGCTCGCCTATGACACCCTCAAGAGTTCGTTCATGGGTCGACGCTGTTGGCAACACTATAGTGTCATCGTCTTGGAGCACTGGCATTACTTGACGTGCCTCCTCTGTGACACCTAAAGGTGTCGTGACCACTGCTAAATTAGCAGTGTCGCTAGGGCAACCTTGGCCCTTTTTGGCATTCACACCGAGCGAAGTGAGGGTCCCTCCCCCACTAAGACTCGGGCTGCGTACAAACGAGACTGGCGTTCGAGGATGGCGCAGTCTGGTAATATAAAACGGTGTTTCACCCGTACTGGCGTGAAAACTATTCCATTAAAAGCGAACTCCACGAATGGCAATTGCTTGCTCCATTCTTTGGGAGTCGCTACAGTACGCAACACATCCGCCACAACTCGATTGTCTTGTTCTGTTTGGCCATCGGTCTGGGGATGATCGGCTGTTGACATGTAGAGCTTGCTTCCCAGCAGCTTAAACACATGTCTCCAAAACCCGACGTAAAACGCGGAACCCGATCCGATACTTTGGACTCGGGCATACCGTGTAGTCGATACACGTGATCCAGAAGCAAGAGGGCAGCCTTTTTTCCTGAGATCTTGGTGCTACATGGTGCCAAATGCACCATCTTGCTCAGTCTTTCTACAAAGACGACGAGCCCCGTCCTGCCTTTATGGTCAGGCGGTAAGCCAAACATGAAGTCCAAACTGACCGACTTCCAACAATCCGTTGTAATCGGCAGTGGCTTCAGTGGCGGACTGCTAGAAGGTGCAGGCTTATTGCGCTGACACTCTTCGCAAGAGCGAATATAGTTGGCCACCCACCGATATAGGTGGGGCCACCAAAATTCCTCTGACACTCGTAAGAATGTCTTTTCACGACCCAGATGCCCACTAGATGGCGCATCATGGCACTCGTGAAGTATCATTAGCTTGAGATCTGTGTCATGAGGGACATAAATTCTCAAGGGATCACAGGGTGACAGTTGATGCCATAACAGGCCATCACTGTAACTAAAGCGATTTAGTTTCGCTTTGAGGTGCGACGGAAGGGTAACCTTTCGTCCACCAACATGATCCAACAGCAGGCGACAATGTTCGTCCTGACTGTAACACTCCTTTATATCGGAGGCCATTGAGATCGTCACATGGTAGGCCTTCATGGCTGCCAATGTTGACGACTAAACTTGTGCTTTCGCACGAGACACACTTGCCTGGTGTCTTGCCTCGAAGCCTGGTCTGCGCGATAACGCGTCAGCCAAGACATTCGACTTACCCGGCTTATATTCAACTTTGAAATTAAATTCAGAGAAGAATGTTAGCCATCTCGCCATTCTCGGCGAGAGGTGCGGTGAGTTTATAAAGGTCCGCTGTGACGCATGATCCGTATAAACTACAAAAGGTTCGGTGCCACCCGAAACTTTACACGAGCATACTTAATTGAAAGTAGCTCCTTGTCATGCACAGGGTAATTCAGCTCGGCAGCTTTCAAAAGCCGAGACTGATACGAAATGACACGGTCAACGCCGTTGTCATCCTTTTGCATGAGCGCGCTGCCGATTGCAAAATTGCTTGCATCGCAGACGACGCTTAAGAGCTTATCCGCGTCTGGCAATGCCAATACCGGTGCCTCTACAAGAGATTGCTTCACTGAAGTGAACGCATCTACTTGCTTTTTTGAACAAGTCCATTGTGTATCCTTTTTTAAAGGTCAGACAATGGCTTAGTCTGCTCCGCATAATTCTTGCTGTACTTATGCAAGTAATTAGCGAGCCCAAGGAATTGGCGCAGATCCTTCACATGACGTGAGACTGGCCATTCCTTTACAGCCTTTACCTTTTCTGGGTCTGCTCTTACACCAAGTCCACCTACGATGCAGCCCAGTACAGGTATCTCGGGGACCCCTATTACGCACTTTTGCAAGTTCACGTATACTTGGGCGTCACCCAGAGTCTGCAACACAGCGTCTAAATGACGCTTGTGCGACTCTATCGCGCTCAGACCGTCGGCCGCCCTACTATGCACGAATACATCGTCAAAGTAATGGAGCGCGTAGGCACGGTGCTGACGCATTACGTGAGCCACCACTCGGTTGAATGTTGCCGGAGCATTTTTCAATCCTTGTGGCATCACAAGCCACTCCCACAGCATACCGCTTGGGGTGCTTACTGCCGTTTTGTCTACATCGGTATCTCTCATGAAAACCTGATAGTAGCCATCCTTCAGATCCAGCGCGGAAAAGATAGTTGACTTTCCCATGGAATTCAACAAAACATCTTTCCGCGGGATCGGCGTTTGAGCCGGAATGGTGGCCGTGTTCAGCTTATTGTAAGCATGAACCACGCGCCATCCACCTGTTCACAGAAGGTCGGGCTGCAGTGAGGCGACTTGCTCTCACGTACATGTCCCGCCTTAGCTCGCTTTTCGAAGAACTCATCGATGTAATCGACTTGTTCCTTCGGCAACGGCCATTGCCTGGTTACACAATACTTGGTGCCAGGCTCCAGGTCAATTTCGTGCCTGATGCCCCTATCGGCCGGTAGGCGGCTCGGCACTTCTGCTGGAAACACATTACGATGTTTCCACAGAACATCATAGAACGGGCTGTCCCTCAAGGCTTCCCAGCCTTGAGCAGCGAACCGTTTCTTTTTGTCGGTCTCCAAGATGCTCTCGTCCATTGTGGATGACGAGCAACAGTCCACCAAGTTCTCTTCTGGAACTGGTGCAACTATCTCGTGGATCTTTCCTTCCTTTAGTTCGGACAGGAACAGATCCCACTTCATCTCCGAGAAACTTACTATCTCCTCGGCAGATGCCAAGACAAGTTGGAGCACCTCAACTGAGGATGCCTCCGGCATTTTGTCTTCGACGGCTTTGAACAACTCGTTCGTAGGTCCGTCCTCTTGGACCGACACTGATCCAAGGGTCACTCGTTTCGACGTGCCCTTGATCGTCTTAATACGTCTGGTGCTCGTTCTTCGAGTCACCACGACCTTTGAAGTGGAAGAAGGTGTCGTTGCTATCTCAGCTAACGCACTCCTTCCAACCGCACCAGGCTCTTGGCTCTGTACCGGTTCTTGTGGCGCTTGACTTGCTGTCAGCCCACCATCAACTGCCACAGGCTCTCGGCTCTGTGCAGGACTATTGTACGCATGACTATCTCTCATCGCCCCATTCACTACACCAGTCTTTTCGACCTGGGTAGGAATATGTGTCACCTGGCTTTCCGCCAGTGCACTTCCAACTTCACCACTCCTTTCGAGCTGGGTAGTTCCTGGTGCCGATTGACATATCGTCATCGCACCCTCGACTGTGTTGGACAAATCATCAGTCACATAAGCCTCTCGCAAGAGCACATCCTTTCCGGTGTCTTGCGTAGAGCTAGCGACTGTGCGTGTACGCCAGTCTATCCATGGTTGGTGTTTAGCCAACAAAGGCATGCCTAGGATGAGGTCATACGGACTCTCCATACCTAGCACTGTGAACTTCTCTTTACAGGAGAAGTCACTGAAACTGAAAGCGAGTTCAACTTGAACTCCCTCCGATTTAACGAGCGCGCTGTTCGCTAAACGAACGATCGCCTCCTCGCTTGCCATCCTGGCAAAGCGACTCATAACTCGCCGGTCTCCTTTTCATAGCCGCGAGTTTCACAAAGTTTTGTGATGCACCCGAATCCACGAGAAGGGTCATCACTTGGTCATAGCCTCGTACTCGAGCGCTATAAACCAAAAGGGTTGAGGTCCGACCTTTCGGAACCTCAGGGACTATGTTACCCATTTGTTCTATCACTCTGAACTTAGGGGTAGCTTCAGAGTCCGCGACAGTAGGGCATCCCGCCCCTACTGCGCTCCCGCATTTCCCGAACCATCTTGGGCAGGTGCTGAACCCGTGCGTCGTGCACGCTGGTTTTTCGCACCTCCCTTGGGGTTGGGAGACCTTTTGCTGGCTGCCTTAGCACCAGCAGCTACTTTGGCATAGCAGCGAGCCATCATATGGCCGCGTTTGCCGCACTTGTAGCAGATCACATCTGCATTGCCTAACTCCATAGGAGTGGCATCAGACTTCTCGGTCGACGGCCTGTAATAGGCTGTCGCCGAGGCGCTGTTGTAGGATTGCTCCTCAACTAAGGCAATGTCAATTGCCTCTTCCATCGTCGCTGGCACCTTTCTGAAAAGGACCTGACGCGATGAGTCGTGCCGTATTCCATTCATGAATGTAGGCACCTTACTGTGTTCCGGTATCAGACCCGCATTAATGGACGCCGACAGCGAGCGCATCTCCTGCACAAATTCTTGCAGAGAGCGTTTCGCCTGTCGTGCTCCAAAGAAGCGCGCCATAAGCAACACTTCCTTGTTAGGCGGATGATACATGGCGCGAATCTTTGACTTAAAGATCGCCCATGATGGAAACGCATCAGCATTTGCCATCAGCGCAGAGTATGCGCACTCTGACGCTTTGCCACGCAAGTTGGACATGGCGTACGAAACCATTCTGGTGTCGTCTTCGATGAGCTGCGCCACTCCACATTGCTCCACTGCTAATAGCCAGTGAACAATCGTGTGAGGGCTAGTTCCATCGAACTTCGGAGGGTCCATCCGATTGGGCCTCGGTTAAGCAGGCTGGGCAGAGAGCGTCTCAACAGTTCTGTTGAGCGCCTCATTACGTGTTCGCTCAAGCCTAAGCTCATCCTGAGTCTTAGTGATGGACTCAGAGGTGGCTTGGCTTTTTACCTCGGACGCGTTTCTACGCTTTCCGAGCACAAACGCCTCGAATTGCTCCAACTGAGCAACATGTTGCTCAGGAGGACAATGCAAGAGATTGACCACCAAGTCCCTGCGCCATATGCTCTATCAACTTCCTATGATGTTGGGAGAGGTGAGGGAAGTCACTCCAGTCCATATTAGGACCGACCATCTTAACCACACGCACGCTCAGAGAAAGGGGTCGTGGGAAGGACTACTAGTGCTACCAAGTGTAGACGGGCACTTCTACGAAGTTGCCTCGTGCTACTAGCACACACCTTCAGCACAAGCGAGGAAGCGGTTAGACCGTCTTACCTTCGCGTGCGAGGGTGGTTTTGTTATTGGTCGACTGCTTAAGCAGTCGTACCACCAGTTGCCTCTCGCTTAAGCGAGAGTGCAACGAGCTTCTTAACACTAAAGCACCGACGTCACGCAGAAGTCTTTCAACTTTTCGTGCGTGGTGCGTTTGTTTAAGTAAATTCAAGACTGAGCTATATTTAATTAATTATAACTAAATATATACTTAACTACTGATTGGCTATATATGTATATAGATTGGATACGCGACTCTTTAGAAGTGTATCCTGTCGCATGAACTTAAATCTAGATTTAAACTTGCGACTGACGTCCTTCTGAACGTCGCGATGCCTAGCTTCAACTAGCGTCATCTCTTCCCATGTGAATCCATAAATGGATATCACATTCACGAGGGTGGATCACATTTGTGTATCGCACCCAAGTGACAGGTCAAAAGTAATCATGGATACTTTTAGACCTTACATTAAGTATATTACTTAATGTTTGCGTGTAACTATATGCCCTGTTACATCTTTTGTTACATTAATTTTGAAGGTAATTTGGATTACCTCATCACTACGAGCGTCAAAAAATGACTGTGTGTTGAAAAAAACTTTCGTCTCGCATACTTATACGGCGTTACATGATTATTAAAGCGCTCCGCTCTCACTGACCCCGACAAGTTTCATGGCTTATTATGTTGGTGCAACCCGCGTCTTTAAACTTTCTTGGCAGACTTGTTGTGTAACAAAAGGGCAATACACTCATAAGCGTAGTAACATATCTTTTAACAGCGATCAGAATTTATAATCGCTTGTATGCTGAAGAGCGAGGTCGCTCTCTCTCTACAAAGGAGATGTTCATTGCTTCAGACGTCAGACCTCGTGTCGTCTCTGAGGATGATAGGATCGCGAGTGGATATGAGCCTATTGCAGGTTTATGTCCTCCTGTTCCACTTTTAGATCGCTTAGGTAAGCGCATCATTCCATGCGGACAGGTAGGTCTTAACAAGACCATCCGCAGAATCCTCGATGAGCACAGTGACCTGCTTGTGTTCATCTATTGGGTTTAACACAATATAAATGACGAGGTATTTTGAGTGCTGGGCGTAAGAAGGTGCAACACACTTACCATGTTTCATATTTATGAGCTCGACACATGGGCATCGCGGCGCTAATCGCCATTTAATTCTTCGATCTGTGTTGGAGTGGTAGTCTCAAATTTCATGATGTGACCCCACCTCTCCAGTGGCGCCCGCACAACCGACTACCGAAGAAAGTACACCGTTTCCGTGCAACTTTTATATATAGTCTGTGTACTTATTGGTAAGGCAGGAGCACTTTTCTCGGTTTACTCGAGCCAATGCTGAACTTAATCAATTGGGAATCAGTTGGAGGGAAAGCAAGCTTTACAGTTTATCGAGCTTTACAGATTAAAGTTCCGATAATCAAACGCACAAGGTGCACTAGACAACAAGCCCTATAATGGCTTTGACTCGATGACTTACGAGAATAAACCTCATATAAGTACCCTGCAATAGACTAACCACTATAAATAATAGCTTATAATATGCCAAATCCTTCATTAGATGGCAGTATGCAAGATGCATTTTATGTATTATAAACGGTTATCTGTAATGTTGGATAATTATCTATTTGTCGTGTGACCCATTACATTGACAACAGCGCCTGAAGCAACAACAATAAATGACTACTCCTAGAAAACATTGTTCGCCATCGCAACAACCGGTAAAAGCAGCTGACGGTGGCAAACCATCGCGACAAAACGAAGTCCGCGTCGGTGGATCAGCCATCTAGATAATCTCAAAAGCTCAAATGTGCAAGATTTGCGGAACAGGTGGTCGAGACAACTTGACAACATCGCAACTAGCAAACTGATGAACACCGTGAAAGACGGACTTTTGTCGTGGCGGTTATAAACGCGTTGGTTCGCGAATGGACACCGAGAATCCGCAGCTAAAGTTCTTATTGTTTCCTTGCAATAGCCTAGATCCGTTTAATGCTCTGCCAGTAATTCGACGATATTGCATCCTACCACGAGAATACTACCTTCAGGTGGTCGTAAGTGTCATTCCTGCCGACATCACGCGTTAATTTCTAGGTCATAGTAGGTGACATTATCCGATGATAATGTAGTCAGCTATAATGCTGTATTTGACCATCACAACAACTGCTGTTGAATAATCTATACTACCAGACCAAAAGTCGATCATCTAAGCACGACAGTTCTCAATGTTAAAGATCATGATGTCCGTGGCACCGACGTCATGGAGCTGGTCCATGACGTCGGACACGTCTTTGACCTCCACCATAGCAGACACAGCGTAGCCTCCACCTACCAGTCCGTTCACCGTAGGAGAACATCGTCCTGGTGTAATCTTTAACGCTTCCTCAAACTTTTCCTTGTCCACATTGTACGACACCATCCTGTACTTGGTGGCTGTGATGTAGCCCAGAATGCGCTGGTGCACTTTGTGCAGCAGCTTCTTTTGCTTCGAATGTGGATTAGCAATCAGCACCGCTTCCGTGGTCATAATTGTCGAAATGAGTTCCAGTCCAGCGGCTTTCATAGTCGTCCCCGTTTCCACCAAGTCCACGATACCGTCCGCCAATCCGAGTGAGCATGCCGCCTCGACCGAGCCAGATACATACTTGATTTTAGTAGGGCCTGTAGTCTCCGTCTCAAACCTTTTAAAATAGGCCCGCGTCACCTCTGGAAACGACGTGACGATACGTTTGCCCGCCAGTAGCTCTGGTGACGCGATGGCGTCCTGTACCGGCGTTTGGACACCAAGAGAGCAGCATCCAAAGCCCAGCTGCATAAGTTCATCCACCTTAGTCCGGCTCTCTGCAATGATGTCTTGACCAGTAATACCAAGGTCCAAGTTTCCTTCCCCTACGTACGTGGCAATATCAGACGCTGGTAGAAAGACGAGCGTGACTGGAAGACTTAAGCAAAGTGCAATGTCTACGCGATTCGGGCGGTAGTAGTCCAGCCCCGCACCCTGTAGTAGCTTAAGGATTTTGTCATGTAGACGCCCCTTCTTGGGCACAGCAAATAGTAGCCGCTCATCGGTCTGAGACGAAGTCGTAGCTGACATTATGGTCGAAAAATGAATGGCAGTTGACAATTGATGATGATGATGTACGTGTAACCCCTCCGCCAAATAGGTTACGTTTCGGTGCTGTGGTTTGCTATCAAGAGTGTACCCTGTATACTAACCACGAGCATTTTCTAGGAATATGGACGAGAGCGAGTTCCGTCGCATGCTGGAACGTTACCCAGTGGTGCGCAAGAAGACGCACTGCCGCGTGCAATGGAATAGCATGGTACGTAACTGTCTTGGCAATGTTTCGAGCAGTTTGCTGCTTGCAATTGCGGCGTTCGAAGGGTTACTGTAGCCTTCGTAACCAACTGATGCAATTTCGTGTGAAATTGTATAACTGACACTTGCAGTACGACGAGGAGACGACGACGCCTAGAAGCTCGGGTATCTTCATCCCTGCAGGATGTGATTGCGATATCAATCCATTGGACTCGCTAGAGGATGCGCTGGAGAAGTTTCTGGCGCCGTATTTCTCGTCCCAGGAGGCGGCGAAGATCCAGCAACAGCTTGAAAAGGTGATGCGTGACTTACTAAGAAAAGGAGAGGGGGGGGGGGAGAGGAGACTAACGTAGAGAGTATGACGTTTCGTACCTTGTTGTGATTGTGTGATGCTGCAGACTCAGAGAGATTTCGTGTCGAGTTTGTGTTTAGAAGATGTAAACGATTTATGCGAGCAGTTTGTCACGACTAAGTGAGGTGAAAGATACCGTTAAGCTGTAATAGCTAAGAGTATGGCAAATGCGTTATAGTATCTGGAAATAAGTGTCTATTGTTGCGTTGGTCTCCTTGTCGATTATGTGTGCAGTTGGTTGGAAAGCAAGTGACGCTGTGGTTGGGAGAAATACGTGTCAGGGAACGAATACGACGGATAAGATGCAAACCTATATAGGGATTCAACGATACCTGAAGAAAGTGACGAGTCTGATCTGGATGAAGGAAGGGTGAGGTACTCCACGAGATGAGGAGAGTGCGCAGCTCGTCCGTAGAAGTCTCAAACGAGATGAGTCTCAGCAGCGCTTCCTGCAAAGATCAACAAACCGCAACACTATCAGTAATGACTGCAGATCTTGCAGCATCTTGAACCACCGTACGATGTGCTGATACTCTGCTTCAAACGTCGCCAGCTCCTGACTCATCATCTGAAGGTAGTCTACGGGTCTCAATTGCGTCGCTTCGACTTGCTGGTCAACGTCATCCTTCCTTCCCAGCACTATCAATACGATCGACATGAGTTCCCCAGCTGCTTTTGCACTTCATTGTTGAGAGTCACGTACCGATCTCTCTCGCCTGGACTTGCAGCGTGCACATTTCCTCCAACAATTCCTCGAACCCACTCGACAGCTTCTGTATCTCTTGGTACAAGTCCTCCGTCAGCCACGGATCATGTACCACATTACTTACCACTTTATCCTGTACAACTGCTTCCACTTTCTCCTTTTCTCTATCAGCTGCAATGGGCGCTACCGTTTGAGCATCTCGAAGAGCCAACAGTGCCGACTGGAACCCTTCAATCAACTTGATTCCCTCGCGTTCTCGTCTATTCCAAACTACACCTTTCTTCTGCATTGTCATAAATAGTCTTGCAATCCTCATCACACTTTTCTTTTCATCATCTGACGTCACTTTCGTCGCTTCAGCACCTCCTAAACTCGATGTCTTTTTCGGACTCTTTCTCTTACCCATTGAAAAAAAACAAAGGGTAGCGTTAGATGTATCGACGACCTCTTTCTCCTCATAAAAGGTTAAAAACCATTCTGACCAATTAAAATTGGACAAATTTGGAAATGTGGCCATCTCACGCTTCCCATAACAAAATGTAGCCCTCCAATAATAAAAAACCGTTTAAATTACACTTACGTGGCATATCCGAATCTTGCATTTTGTGGATATTATGCGCATGCTACGTGTGACATTCCTGTGGGCATTTCTGCTCGCCCTCGCTTTTTCCCTCGTTGTATACGCTGCAAATGAGGAAGAGAAGAAACCGGAGCCCTCGTCCGCCACGACTGCTCGAGATGACGACCCCGTTATCCAAAAAGTCCGAGGTTTACGGAATTCTGGAATGAAGCTCAACGATGCGAAGAATTTCAAGAAATCTATTGAAAAGCTACGTGGAGCTATCACTCTGTTGCACAAACGAGTGTTCGGTGAAGATCGTCACGCCATTACGGACCCTGAGATCCTTTCTCAAGATGCATCTCTGTATGCTCAGATTCTGAATGACTACGGGTCGGTCCTAATTCGAGCGAAACAATACGACGAAGCTATTGTGGTGCTAGAAGATTCAATCGCTATGGTGGAGAAGATCTACGGAGACAGTCACCCCTCTCTTGGGCTATCATTACGCAACTTGGCTGATGCGCATATGGCCAAGAAGCAGTACAGTAAAGCTATTGGCAAGTATAAAACTCTCCGAAAACATATTAAAGAGGGACTTGGAGTGACTCACGAAGCGTACATTGAAACGTCGTTGAAAATCGCGGAAGGATACAAGAAATTGGGCAAGAAGAAGCAAACTTTGAAGGTGCTCAAGGACGCCGTGGAGATTCAAGGGGACAAGATCAATGGGCTTACGACAGGGATGGCAGAACTCTATATGGAACTTTCGACGGCACATTTGACTATTAAAGAGATTGATGAGGCGCGTAAAGCAGGCGAAATGGCGAGTGCTATCTTCTTGCAGCGTGATGGCGAAGAAACGTTGACGTACGCGTTTAGTTTGAACGCTTTGGCTGGTGTCAAGATGCGCCAGAAGAAGGTGGACGACGCGATAAAGTTGCTGGAGCATGCGCACAGGATTGCAGTCAAGATATACGGCGAAGATGACGCGATTACCAAAGCTAGTGCGAAAACGCTGAATGACGTGATGGAGTACAAGCAGAACTTGGAAGCGGAGAAGGATGAGCTTTAGGGTAACGATGATAAGTGTAACTGGGTATCTAGTAACACGTAAACATTAAGTAATATACTTAATGTAAGTCTAAAAGTATCCATGATTACTTTTGACCTGTCACTTGGGTGCGATACACAAACGTGATCCACCCTCGTGAATGTGATATCCTTTTATGGATTCACATGGGAAGGGATGACGCTAGTTGAAGCTAGGCATCGCGACATCCCAGAAGGACGTCATTAGCGAGCTTAAACCTACATTTAAGTTCATGCGACAGGATACACTTCTAAAGAGTCGCGTATCCGATCTTTTCATAATTAGCTAATCAGTAGTTAAGTTTATATTTAATTATAATTTATTGAATATAACTCAGTCTTGAATTTACTACATACTGCGCACGAGAAGCTGAGAAAGCTTCTGCGTGACGTAAGTAGGATACTTAATAGCTGTTCGTTGCACTCTCGCTTAAGCAAGAGGTAACTGGTGGTACGATTGCTTAAGCAGTCGACTAACCACACATCCACCCTCGCACGCTAAGGTAAGACGGCCTAACCGCTTCCGGCTTGTGCTGAAGGTGTGCGCTAATTAGTACGAGACAACTTTGCAGAAGTGCCCGTCTAACTTGGTAGCAGTAATAGTCCTTCCCACGACCCGTCTCTCTGAGCGTGCGTGTGAATACGGATTTCCCTCAACGTGGATTGGGTTAATTTTTTTTACCTCTCCCAACACCATAGGGAGTTGGCAGAGCATATGGCGCAGGGACTTGGTGAACAAGCCCTGGTCAACCTCTTGCATTGTCTACCTGAGCAACATGTTGCTTAGTTGGAGCAATTTGAGGCGTTTGTGCTCGGAAAGCGTAGAAACGCGTCCGAGGTAAAAAGCCAAGCCACCGCTGAGTCCATCACTAAGACTCAGGATGAGCTTAGGCTTGAGCGAACACGTAATGAGGCGCTCAACAGAACTGTTGAGAAGCTCTCTGCCCGGCCTGCTTAACCGAGGCCCAATCGGATGGACCCTCCGAAGTTCGATGGAACTAGCCCTCACACGATTGTTCACTGGCTATTAGCAGTGGAGCAATGTGGAGTGGCGCAGCTCATCGAAGACGACACCAGAATGGTTTCGTACGCCATGTCCAACTTGCGTGGCAAAGCGTCAGAGTGCGCATACTCTGCGCTGATGGCAAATGCTGATGCGTTTCCATCATGGGCGATCTTTAAGTCAAAGATTCGCGCCATGTATCATCCGCCTAACAAGGAAGTGTTGCTTATGGCGCGCTTCTTTGGAGCACGACAGGCTAAACGCTCTCTGCAAGAATTTGTGCAGGAGATGCGTTCGCTGTCGGCGTCCATTAATGCGGGTCTGATACCGGAACACAGTAAGGTGCCTACATTCATGAATGGAATACGGCACGACTCATCGCGTCAGGTCCTTTTTAGAAAGGTGCCAGCGACGATGGAAGAGGCAATTGACATTGCCTTAGTTGAGGAGAAATCCTACAACAACGCCTCGGCGACAGCCTATTACAGGCCGTCGACCGAGAGGTCGGATGCCACTCCAATGGAATTAGGCAATGCAGATGTGATCTGTTACAAGTGCGGCAAACGCGGCCATATGATGGCTCGCTGCTATGCCAAAGTAGCTGCTGGTGCTAAGGCAGCCAGCAAAAGGTCTCCCAACCCCAAGGGAGGTGCGAAAAACCAGCGTGCACGACGCACGGGTTCAGCACCTGCCCAAGATGGTTCGGGAAATGCGGGAGCGCAGTAGGGGCGGGATGCCCTACTGTCGCGGACTCTGAAGCTACCCCGAAGTTCAGAGTGATCGAACAAATGGGTAGCATAGTCCCTGAGGTTCCGAAAGGTCGGACCCCAACCCTTTTGGTATATAGCGCTCGAGTACGAGGCTATGACCAAGTGATGACCCTTCTCGTGGATTCGGGTGCATCACAAAACTTTGTGAAACTCGCGGCTATGAAAAGGAGACCGGCGAGTTATGAGTCGCTTTGCCAGGATGGCAAGAGAGAACAGGCGATCGTTCGTTTAGCGAACAGCGCGCTCGTTAAATCGGAGGGAGTTCAAGTTGAACTCGCTTTCAGTTTCAGTGACTTCTCTTGTAAAGAGAAGTTCACAGTGCTAGGTATGGAGAGTCCGTATGACCTTATCCTAGGCATGCCTTGGTTGGCTAAACACCAACCATGGATAGACTGGCGTACACGCACAGTCGCTAGCTCTACGCAAGACACCGGAAAGGATGTGCTCTTGCGAGAGGCTTATGTGACTGATGATTTGTCCAACACAGTCGAGGGTGCGATGACGATATGTCAATCGGCACCAGGAACTACCCAGCTCGAAAGGAGTGGTGAAGTTGGAAGTGCACTGGCGGAAAGCCAGGTGACACATATTCCTACCCAGGTCGAAAAGACTGGTGTAGTGAATGGGGCGATGAGAGATAGTCATGCGTACAATAGTCCTGCACAGAGCCGAGAGCCTGTGGCAGTTGATGGTGGGCTGACAGCAAGTCAAGCGCCACAAGAACCGGTACAGAGCCAAGAGCCTGGTGCGGTTGGAAGGAGTGCGTTAGCTGAGATAGCAACGACACCTTCTTCCACTTCAAAGGTCGTGGTGACTCGAAGAACGAGCACCAGACGTATTAAGACGATCAAGGGCACGTCGAAACGAGTGACCCTTGGATCAGTGTCGGTCCAAGAGGACGGACCTACGAACGAGTTGTTCAAAGCCGTCGAAGACAAAATGCCGGAGGCATCCTCAGTTGAGGTGCTCCAACTTGTCTTGGCATCTGCCGAGGAGATAGTAAGTTTCTCGGAGATGAAGTGGGATCTGTTCCTTTCCGAACTAAAGGAAGGAAAGATCCACGAGATAGTTGCACCAGTTCCAGAAGAGAACTTGGTGGACTGTTGCTCGTCATCCACAATGGACGAGAGCATCTTGGAGACCGACAAAAAGAAACGGTTCGCTGCTCAAGGCTGGGAAGCCTTGAGGGACAGCCCGTTCTATGATGTTCTGTGGAAACATCGTAATGTGTTTCCAGCAGAAGTGCCGAGCCGCCTACCGGCCGATAGGGGCATCAGGCACGAAATTGACCTGGAGCCTGGCACCAAGTATTGTGTAACCAGGCAATGGCCGTTGCCGAAGGAACAAGTCGATTACATCGATGAGTTCTTCGACAAGCGAGCTAAGGCGGGACATGTACGTGAGAGCAAGTCGCCTCACTGCAGCCCGACCTTCTGTGAACAGGTGGATGGCGCGTGGTTCATGCTTACAATAAGCTGAACACGGCCACCATTCCGGCTCAAACGCCGATCCCGCGGAAAGATGTTTTGTTGAATTCCATGGGAAAGTCAACTATCTTTTCCGCGTTGGATCTGAAGGATGGCTACTATCAGGTTCTCATGAGAGATACTGACGTAGCCAAAACGGCAGTAAGCACCCCAAGCGGTATGCTGTGGGAGTGGCTTGTGATGCCACAAGGGTTGAAAAATGCTCCGGCAACATTCAACCGAGTAGTGGCTCACGTGATGCGTCAGCACCGTGCCTACGCGCTCCATTACTTTGACGATGTATTCGTGCATAGTAGGGCGGAGGACGGTCTGAGTGCAATAGAGTCGCACAAGCGTCATTTAGACGCTGTGTTGCAGACTCTGGGTGACGCCCAATTATACGTGAACTTGCAAAAGTGCGTAATAGGGGTCCCTGAGATACCTGTACTGGGCTGCATCGTAGGTGCACATGGTGTACGAGCAGACCCAGAATAGGTAAAGGTTGTAAAGGAGTGGCCAGGCCCACGTCATGTGAAGGATCTGCGCCAATTCCTTGGGCTCGCTAATTACTTTCATAAGTACAGCAAGAATGATGCGGAGCAGACTAAGCCATTGTCTGACCTTTTAAAAAGGATACACAATGGACTTGCTCAAAAAAGAAAGAAGATGCGTTCACTTCAGTGAAGCAATCTCTTGTAGAGGCACCGGTATTGGCATTGCCAGACGCGGATAAGCTCTTAAGCGTCGTCTGCGATGCAAGCAATTTTGCAATCGGCAGCGCGCTCATGCAAAAGGATGACAACGGCGTTGACCGTGTCATTTCGTATCAGTCTCGGCTTTTGAAAGCTGCCGAGCTGAATTACCCTGTGCATGACAAGGAGCTACTTTCAATTAAGTATGCTCGTGTAAAGTTTCGGGTGGCACCGAACCTTTTGTAGTTTATACGGATCACGCATCACAGCGGACCTTCATAAACTCACCGCACCTGTCGCTTAGGATGGCGAGATGGCTAACATTCTTCTCTGAATTTAATTTCAAAGTTGAATATAAGCCGGGTAAGTCGAATGTCTTGGCTGACGCGTTATCGCGCAGACCAGGCTTCGAGGCAAGACACCAGTCAAGTGTGTCTCGTGCGAAAGCACAAGTTTAGTCGTCAACATTGGCAGCCATGAAGGCCTACCATGTGACGATCTCAATGGCCTCCGATATAAAGGAGTGTTACAGTCAGGACGAACATTGTCGCCTGCTGTTGGATCATGTTGGTGGACGAAAGGTTACCCTTCCGTCGCACCTCAAAGCGAAACTAAATCGCTTTAGTTACAGTGATGGCCTGTTATGGCATCAACTGTCACCCTGTGATCCCTTGAGAATTTATGTCCCTCATGACACAGATCTCAAGCTAATGATACTTCACGAGTGCCATGATGCGCCATCTAGTGGGCATCTGGGTCGTGAAAAGACATTCTTACGAGTGTCAGAGGAATTTTGGTGGCCCCACCTATATCGGTGGGTGGCCAACTATATTCGCTCTTGCGAAGAGTGTCAGCGCAATAAGCCTGCACCTTCTAGCAGTCCGCCACTGAAGCCACTGCCGATTACAACGGATTGTTGGAAGTCGGTCAGTTTGGACTTCATGTTTGGCTTACCGCCTGACCATAAAGGCAGGACGGGGCTCGTCGTCTTTGTAGAAAGACTGAGCAAGATGGTGCATTTGGCACCATGTAGCACCAAGATCTCAGGAAAAAAGGCTGCCCTCTTGCTTCTGGATCACGTGTATCGACTACACGGTATGCCCGAGTCCAAAGTATCGGATCGGGTTCCGCGTTTTACGTCGGGTTTTGGAGACATGTGTTTAAGCTGCTGGGAAGCAAGCTCTACATGTCAACAGCCGATCATCCCCAGACCGATGGCCAAACAGAACAAGACAATCGAGTTGTGGCGGATGTGTTGCGTACTGTAGCGACTCCCAAAGAATGGAGCAAGCAATTGCCATTCGTGGAGTTCGCTTTTAATGGAATAGTTTTCACGCCAGTACGGGTGAAACACCGTTTTATATTACCAGACTGCGCCATCCTCGAACGCCAGTCTCGTTTGTACGCAGCCCGAGTCTTAGTGGGGGAGGGACCCTCACTTCGCTCGGTGTGAATGCCAAAAAGGGCCAAGGTTGCCCTAGCGACACTGCTAATTTAGCAGTGGTCACGATTTAGTGTCACAGAGGAGGCACGGCAAGAAATGCCAGTGCTCCTTGATGATGACACTATAGTGTTGCCAACAGCGTCGACCCATGAACGACCTCTTGGAGGCGTCATAGGCGAGCTGGATGCTAAAAGCGTGAGCGAAGCTCAGCGCTTTGTGGATGAGCGATTAGCCATCACACGTTAAGTCCTTGACGCGATGGCAAGCGCACAGGACAAGCAAAAACAATATGCAGACCAGCATGGTCGCAAAAACAATGAACACTTTAGTGTGGGGGACAAAGTGCTATTAAGTGCTGCTACCCTACCTAAACATGCAATTTCTGTAATACCTGGTGGTACTACTAAGCTATTGCCCCGATTCATTGGGTGGTTGAAGAAGTTGGAGACCTAAATTATAGGCTCACTCTCCCACCATATATGAAGACGCACCCCGTATGTTACGTGGGTCGTCTGAAACGGTATGTTGATCCAGAAGAGATCATCGGTCTAACGAGACCGATGGTGACGTCGACTGTGAGTCGATCGTCGCGGCCGATCAGGCGACGAGGAAGCCGAGAGGCTCCCCGTATACTAAAGAGGCGATAGAGGACTCGTCGATCGAGGAAGAATCCGCGCTTGACGCGGGTCTATCATCACCAATATCTCTAAAATGTACAAACGGGTCTTCAGGCGGTCATACCCCTGACGGCCCCTCGTCCTCACATCGCGCAGTTCCGAAGTCAGTCGCGAGACTTGACTCTCGAGATCTGTCACCTGCCTCTTCAGCGCAGCGGTCTCAGCCTGCGATTGAACAGCGGCAGGGTAGGCAGCCGCGAGTAGGTGGGCGTAATCGCCACTCCTATCGGGCGCACCCTGCGTTGGTGGACACGGAAGGGAATACGCGCTTTCTTGTTGGAAGGATGTTGGCCCACCGGTTTGTGAAGCGAAAGCTTTAAATCCTGGTCCAGTGGAAGGATTACCCAACGAGCTTTGACTCATGGGAGCCTGTGGACGCTTTGCGCGTTGACGTGCCTGGGCTGGTGGCTGCTTATGTGGAGCAGCACCAGCTGTCGTCTTCCTGCTAGGTCCGTATAGACTAGCAGAAGAAGCGTAGCGGGAATCAATTGGGGGTCGCTTACCACCCAAGATATCAATCGCATGCGTCATGGCGAAGCTGACTCACTGCGACCGTTGTTTAGTTGCATCTACATGCAAAGTAACACGGCAACGAAGTTCAGCTTCATATTTGTCGGTTGTTTCGTTAGAACGCAGCACGACAGGAATCGGGAAAGCACGACCAAGTGCTTTGCCCTGCTTTTTCCACAAGGGAATGACGCTATAAAACTTATGAGCGTTAATAGTTGCACGCTGCAAAAGCGCTGCACTAGACCCATCCGAGTTCATCCACTAGGATGGAGGTGGCATTGGTGGCAAGCCACCACTCACGTAACCGCCCTCGCGACGGCGGGCTAGTGAGGCCGAAGGTGTACTTGGTGGAGCTTTAAGCTCACACTCACCTGATTCTGACTCTCCGTTAAGCGCTTAGTGTTAGACTGGATGAGGCACCTTTGCAGGCGACCCATCAGCCTAACTACGTTTCGGTGGCATGAGAATTGAGCAGACTAAGCGGCGCGTTTTACAACGGCTCGCAGTCTCTCTGTCTCCTAGGCGATGTTTTGCAAAATGTAAAATCGTTCTAAAAGAGGGGATGGTGTAATAGAGTATAAAGTTACACGCAAACATTAAGTAATATACTTAATGTAAGTCTAAAAGTATCCATGATTACTTTTGACCTGTCACTCGGGTGCGATACACAAATGTGATCCACCCTCGTGAATGTGATATCCTTTTATGGATTCACATGGGAAGGGATGACGCTAGTTGAAGCTAGGCATCGCGACATCCCAGAAGGACGTCATTAGCGAGCTTAAACCTACATTTAAGTTCATGCGACAGGATACACTTCTAAAGAGTCGCGTATCCGATCTTTTCATAATTAGCTAATCAGTAGTTAAGTTTATATTTAATTATAATTTATTGAATATAACTCAGTCTTGAATTTACTACATACTGCGCACGAGAAGCTGAGAAAGCTTCTGCGTGACGTAAGTAGGATACTTAATAGCTGTTCGTTGCACTCTCGCTTAAGCAAGAGGTAACTGGTGGTACGATTGCTTAAGCAGTCGACTAACCACACATCCACCCTCGCACGCGAAGGTAAGACGGCCTAACCGCTTCCGGCTTGTGCTGAAGGTGTGCGCTAAGTAGTACGAGACAACTTTGCAGAAGTGCTCGTATACAAGAAGGGCTGCCATCCTAAAAATGCGCTTAATATCGGCTTACCTTCCTCTGCTTAGAATTGAGTCAGAGGCGGTGCCTGCGGTGAAAGGGGCATACGGGCTCTGCCATGACTTGCTAAGTTGTATATTCTGGCCATCTATCCCCTGGTTGCGATTTCGCAACCAGGGGATAGATGGCCAGGATATACAAGTTTACTTACCAGCTGCCCTGCACTCATCCGATTTTTTAATGGTGGATCACGAGGGAATCCTGTACCAGGTGGGGCAGGCTCGGTGATAGTACGTATAGGGGGCAGCTCGTCGCTCCATGAAATTATCTGGATGGGAAGTGTGTCATGTCGCAACTAGGTGGCTTACAGTGTAGCGGAGTATCACGAACTTTTGAGTGGATTTCGCTATATACATCTTAACCATATACGACATATTAATGTAGTCGGTGACAGTCTACTCATTCTCACCCAACCCAGGCACAGAAGAGTGCCGAAAACGCGACATTTACAGAGGCTGTACATGCAATGCCAAATGCATGCTGATCGAATCGGGTTCATATCGTGAGCCCACCACATACGGCAATACAATTGTATGGCCGACAGACTCGCGCATCAAGCTACGAACGCGGGCAAGAGTATACAACTCTTCCAGAATGATATCAAGGTAGCAGGCGTACCATGGTCGGAAGTGGCTACTCACCTTCATGGAGATGTGGACCACTGGGTCGGTCACGAACTGGATAGGTGCAGCGTAGGCAGGCAGCACAACAACGAGGGCCCGCCTAAAGGCGGGCATTTGCCGGCGCCATAGGGCAGTTGTCACAGTTATAGCAACATGAGAACTAGAAGGAGGGCTTTTCGGCCACTAGTCACACCTAAAAGGCTGTACTTACCTTTATAATAAAAAGTAGTTAGGTACACCAAGGTCGATGTGGTGGCCGAAGCCATAGACCACAGCCGCGAACGAGACCCGACCAGCCTCCGTTGACCCAGGCACGTGTTTCAACTTCCCTTGTGCGTCTTGGCTTCCAAGTTGTGAGAAGAATCGCCCAGCGGCACATTGCCATCGTCAGTGTTCATTGGTAAAAAAGTCACACTTCTTCGTACTAAGTCTTGGACAGCGAGCCGCCATCCAAGACTTTATGGTGCGCGCTCGCCGAAGCGAATCGGCGAGTATTGACTCCCTCGCGCACTTCGCACCATGATGCTATTAAGATGAAGACGTCAACGTACTCCGGTGATGGTCCGGATAGTCTCCCCCTCAATCGCTGGTTTCGCGAGGTGGATATTTCAATAGCGTCAAGATTATTTGACGCTCCGACGGCCAAGGTCAATTTCCTGTTGTCTCGCCTTGCCGGCAAAGCCAAGGAATGGGCTCTCGGAAAGCTCGTCGTAGATGAGTCGGCGTTTCCTACGCTGGACGATATCCAGCGTGACTTACGACTGGCTTTCGAGCCTCCTCAAGATGAATCTCGCTTGCGTGCAGATTTCTTCTCACTCCGACAGGGCAAGCTGTCGATGCGTGACTACGTGCAGAAGACACGTCATCTTGCTTCGTGCATTACCACGCATCCAATTGACATGGCTTCACAAGTCCATGTCTTTATTTTTGGTATGCAGGAGGGCATGACGCGTTACTGCCTCACGCGTGCTGAGCCAAAGTCCCTCGAGGAGGCATTTGCCCTCGCGCTTCGTGAGGACTACACTGTCGCGTCGTCGTACCTGCACGCAGCGTCACAACATTCCCGGACGTCTGGCCCAGAGCCAATGGAAATTGATGCAATCGAGTCCTCTCGTGGTCGCGGCAAATCATTAAGCCGCGACACTCGCAATCCTAACACGATGAAGTGTTTTCGCTGTGGTAAAACAGGCCATCGTGCGGCTATCTGTCGTGCACCTGCGCCGGTGACGATGAACACAGCTGTCTCACGAGGAGACGCTGTGTCGTCGGTGGTACCGCTAAAAAACGAACGGTTTCAGTAGGCGTGGGGCGCCTTACTGGCAGAAATGGAGCCCCGAGTACTCAGGTGGCAGCTCGGGCTCCTAGACCCATAGTAATTTATACTCACTTCAATGCCACCACCATGGGCGTTAATTCGAAACTGATTATTATCAGTCTCATCGTCGTTGGAGGGAAGCGACCATTCCGAGCGTTGTTGGATTCTGGCGCTTCCAATAACCTCTTCCGTGCATCCTGTTTGTCCTTTCTCCCGTCGATTGTCACGGTTCGAGAAGTTCAAGGTGACATCGTTGTCAAACTTGCCGATGGACAACCAAAACGTGTCCCGCGTAAAACAGTGGTTTTATCGTACACTTTCGACGGTGTCCAGAGCAACGACGAATTTTTGGTGTACGAGATGAACTATGCATTTGATTGCATACTTGGGATACCATGGCTACCACGGTATCAGCCGAAGATAGATTGGCTATCTCGGTCCGTCAAACGACGAAGCGGTTGTGACGTCAGTGAAGTGTTTATCCATTTGTTGGCCGCGCCATCCAATTGGCCTCACGTCGGGGTCGTGAACGAACTTGCCACGACTAGTAGTCAACACAGAGATAGAGATGGTTCTCTGTGCGCAGTATGTTCCGTTACACTGATGGAGCCACAGAACGAGGCGGTCGAACAGCGGTTCCCGCATACAAAAACATTGGTCGAAAAGGGGGTTCCCGATTCTCAACGAGGCGGTCGAGTAGGGTCTCCCGCAGACAAGCACATCGGACGAGCAGAGTATCCTGATCAGTTTCGAGGCGGTCGAGCTGGGATCCCGCATACAAGCACATCGGACGAGCAGCGGCTCCCGATCAATTTCGAGGCGGTCGAGCAGGGGCTCCCGCGTACAAGCACATCGGACGAGCAGAGGCTCCCGATCAATTTTGAGGCGGTCGAGCAGGGGATCCCGCAACCAAGTGAAGCGGTCGAAGACGAGCTCCCGCTTTTGATTGACGAGAATGGGCGGACTATGGATCCGCATGAGACCGACGTGGTGGAGACAGAGCTTCCACGTCTAGAGGGGGGGGGTACATCATCCTCTTGTGATAGCGACGTGCCAGTCTCGAGCAGGGGCTCGAGGCGTAAGAGAAAAACGCAAGAAAGGATCACGCCGATCACCGAGACGATGAAATTCACGTCAACATGCTAATGCATTTGATTCCGTAGTGACGGAATCCGTATGCGCACTTGAATATGTGGAGGGATCCCCACATCGTGGCCGCTACATTGAGGTAGCGAGACCACCGTGCACTGCTGCAGATATCACATCTCTGCCAGACCTTAAATGGAAAGACTTCCTTCATGACCTCAAGGCCGGCGACATCGAGCAAGTGTGCATCGTTTCAGCCACCGAAGCAGCCAGTGAAGAAGTTCTGGAGGCTCGCCCGAAGAGCGCCGAGCCTAAATCAGCGCGCGAAGAACGCTTCGCGGAACAGTCTTGGGATGCTCTTCGTGCTTCGGGCAACCCTGTATACAATATCGCCCGTGAGGACGCCAATGTTTTCCTGAAGAAAATTCCAGCTGAGCTTCCGGAGGATCGTGGTGTGCGGCACGAGACAGATCTCGTGCCAGGTTCGAAATATTACGTGACAAGGCAGTGGCCGTTACCGCGCGATCAAGTCATCGCTATTGATAAATTTTTCGAGGGTCGCCGCAGGCTGGCCATGTCCGCGAGAGTATCTCGCCACATTCGAGCCCGACTTTCTGTGTGAAGAAAGCCACCGGCGGTTGGCGCATTGTGCACGCCTTTAACAAGCTGAATGACGCCACGATACCGGCTCAAACGCCTATCCCTCAAAAAGACATGGTATTGGATACCATGTCCGGGAGCGAGATCTACAGCGCCATAGATCTGACAGACGATTCTACCAGATTCTCATGAGGGACAGTGACATTCCGCTCGCTGCATTCAGCACCTCAAGCAATATGCTTTGGGAGTGGCTAGTCATGCATGCCACAAGGTCGTAAGAACGCTCCAGATACGTTCAATCGGATGGTGACACAAGTACTTCGTCCACTTCGCGATTTTGCACAGAGCTACTTTGACGACATTATTGATCACAGCCGCGCTGAGCAAAAGCTCAGCGCTACGGAGGTACACCTTTGACACTTGAAGTAGGTGTTAAAAGTAATGCGGAGAATAAATTGTATGCGAATTTAAAGAAATGCGTCTTTTGCGCTCCCGAGATTCCAGTACTCGGTTGCTACGTCAGCAAGGAAGGTGTCCGCGCTGATCCTGAGAAGATCTCATCGATCTGTTCCCGGCCAACGCCCAGGAACCAAACTGAATTACGTCAATGGCTCGGTCTGGCGAGTTACTTTCATAAGTATACGAAGAATTATGCTGAGCTAATTCAGCCATGATCGACTTTGCTTAAGAAAGACGCAGTATGGTTAAGGATGGCTGAACATCAATCTGCCTTCGAATCCGTGAAGAAGAGCTACCGGTGCTGATGCTACCTGATGACTGCAAGCCATTCCATGTCGTATGTGACGCGAGAAATTTCGCTATAGGATGTGCCCTCATGCAATTTGATGACGAGGGTCGAGAGCTCGTCGTGAGTTTTCAATCACGACAGATGAAACCTGCCGAGAAAAATTATCCGGTACACGACAAGGAATTTTTGGCTATGCGTCACGCGCTAATCAGTTTAGAGTATATTTGCTCGGCGAAAAGATGTTTTCTATCTACACAGATCACGCATCATTGCGTACCGCCATCAAGAGTCCTCACTTGTTCCAGCATATGGCACGGTGGTTGTCATTTTTTGCAGAGTATAATCTTGTGGCGCATTACAAGACTAGCAAGAATAGCTTTCTCGCTGACGCGCTTTCTCTTTGTCCTGATTACGATCCTCGGCGCGACATGGGTCATCAAACTGAGAATTTTGATGACGACGTAGATATCTGTGCGTGTTGTATTGAGCTGGGGCTCAATGCGATGATTCCGACCCCCGTGCTGTCGATTCGAACTTAGATCGCTGAATCCTACGCGATTGATTCCTTCTATGCAGGAATCATCAACTATCTCAGAGACCCGAGCGAAAAATTACTCGCTAAGTTGATGCAGCCAACACGCGACGACATCAAGCGTTACGCGCTTGACGGACCGTTGCTGACGTACACGATGGACGTCTTTGATTCCCCGCGTGTCGTCATCCCTTCTGATGACGCCCTTTGAGCCCGATTGGTTCATGAATTTCACGACAGCCCAGCTGGCGGACAACTAAGTCGCGAGAAGACGTTTGCGGCTATTTCTCGCGTATTTTTCTGGCCGCGAATGTATAAATACATCCAGAAATGGGTGCGCTCCTGTGAAACCTGTCAGCGTGTGAAGCCCGCGCCGTCTTCACAAGCCCCATTGCGTCCGCTTCCGATTGCTACGGAATCCTGGCGCTCGGTCAGCATGGATTTTATCTTTGGCCTTCCACCGGATGAACAGAAACGCACGGGCGTATTGGTTCTAGTGGATCGATTCAGCAAAATGGTGCATTTTGCTCCGGTCTCCGCCAACATTACGGCGGAGACGACAGCAAAGATCTTCATTGATCTTATCTTTAGGCATCAAGGCTTGCCAGAATCTATTGTTTCGGACCGTGACCGCGTTTCACTTCGGCTTTCTGTGGCGCATTATTCCAGCTATTAGGCACGCGGTTGATTATGTCTATGGCGGCCCATCCATAGACGCATGGGAAAAAGGAGAGTGTGAACAGAGTGCTCGAAGATGTCTTGCGCAGTTATGCAACATCGTTCTCGTCATGGAGCTCGTTTCTTTTACTTGCAGAGTTTGCAATCAACAATGCTGTCCATGCGTCAACCGGGTTGACGCCCTTTTTCGTTAATAACGCGAGGCATCCTCGCGTTCCGGCGCTGCTTGCTCTCTCAGCTTCAGAACACCCTGTCTCCAAGCTTGGTGGGGGAGTATCTACGGATGGAATTGCGCCGAAACTATTGCTGAGTGATTACGATGCGCATAAGGCTGCTGCCGATGCACCTACTGGTAATTTTGTGGCCAACGGCATATCGACTCCTGACGCGATGCATTCCATCGCGTCTCCCGTTGCTAATGTTGCCCCAAAAGAGAATACGTCGCCTGTCAGTTCGGCTGCAGTAACCGAATTTTTGCTATTACAACAAGGAATCACGCGATTTGTGCATGATGCATTACAAGAGGCAGTCGACAAGCAAAAGGAGAATGTAGACAGAAGAGGTCGAAAGAATATGTTGATATATCGAGAAGGTGACAGAGTATTGTTATCAACTAGTGGATTACCGAACACCTCAGTGACGAATTTGGGTGCTAACAAGTTAGCGCCAAGATATATTGGCCCATTTAGGGTTGTTATAGTGCATGGTGACGCTTGCACGCTAGCCATACATACATCTATGCGTTTGCACCCGACTTTCTAGGTCCGGCGCCTCAAGATTTATCTACCGGCGAATCTCTCGTCGAATCCCTCCCGCTCTTCTGTGCCGGCTCAAAATCTGATATCCCTTGACGACGACGCTGACGACGATTGGGACCAAGTACTGCCCGAACGCGTGCAGACTCGATCTTCTGGGGTCCTCCGAACACAGTCGTCTCAAGTTGACGTAGGCGTTCAACCAGTACCAGCTGCTCACGTTGAGTCCGCTCAGCAGCCTCAGTCGCAGCATCCGCACGATCTTGAGCTCTCTCAGCCATCTCGCGAGCATTAAGTAGGGCATTCTTCGACTCCTCTACTTCAGCGCGAAGTAGGCGCAGCTCATCATCCGACTATACATGCGCCCGATTGCGAGAATCGGCGCTCATCGCCAGAGGTCTTCCGTCGTGATACTCCTCCTCCCTTAGTTGATGCATCTGTTGCGCGACGCTGGATTGCCGACCGTATTGTCGATCACGAGGATCACAATCCCCAGACGCCGATAACTCGGCGCCCATGAAGAAGCGTGTCGAGAAATTTTACAGGGTTCGATGGTTGGGATATTCCCAGGCGGACGATACATGGGAGCCATCGAGTACGCTGCTCCAAGATGTCCCGGACGTGGTCGAGGACTATGAGTCTCGTAGAAAGACGGTGATCGCGACCGATGCTGCCGGTTCCATCCCCGATCTCCCGAGCCGTAATTCTCGCGAGCAACGAACCCACGACGACCTCCCGAGCGACTCCGAGACCGAGACCTATTACGAGGCTCGGGAGCATACGGATGATGCGGTTGACGACCTCACTTACGTGTTAGGCTTCGTCGATCGTAAGGACGCGCTCTCACTCGCCGTAACTCGAACACCTGGAGCTCCGAAAGGCTTCTCTCATAACGGGCAATCCATGTACGAATATGATCGGGCATGCCTTGCGTACACACCAAGTCGTCCCATTCCTGCCGGACCGGTCGCGATCTGACCATGTTGCACGTTAAACATCCTGGACGTAACAAAGGTGATACTCGTCACAAGTCATGCGACAGATGCGCCGGCGCAGGTCGCCAATAGCGTGTCTATCACGCGTTCCCTTGCGACCGTCTAACTAGGACGTGAAGGACGTTCCTTCACGTCGGCTCGTGTGGTGAAGTGCCAGGAAAAAGTTAGAGTTTAAGGGAAAGGGAACAGAGAGCAAGATAATTTCTGGTCACTTACCCGAGGGAGTGACCACGACCCGGCCTCGCGGATCTACAACCACACACCAGGCCCCGCCTTATTAAAAATATAAGGATCCAGACGTGCGGAGCCAGCACAGGTCCCAGGCCCCGGAAACAGGTTCCAGGGTACCAGGGTAACAGGGCCCAGGGCCCAAGGGTACCGGAGCCCAGGGGTACCGGGGCCCAGGGGTACCGGGGGCCAATGTCCGAGGGTGCAGAATCGGTACACGGAATATCGAAGATTGCAGTACAGGTACCAAGGAGCCAGTTCTTCCTCCAAGAGTCGACACGTGGCACTATCCAGATCAAAGGGTTAGGGTTAGGCAAGAAAAAGCATACAAAGTATAAGGTAAATAAACACACTCGAATTTGCATTACACGTGGCAGCTTTAAGCGCCCCTCGTCGCTTCACCTCTTCCGGGCGGGATAACCTTTGGCCCCCCGACGTCAGCAGGTGTTAGACGGCTCAAGCTACGCAAGTTGAACCTCAGGATAGTTGGCCTGAGGTGTCAAGTAAGTGTCAAGACTCTACGACCCGCTACAGGAAGCGGTTTCCCTACGGGGAAGAACACAAAGGGGTCCAAGGACCAAGAACAGTCAGCCACCAAAGGGGTACATAGTACCAGGTGCATCGCTCTCGACTAAGTCGATTGAGCCCAAGAAACCCGGTCCCAATTGAAGTATATCCACTCGGGGACCACCAAGTCCAAGTCTTATACAAAGACCAAGTCTTTAAGTCTTCTGCGTCTAACGAGGAGCAAGACCAGCCAAGCCGACGGGTACACAAGTTGAGACCCAAGATTGACGCGACACGCTATCGGGGTACCCCCTCCGTAAGTCGGCAGTCCGGCGCTGTGTATGTTTGTGGTTCTCTCACGTCGTTTGAGAATCCACTCCACCACACTCACATTCCAGCGCCTAATGAAGGCACACCAAGATCTCTGCAACGCATCGTCGGTATATGCGTTGTTCGTCGCTTTGCCTCTCACTGTACGGTATCGCGTGAAAAGGTCCTTCATGACCTCCAATGACTCGGGTTCGACAGCACCTTTAAGACCATACAAGCGCCACGGTTTTAAGTCCCCGTCCATGACCTTCGGCGTCTGCTCTCTACAGATTGTCGCTTGGTATTCCCAAGTTCTGGTTGTCAGAGACATTGTTTCGTGGACGCCTAGGGTCTATGCTGCTCAGTTATGTCTAACTGAGCAGGTTCGAAGTTACGCCGTTGGTCAAGAAGAAACTTACTGCAATTCGCGCTTACGTTGAGGTAAGTACAACTTAGAGAGGGCTGATGTAATGGGGAAACCTATTACATAAGTAGTTATAGGGATAATATATAATTACATAAGTAGGCATAGGCAGTAACCGATTATCGGATACTGCGCGTCATTTTATTATTGGTTTATTATTTGGGTGCCAGACTCAATAATTAGCCAATTTTAAATTGACTTCCATATTGAGTGGTTCCCATGAGCTAGAAACATATTTGCACTTACTGCGAATGAAAACTAAAACAAAAATAAAACAGAGTTATATTTACGAGATAATTAAGAGCGCTTCCTCAACGCCCTTTTAGTGTAAGACGGTAACGGGTCCTTAGCCCGTTGTGCCACGTGGTGGGTAGTGTAACGGGTTAAAAGTTGCACGGTTCAATAAGTATCGAATACTTAACGGGCAGGCCTAAAAGGGTAAGAAGTACCTTTGGCCTGCCACTTGTGTGGGCACCTCAATGTGACTCACTCTCTGGAATGTGATATCTATGGATGGATTCACATTCAACGAGGATGACGCCAGTTGGGAGTGGGCGTCATGGTGATGCTTTAGACAGACGTCATCAGTGAGCTTAAATATACTTTTAGCTCGCACGTAAGGATACGTCTGTAAAGAGACGCGTATCCGATTTTTTATATTTGACCAATTTGTAGTTAAACTCCTATTAAATTAAGATCTATTAAATATAAATCATCCTTAAATTTACTAATTACTGTTAGAAACTAGAAACGCATGACAAAATGACTTTACTTACGGACGCGTGCCAGACGCGTTTCGGCCCGCCGCCGCGGGCTACCTCAGTGGCTTACCGATCGCAAAGTGATCCTACTCAGTGCAGCGGCCTCTGCCGCTGCCACACAATTTTCCTATGCATCGAACGTTCTAGAACTACCTCAATATAGACTATTGTAGAACTACCTAGCAGACTTCACCGGCGTACATCTAGAACCCGGCTAGATACGAAGTTCCACTTTCCAACAATTACCGTCCGTACGAGAAGCTTAATAAGCTTCTGCGTGACGTAAGTGATGCACTTCTTAGTTATTTATTGCACAGACCGCTCTTAGCGGCAGGCAACAGTTTGGTTCGTGCGATTTAAGCGACTGACCAACGCAACCACCACCGCACGCGGAGGCAAGACGGTTTAACCGCTTCCTCGCGCTGCTTGAAAATGTGGCCGCTTAGTACGTGGCAGCTTTTTTACGAAGCGCCTGTCTACAGGTAGTGAGTGTGGTATCACGGGTATGTTGCTTGTGCGTTAGGAGGCAAATGGCGCTGTGTCGAGTGGACCGGTGGGATGGCGCTCCGTCAGACCAAGTGCAACAGGAGACCATGAGTCAGAATCTATCGTTGTCGTACGATGTGTGGTTGAGTGGTTGATGGTGACAGCAGCACGAACACATCGGACGAACGCTTTGGGTGTCGCTGCACGTCTATCTATCTATCTATCTATCTATCGTATTTGCGTTTTGTGTGTTCGCTGGCTCGAGTTGCTCGAGATATGTTCGAGAGATGCTCGTCAAAAAGCTGTAAGTGCTGTGTGGACGTCTTTATTTATCAGTCAGTACGTACGTATCAGTGAGATCGCCGTGCAGCGCTGTGGATACAACAACCACAAGGCGTCGGAGGCAACATCGATTGCTTGCACGGCTTTGTGATCGGTATAGCTGTCCATGAGAGACGTCCGTTGCGTGCTTCCGATGGTCTCCGAGACGGTGATTATGCCTCATAAATTGTGAGATCGTCACGTAAGTGGTAGCTCACGTACGGATTACATATTGCATAGGTCATAATAACGTCCGTCTTGCAGACGAACGGCGGTTGTGATTTGATGATTGCCAAAAGGTCAAGAAGTCACGTTAAGGAAAAGTTTGTATATTTATGATGTTTGTTACGAAAAATGGAAGTGAAAGTCATGTCTGCCGCGAGACGGGCTTTGTGCAATTGGTGTGACGCTGTTCCGGCAAAGACGGCAGTCGACACCAGCAACCGTTCGAGCGCGCGAGCAGCAGAGCTAGCTGTGGTGGTAGGTGGTATGCCGCGTCGATCTTTTCTTGTTTGTGGTTTGTGGGCCTTAGCAGTAGTAGAGGCCTCCAAACGGCATGCCAAGACTGCAGCCACCGCCGTAAAGACCGGCGCCGAAGATGTTCCAGTAGCTGAGCGGGTATGCCCATCCGGGGACGCCCCCGCAGCGGAAGCCAAAGCGATAGGGCCCGAAACCAGCCCATCCGCCCCAGCTGCCCCAACCGCCGTGACCCCATCCAAAACGACGACCATGACCCCATCCGAAACCCTCCTGCTTGTCAGCATTGTCAGCGTCGTCGTGCTTGGTCTGCATTGCCTCCAGAATCTCTTTCGCGTCAGCGGGCTGGTCGATTTGCTCAATGGATCCGGTGAACTCGACGCCATCGGGCATGGAGTTGTGTTTAGCCGCCTCGAGCGCCTTGGACTGTGACAGCACGGTCGTGGCCGGATCCAAAGCGGACATGTCGACTCCGGCAATGGTACCAGTGACGACGTTCATCATAGCGACGATGGCAGCGATGGTGATGGTGGAAAAATTCATGTTGTGTCGCGTGGTGGGTAGTGAGTGTGGTACCACGGGTGTGTTGCTTGTGATGTAGGAGTCAAATGGCGTTGTGTCGAGTGGACCGGTGGGATGGCGCTGCGTCAGACCAAGTGCAACAGGAGACCATGAGTCAGTATCTATCGTTATCGTACGATGTGTGGTTGAGTGGTTGATGGTGACAGCAGCACGAACACATCGGACGAACGCTTTGGGTGTCGCTGCTCGTCTATCTATCTATCTATCTATATATGCGTTTTGTGTGTTTGGGTTGTGTTCGCTGGCTCGAGTTGCTCGAGATATGTTCGAGAGATGCTCGTCAAAAAGCTGTAAGTGCTGTGTGGACGTCTGTATGTATCAGTCAGTACGTACGTATCAATGAGAGCGCCGTGCAGCGCTGTGGATACAACAACCACAAGGCGTCGGAGGCAACATCGATTGCTTGCACGGCTTTGTGATCGGTATAGCTGTCCATGAGAGACGTCCGTTGCGTGCTTCCGATGGTATCCGAGACGGTGATTATGCCTCATAAATTGTGAGATCGTCACGTAAGTGGTAGCTCACGTACGGAGCACATATTGCATAGGTCATAATAACGTCCGTCTTGCAAACGAACGGCGGTTGTGATTTGATGATTGCCAAAAGGTCAAGAAATCACGTTAAGGAAAAGTTTGTATATTTATGATGTTTGTTACGAAAAATGGAGTCATGTCTGCCGCGAGACGGGCTTTGTGCAATTGTTGTGACGCTGTTTCGGCGAAGACGGCAGTCGATGCCAGCAACCGTCCGAGCGCGCGAGCAGCAGAGCTAGCTGTGGTGGTAGGTGGTGTGCCGCGTCGATCTTTTCTTGTTTGTGGTTTGTGGGCCTTAGCAGTAGTAGAGGCCTCCAAACGGCATGCCAAGACTGCAGCCACCGCCGTAAAGACCGGCGCCGAAGATGTTCCAGTAGCTGAGCGGGTATGCCCATCCGGGGACGCCCCCGCAGCGGAAGCCAAAGCGATAGGGCCCGAAACCAGCCCATCCGCCCCAGCTGCCCCAACCGCCGTGACCCCATCCAAAACGACGACCATGACCCCATCCGAAACCCTCCTGCTTGTCAGCATTGTCAGCGTTGTCGTGCTTGGTCTGCATTGCCTCCAGAATCTCTTTCGCGTCGGCGGGCTGGTCGATTTGCTCAATGGATCCGGTGAACTCGACGCCATCGGGCATGGAGTTGTGTTTAGCCGCCTCGAGCGCCTTGGACTGTGACAGCACGGTCGTGGCCGGATCCGAAGCGGACATGTCAACTCCGGCAATGGTACCGGTGACGACGTTCATCATAGCGACGATGGCAGCGATGGTGATGACGGCAAACTTCATGTTGTGTCGCGTGGTGGGTAGTGAGTGTGGTATCACGGGTGTGTTGCTTGTGATGTAGGAGTCAAATGGCGTTGTGTCGAGTGGACCGGTGGGATGGCGCTCCGTCAGACCAAGTGCAACAGGAGACCATGAGTCAGAATCTATCGCTGTCGTACTATGTGTGGTTGAGTGGTTGATGGTGACAGCAGCACGAACACATCGGACGAACGATTTGGGTGTCGCTGCACGTCTATCTACCTATCTATCTCTCGATTCGTTTTGTGTGTTTGGGTGGTGTTCGCTGGCTCGAGTTGCTCGAGATATGTTCGAGAGATGCTCGTCAAAAAGCTGTAAGTGCTGTGTGGACGTCTGTATTTATCAGTCAGTACGTACGTATCAATGAGAGCGCCGTGTAGCGCTGTGGCTACAACAACCACAAGGCATCGGAGGCAACATCGATGGCTTGCACGGCTTTTTGATCGGTATAGCTGTCCATGAGAGACGTCCGTTGCGTGCTTCCGATGGTATCCGAGACGGTGATTATGCCTCATAAATTGTGAGATCGTCACGTAAGTGGTAGCTCACGTACGGATTACATATTGCATAGGTCATAATAACGTCCGTCTTGCAAACGAACGGCGGTTGTGATTTGATGATTGCCAAAAGGTCAAGAAATCACGTTAAGGAAAAGTTTGTATATTTATGATGTTTGTTACGAAAAATGGAGTCATGTCTGCCGCGAGACGGGCTTTGTGCAATTGTTGTGACGCTGTTCCGGCAAAGACGGCAGTCGATGCCAGCAACCGTCCGAGCGCGCGAGCAGCAGAGCTAGCTGTGGTGGTAGGTGGTGTGCCGCGTCGATCTTTTCTTGTTTGTGGTTTGTGGGCCTTAGCAGTAGTAGAGGCCTCCAAACGGCATGCCAAGACTGCAGCCACCGCCGTAAAGACCGGCGCCGAAGATGTTCCAGTAGCTGAGCGGGTATGCCCATCCGGGGACGCCCCCGCAGCGGAAGCCAAAGCGATAGGGCCCGAAACCAGCCCATCCGCCCCAGCTGCCCCAACCGCCGTGACCCCATCCAAAACGACGACCATGACCCCATCCGAAACCCTCCTGCTTGTCAGCATTGTCAGCGTCGTCGTGCTTGGTCTGCATTGCCTCCAGAATCTCTTTCGCGTCGGCGGGCTGGTCGATTTGCTCAATGGATCCGGTGAACTCGACGCCATCGGGCATGGAGTTGTGTTTAGCCGCCTCGAGCGCCTTGGACTGTGACAGCACGGTCGTGGCCGGATCCGAAGCGGACATGTCAACTCCGGCAATGGTACCGGTGACGACGTTCATCATAGCGACGATGGCAGCGATGGTGATGACGGCAAACTTCATGTTGTGTCGCGTGGTGGGTAGTGAGTGTGGTATCACGGGTGTGTTGCTTGTGATGTAGTATGCAAATGGCGTTGTGTCGAGTGGACCGGTGGGATGGCGCTCCGTCAGACCAAGTGCAACAGGAGACCATGAGTCAGTATCTATCGTTGTCGTACGATGAGTGGTTGAGCGGTTGATGGTGACAGCAGCACGGACACATCGGACGAACGCTCTGGGTGTCGCTGCACGTCTATCTATCTATCTATCTATCTATCGATGCGTTTTGGGTGTGTTCGCTGGCTCGAGTTGCTCGAGATATGTTCGAGAGATGCTCGTCAAAAAGCTGTAAGTGCTGTGTGGACGTCTGTATTTATCAGTCAGTACGTACGTATCAATGAGAGCGCCGTGCAGCGCTGTGGATACAACAACCACAAGGCGTCGGAGGCAACATCGATTGCTTGCACGGCTTTGTGATCGGTATAGCTGTCCATGAGTGACGTCCGTTGCGTGCTTCCGATAGTATCCGAGACGGTGATTATGCCTCATAAATTGTGAGATCGTCACGTAAGTGGTAGCTCACGTACGGATTACATATTGCATAGGTCATAATAACGTCCGTCTTGCAAACGAACGGCGGTATCCGAAACCCTCCTGCTTGTCAGCATTGTCAGCGTCGTCTTGCAGAATTGACAGGTGGTAGTATCATTTGGATGCTTTACGAATGTGGGTAGTTTCCACTTCGGTGCCGCTTGACGGCCTAGAGTCCGACCACAAAGGAGTATTGCTTGAATTACGAGACCCGAAGAACCCAGTTATAGTACACAAGCCGCCCCAAGTGTACCCGGTTCCATCGTATGCGCGTACGCAAACTCGCGAATATATCGTTGGTAATTTGACATTGTTTGCCGCTGATATGGAGTTTAACTTAATGAAAGGGACAGATATGTCGGAACGATTGGATCGTCTGAAAATGGAAATTGTGGGTGGCATAGCCCGGGTAAAATGCACCATTCGCCACGCTAGAACGAACACGTATCGTCGCAAGCTCCGAAGATGGTATCACAAGTTACATCAGCTTCAAAAGCAACGGAATCAGCCCGGCGAGGACAATCGGACCTTTTCCGCCGGCGAACGCATAACGACTAAATGCAACGACGTTACGCGCAAAATTGCGAATCTGAAACGGGAACATATTCGGTATAAAACATCTCGACTCTTTCAGTCGCATGCGTGGCGTCCTGGGCAAACTACGAGAGAATTTTTCAGGCGAATATCGACAAAACTTGCCGACAATGCTATTCCAACACTACGGGGCAACGATGGGAGGGCTGTTTCTACAGCACAGGAAAAAGCGAATGCAATGGCTGCAGCTTGGAAACCAGTTATGACTAAGGTCCCGCTGGGGAAGACCCATATGGACGACATAATTGAGTGGATGCCTCAGACGAGGCAAATGCCTTCAGAGTTGTTTGATACCACTATGCTGATAACGGAGGACACAGTAGCCAAGGCAATTCGCGCCTGCAAACCGGGAAAAGCTTGTGGTCCGGATCATCTGGGCACTGAATTTTATCGAGATTATATCGAGGAGCTGACACCGATCCTCACTACACTATATCGCCAGTGGTATGAGCAACAACTATTTCCGGCTTCGTTCACTGAGGCCAATATTTTTTGCTTAAAGAAGTCCGGAGATTCGGGGAATCCTCTCAACTACCGACCACTGGCTCTCCTCAATTCGGATTATAAAGTTATCATGCGAATCGTCACAACGGCTGTACGAAAAGTGTTAAACGAGCGAATTAATCAGTTCCAATGTGGGTTCGTCCCGGGACGCACGATTCACACCACTCTGGACTGCTATGCTGTGGCACGACAGATGGCGAAATGCAGGCCGGAAGCGCGTAACGCGATGGCCTTGTTGTTGGATTTTGCTAAGGCTTATGACAGCCTAGACCGAGACTTCATGATAAAAGCACTTAAGCGTCACGGTTTTCCACCCCGTTTGATCCCAGTTATAAAAGTTCTACACACAAACACCAGTGTGCGCTTCTTAGTTGATGGTACCCTCTCATCCCGAATACGAGTTACAAGGGGTATCCGGCAAGGATGTCCGTTGGCACCTTGCTTATTCATTCTCGCACTGGAACCGCTATATTCAAAGCTGGATGGGGGTGAGGTTCACTCTGGAATTTCAGTGGTTACTGACGCAGCATCAACAGCGCTTCGAATGGCTGGGTATGCTGACGATACCACAGTCTATTTGCGCCATCCGGCGAATCTAAACAAAGTTTTAGACGTTATTTGTGACTTCGGAGCAGGCTCAGGTCTTCTTCTAAATGAAAGCAAAACCGTAGCCATACCATTACATCCGGACGGGTTCTGCGACGCCATCACATGGGCAAGCCATATTAAGCTACAGAACACTACAGATACCACTCGCTATCTTGGCATTCCAGCGAGTTGTAAACATGACGTGGAGGCAGCCTGGGCTTCGGCAGAGCACCAACTCGTCATTCGCATCAGATTGGCGAGCCACAAAACGCTTTCAGTTCGGCAGAGAGCAAAAGTCGCAGCTGCGGTCATACTACCCAAGCTCCTGTATATTGCTCGCCATTGCTGGCCTACTACAGGAATAGTGAAGCGCTATGACCGTCTCATTCGAAACTTTGTCTGGACCGGTTTATTTTTGGAAGATGCTCCGATACATAAGTCATGGATGGCAAAGGAACTAGCAATGATGCCTATGAAAGGTGGGGGACTTGGAGTACCAGATCTCCGGAGTGAACTTATTGCACTTGCTGCCACCACAGTGCAAGAGTGGGCGTTGGCTGGTACCAAGTTACAACACATCTTTAACGATGTCCTTCACGCTGGCTGTAAAGATGCCTCTATTAAAGCAACTTATCTCTCATTGGGATTCACAGGACGCCTCCCAGCAGTTTTCAGACCTCATGCGAACATTTGGAAGGCCGGTTTTTCTCTATTGGAACATATTGGGCTTCAAGACCATCAGCCTGCAGTCGAGGGCATGAGATTACGACTATACAGACATTATCAAACTCATCTGGCTAACATGGTGGACTGGACTGATGATACCTGCTCAGTGGAGATTCCCAGGTATACAGAGGGTGTAGTTGACGGTATACGGCGATCAATGCGCTGTGAGACCGGACGATTATGCCCAGAATGGATTCCTTATCTCAGCATTGGATGCGCCTTTCCAAAGGTATGGACTTGGGAAGATGCTGGTGTACGAGAAACAGTCAAACAATTAGATTTTTCTCGTTGCATTGGTGATTATGTCACATGGAAAAGCACTGGGGCTGGGACCATTACTTTTCGCAGAAGTTTGGCGTTGAAGAATGATATGGAGCGCATTTTTATCCTACTTCTGCTCGCATTTTATCCGGACCTCCCAAATATCTCATATCCGAGAAAGCTGCGCCTGCTATCCGGTGCGCATGAGCGACCAATCCAAGTGCTGTCTACTCGAAGGGAACAGCAAAATACAATTCATATTAGCATTGTCGGTCCCGATGGGGCCGACTTGGATGTCGGGGTTGCTCGTTCCATGCGCGAGGGGATCTCTTTAGTGTCTTTCGCCACAGACGACGATCAAGTAGACGCCATCTTTCCCCACCCGTTGCTGTCTAGATACGTCTGTGTGTGGCACGGGGGTAAACGTGTCGGCTATAACCGGTCGCAATACGAAGTGCGGGCTCAAGCTCGCGAGAGACGCAAGGCATTTGCGGATTTAGAATACAAACAGCACCAATGGAACCAGGATAACATGGACGTCAGCAACGCATTGCAACAAATGAAGTGGGTTGACACTGGCCGTATTACTGGTGTGACAGAATGGGGATAACAAGTCTTGTACAGGCTAAAACTCAGAGCCTTTAGTGCTTGGAATGCCACCACACAATCTTTGGGCTGCCCTATTGAGGAATGTGACGATACGACAGGGACTCCGTGCCACTCATTTTGGGCCTGCTCTGGAGCACGCAGACTTTGGCGTGTATTTACAGAGCCATGGCAAGCACTGGGGTTTTGCGAGACATTGCCTGGCCCGGAAAAGATACTTGGATTAATGGAAGTTGCGGTTCCTGTGGCGGTATGGAAAAGAGGAGATGCGATTTTTGCAGGGTTACCAATTGGTCACAAGGAAAGCGTGCTAGTGGAGTTATTTGATGCGATCCAGTTCTTTTGGAAACTTGGAGCGATTACAACTCTACAGATCATTTGGCGGCGACGTTGTTTATATCGGGATCCAGACCAGGACAAATCCCTTTTCTTGTTGTCTGCAATCCTAAAAATGCGCTTACTATCGGCTTACCTTACTCTGCTCAGGATTGAGTCAGAGGCGGAACCTGCGGTGAAAGCGGCATACGCGTTCTGCCATGACTTGCTAACGCAACCTGGGGATACATGGCCAGGATATACAAGTTTACTTACCAGCTGCCCTGCACTCATCCTATTTTTTAATGGTGGATCACGAGGGAATCCTGGACCAGGTGGGGCAGGCTCGGTGCTAGTACGTATAGGGGGCAGCTCGTCGCTCCATGAAATTATCTGGATGGCGAGTGTGCCATATCTCAACTAGGTGACTCACAATGTAGCGGAGTATTACGGACTCCTGAATGGATTACGCTATATACAGCGTAACCATATACGACATATTCATATAGTCGGCGACAGTCTACTCATTCTCTCCCAACTCAGGCACAGAAGAGTGCCGAAAACGCGACATTTACAGGGGATGTACATGCAATTCCAAATGCATGCTGATCGAATAGGGGTCATATCGTGGACCTACCACATACGGCAATACAATTGTATGGCCGACAGAATCGCGCATGAAGCTATGAACGCGGGCAAGAGTATACAACTCTTCCAGAATGATATCAAGGTAGCAGGCGAACCATGGTCGGAAGTGGCTACTCACCTACAGGGTGATGTGGACCACTGGGTCGGTCACGAACTGGATAGGTGCAGCGTAGGCAGGCAGCACAACAACGAGGGCCCGCCTGAAGGCGGGCATTTGCCGGCGCCCATAGGGCAGCCGGCACACCTACTAGCGACATAGGAGCACTGGTAGGAGGGCTTTCTCGGCCACTAGTCACGACTAAAAGGCTGTACTGACCCTTAAGTATCTATCGTTGTCGTACGATGAGTGGTTGAGTGGTTGATGGTGACAGCAGCACGGACAAATCGGACGAACGCTCTGGGTGTCGCTGCACGTCTATCTATCTATCTATCTATCTATCTATCTATCGATGCGTTTTGTGTGTTCGCTGGCTCGAGTTGCTCGAGATATGTTCGAGAGATGCTCGTCAAAAAGCTGTAAGTGCTGTGTGGACGTCTGTATTTATCAGTCAGTACGTACGTATCAATGAGAGCGCCGTGCAGCGCTGTGGCTACAACAACCACAAGGCGTCGGAGGCAACATCGATTGCTTGCACGGCTTTGTGATCGGTATCGCTGTCCATGAGAGACGTCCGTTGCGTGCTTCCGATGGTATCCGAGACGGTGATTATGCCTCATCACTTGTGAGATCGTCGCGTAAGTGGGAACTCACGTACGGATTACATATTGCATAGGTCATAATAACGTCCGTCTTGCAAACGAACGGCGGTTGTGATTTGATGATTGCCAAAAGTTCAAGAAGTCACGTTAAGGAAAAGTTTGTATATTTATGATGTTTGTTACGAAAAATGGAGTCATGTCTGCCGCGAGACGGGCTTTGTGCAAGTGGTGTGACGCTGTTCCGGCAAAGACGGCAGTCGACGCCAGCAACCGTTCGAGCGCGCGAGCAGCAGAGATAGCTGTGGTGATAGGTGGTATGCCGCGTCGATCTTTTCTTGTTTGTGTTTTGTGGGCCTTAGCAGTAGTAGAGGCCTCCAAACGGCATGCCAAGACTGCAGCCATCGCCGTAAAGACCGGCGCCGAAGATGTTCCAGTACCTGAGCGGGTATGCCCATTCGGGGACGCCCCCGCAGCGGAAGCCGAAGCGGTAGGGCCCGAAACCAGCCCATCCGCCCCAGCTGCCCCAACCACCGTGACCCCATCCAAAACGACGACCATGACCCCATCCGAAACCCTCCTGCTTGTCAGCATTGTCAGCGTTGTCGTGCTTGGTCTGCATTGCCTCCAGAATCTCTTTCGCGTCGGCGGGCTGGTCGATTTGCTCAATGGATCCGGTGAACTCGACGCCATCGGGCATGGAGTTGTGTTTAGCCGCCTCGAGCGCCTTGGACTGTGACAGCACGGTCGTGGCCGGATCCAAAGCGGACATGTCGACTCCGCCAATGGTACCGGTGACGACGTTCATCATAGCGACGATGGCAGCGATGTTGATGGCGGCAAACTTCATGTTGTGTCGCGTGGTGGGTAGTGAGTGTGGTATCACGGGTGTGTTGCTTGTGCTGTAGGAGGCAAATGGCGTTGTGTCGAGTGGACCGGTGGGATGGCGCTCCGTCAGACCAAGTGCAACAGGAGACCATGAGTCAGTATCTATCGTTGTCGTACGATGAGTGGTTGAGTGGTTGATGGTGACAGCAGCACGGACACATCGGACGAACGCTCTGGTGTCGCTGCACGTCTATCTATCTATCTATCTATCTATCTATGCGTTTTGTGTGTTTGGGTGTGTTCGCTGGCTCGAGTTGCTCGAGATATGTTCGAGAGATGCTCGTCAAAAAGCTGTAAGTGCTGTGTGGACGTCTGTATGTTTCAGTCAGTACGTACGTATCAATGAGAGCGCCGTGCAGCGCTGTGGCTACAACAACCACAAGGCGTCGGAGGCAACATCGATTGCTTGCACGGCTTTGTGATCGGTATAGCTGTCCATGAGAGACGTCCGTTGCGTGCTTCCGATGGTATCCGAGACGGTGATTATGCCTCATAAATTGTGAGATCGTCACGTAAGTGGTAGCTCACGTACGGAGCACATATTGCATAGGTCATAATAACGTCCGTCTTGCAAACGAACGGCGGTTGTGATTTGATGTTTGCCAAAAGTTCAGGAAATCACGTTAAGAAAAAGTTTGTATATTTATGCTGTTTGTTACGAAAAATGGAAGTGAACCAGTCATGTCTGCCGCGAGACGGGCTTTGTGCGATTGGTGTGACGCTGTTTCGGCGGGCTCAAGACGGCAGTCGACGCCAGCAACCGTCCGAGCGCGCGAGCAGCAGAGATAGCTGTGGTGGTAGGTGATGTGCCGCGTCGGTCTTTTCTTGTTTGTGGTTTGTGGGCCTTAGCAGTAGTAGAGGCCTCCAAAAGGCATGCCAAGACTGCAGCCACCGCCGTAAAGACCGACGCCGAAGATGTTCCAGTAGCTGAGCGGGTATGCCCATTCGGGGACGCCCCCGCAGCGGAAGCCGAAGCGGTAGGGCCCGAAACCAGCCCATCCGCCCCAGCTGCCCCAACCGCCGTGACCCCATCCAAAACGACGACCATGACCCCATCCGAAACCCTCCTGCTTGTCAGCATTGTCAGCGTCGTCGTGCTTGGTCTGCATTGCCTCCAGAATCTCTTTCGCGTCGGCGGGCTGGTCGATTTGCTCAATGGATCCGGTGAACTCGACGCCATCGGGCATGGAGTTGTGTTTAGCCGCCTCGAGCGCCTTGGACTGTGACAGCACGTTCGTGGCCGGATCCGAAGCGGACATGTCGACTCCGGCAATGGTACCGGTGACGACGTTCATCATAGCGACGATGGCAGCGATGGTGATGACGGCAAACTTCATGTTGTGTCGCGTGGTGGGTAGTGAGTGTGGTATCACGGGTGTGTTGCTTGTGCTGTAGGAGGCAAATGGCGTTGTGTCGAGTGGACCGGTGGGATGGCGCTCCGTCAGACCAAGTGCAACTAGAGACCATGAGTCAGTATCTATCGTTATCGTACGATGAGTGGTTGAGTGGTTGATGGTGACAGCAGCACGGACACATCGGACGAACGCTTTGGGTGTCGCTGCACGTCTATCTATCTATCTATCTATCTATCTATATATGCGTTTTGTGTGTTTGGGTTGTGTTCGCTGGCTCGAGTTGCTCGAGATATGTTCGAGAGATGCTCGTCAAAAAGCTGTAAGTGCTGTGTGGACGTCTGTATTTATCAGTCAGTACGTACGTAACAATGAGAGCGCCGTGCAGCGCTGTGGCTACAACAACCACAAGGCATCGGAGGAAACATCAATTACTTGCACGGCTTTGGGATCGGTATCGCTGTCCATGAGAGACGTCCGTTGCGTGCTTCCGATGGTATTGGAGACGGTGATTATGCCTCATAAATTGTGAGATCGTCACGTAAGTGGTAGCTCACGTACGGAGCACATATTGCATAGGTCATAATAACGTCCGTCTTGCAAACGAACGGCGGTTGTGATTTGATGATTGCCAAAAGGTCAAGAAGTCACGTTAAGAAAAAGTTTGTATATTTATGCTGTTTGTTACGAAAAATGGAAGTGAACCAGTCATGTCTGCCGCGAGACGGGCTTTGTGCAATTGGTGTGACGCTGTTTCGGCGAAGACGGCAGTCGACGCCAGCAACCGTTCGAGCGCGCGAGCAGCAGAGCTAGCTGTGGTGGTAGGTGATGTGCCGCGTCGGTCTTTTCTTGTTTGTGGTTTGTGGGCCTTAGCAGTAGTAGAGGCCTCCAAAAGGCATGCCAAGACTGCAGCCACCGCCGTAAAGACCGGCGCCGAAGATGTTTCAGTACCTGAGCGGGTATGCCCATCCGGGGACGCCCCCGCAGCGGAAGCCAAAGCGGTAGGGCCCGAAACCGGCGCATCCGCCCCAGCGGTGGGATGGCGCTCCGTCAGACCAAGTGCAACTAGAGACCATGAGATAGTATCTATCGTTATCGTACGATGAGTGGTTGAGTGGTTGATGGTGACAGCAGCACGGACACATCGGACGAACGCTTTGGGTGTCGCTGCTCGTCTATCTATCTATCTATCTATCTATCTATGCGTTTTGTGTGTTTGGGTGGTGTTCGCTGGCTCGAGTTGCTCGAGATATGTTCGAGAGATGCTCGTCAAAAAGCTGTAAGTGCTGTGTGGACGTCTGTATTTATCAGTCAGTACGTACGTATCAATGAGAGCGCCGTGCAGCGCTGTGGATACAACAACCACAAGGCATCGGAGGAAACATCGATTGCTTGCACGGCTTTGTGATCGGTATAGCTGTCCATGAGAGACGTCCGTTGCGTGCTTCCGATGGTATCCGAGACGGTGATTATGCCTCATAAATTGTGAGATCGTCACGTAAGTGGTAGCTCACGTACGGAGCACATATTGCATAGGTCATAATAACGTCCGTCTTGCAAACGAACGGCGGTTGTGATTTGATGATTGCCAAAAGGTCAAGAAGTCACGTTAAGAAAAAGTTTGTATATTTATGCTGTTTGTTACGAAAAATGGAAGTGAACCAGTCATGTCTGCCGCGAGACGGGCTTTGTGCAATTGGTGTGACGCTGTTTCGGCGAAGACGGCAGTCGACGCCAGCAACCGTTCGAGCGCGCGAGCAGCAGAGCTAGCTGTGGTGGTAGGTGATGTGCCGCGTCGGTCTTTTCTTGTTTGTGGTTTGTGGGCCTTAGCAGTAGTAGAGGCCTCCAAAAGGCATGCCAAGACTGCAGCCACCGCCGTAAAGACCGGCGCCGAAGATGTTTCAGTACCTGAGCGGGTATGCCCATCCGGGGACGCCCCCGCAGCGGAAGCCAAAGCGGTAGGGCCCGAAACCGGCGCATCCGCCCCAGCGGTGGGATGGCGCTCCGTCAGACCAAGTGCAACTAGAGACCATGAGATAGTATCTATCGTTATCGTACGATGAGTGGTTGAGTGGTTGATGGTGACAGCAGCACGGACACATCGGACGAACGCTCTGGATGTCGCTACACGTCTATCTATCTATCTATATATGCGTTTTGTGTGTTTGGGTGGTGTTCGCTGGCTCGAGTTGCTCGAGATATGTTCGAGAGATGCTCGTCAAAAAGCTGTAAGTGCTGTGTGGACGTCTGTATTTTTCAGTCAGTACGTACGTATCAATGAGAGCGCCGTGCAGCGCTGTGGATACAACAACCACAAGGCATCGGAGGAAACATCGATTGCTTGCACGGCTTTGTGATCGGTATAGCTGTCCATGAGAGACGTCCGTTGCGTGCTTCCGATGGTATTGGAGACGGTGATTATGCCTCATAAATTGTGAGATCGTCACGTAAGTGGTAGCTCACGTACGGAGCACATATTGCATAGGTCATAATAACGTCCGTCTTGCAAACGAACGGCGGTTGTGATTTGATGATTGCCAAAAGGTCAAGAAGTCACGTTAAGAAAAAGTTTGTATATTTATGCTGTTTGTTACGAAAAATGGAAGTGAACCAGTCATGTCTGCCGCGAGACGGGCTTTGTGCAATTGGTGTGACGCTGTTTCGGCGAAGACGGCAGTCGACGCCAGCAACCGTTCGAGCGCGCGAGCAGCAGAGATAGCTGTGGTGGTAGGTGATGTGCCGCGTCGGTCTTTTCTTGTTCGTGGTTTGTGGACCTTAGCAGTAGTAGAGGCCTCCAAACGGCATGCCAAGACTGCAGCCACCGCCGTAAAGACCGACGCCGAAGATGTTCCAGTAGCTGAGCGGGTATGCCCATCCGGGGACGCCCCCGCAGCGGAAGCCGAAGCGGTAGGGCCCGAAACCAGCCCATCCGCCCCAGCTGCCCCAACCGCCGTGACCCCATCCAAAACGACGACCATGACCCCATCCGAAACCCTCCTGCTTGCCAGCATTGTCAGCGTCGTCGTGCTTGGTCTGCATTGCCTCCAGAATCTCTTTCGCGTCGGCGGGCTGGTCGATTTGCTCAATGGATCCGGTGAACTCGACGCCATCGGGCATGGAGTTGTGTTTAGCCGCCTCGAGCGCCTTGGACTGTGACAGCACGGTCGTGGCCGGATCCGAAGCGGACATGTCGACTCCGGCAATGGTACCGGTGACGACGTTCATCATAGCGACGATGGCAGCGATGGTGATGACGGCAAACTTCATGTTGTGTCGCGTGGTGGGTAGTGAGTGTGGTATCACGGGTGTGTTGCTTGTGCTGTAGGAGGCAAATGGCGTTGTGTCGAGTGGACCGGTGGGATGGTGCTCCGTTAGACCAAGTGCAACTAGAGACCATGAGTCAGTATCTATCGTTATCGTACGATGAGTGGTTGAGTGGTTGATGGTGACAGCAGCACGGACACATCGGACGAACGCTTTGGGTGTCGCTGCACGTCTATCTATCTATCTATCGATGCGTTTTGTGTGTTTGGGTGGTGTTCGCTGGCTCGAGTTGCTCGAGATATGTTCGAGAGATGCTCGTCAAAAAGCTGTAAGTGCTGTGTGGACGTCTGTATTTATCAGTCAGTACGTACGTATCAATGAGAGCGCCGTGCAGCGCTGTGGCTACAACAACCACAAGGCATCGGAGGAAACATCGATTGCTTGCACGGCTTTGGGATCGGTATCGCTGTCCATGAGAGACGTCCGTTGCGTGCTTCCGATGGTATTGGAGACGGTGATTATGCCTCATAAATTGTGAGATTGTCACGTAAGTGGTAGCTCACGTACGGAGCACATATTGCATAGGTCATAATAACGTCCGTCTTGCAAACGAACGGCGGTTGTGATTTGATGATTGCCAAAAGGTCAAGAAGTCACGTTAAGAAAAAGTTTGTATATTTATGCTGTTTGTTACGAAAAATGGAAGTGAACCAGTCATGTCTGCCGCGAGACGGGCTTTGTGCAATTGGTGTGACGCTGTTTCGGCGAAGACGGCAGTCGACGCCAGCAACCGTTCGAGCGCGCGAGCAGCAGAGATAGCTGTGGTGGTAGGTGATGTGCCGCGTCGGTCTTTTCTTGTTCGTGGTTTGTGGGCCTTAGCAGTAGTAGAGGCCTCCAAACGGCATGCCAAGACTGCAGCCACCGCCGTAAAGACCGACGCCGAAGATGTTCCAGTAGCTGAGCGGGTATGCCCATCCGGGGACGCCCCCGCAGCGGAAGCCGAAGCGGTAGGGCCCGAAACCAGCCCATCCGCCCCAGCTGCCCCAACCGCCGTGACCCCATCCAAAACGACGACCATGACCCCATCCGAAACCCTCCTGCTTGCCAGCATTGTCAGCGTCGTCGTGCTTGGTCTGCATTACCTCCAGAATCTCTTTCGCGTCGGCGGGCTGGTCGATTTGCTCAATGGATCCGGTGAACTCGACGCCATCGGGCATGGAGTTGTGTTTAGCCGCCTCGAGCGCCTTGGACTGTGACAGCACGGTCGTGGCCGGATCCGAAGCGGACATGTCGACTCCGGCAATGGTACCGGTGACGACGTTCATCATAGCGACGATGGCAGCGATGGTGATGACGGCAAACTTCATGTTGTGTCGCGTGGTGGGTAGTGAGTGTGGTATCACGGGTGTGTTGCTTGTGCTGTAGGAGGCAAATGGCGTTGTGTCGAGTGGACCGGTGGGATGGTGCTCCGTTAGACCAAGTGCAACTAGAGACCATGAGTCAGTATCTATCGTTATCGTACGATGAGTGGTTGAGTGGTTGATGGTGACAGCAGCACGGACACATCGGACGAACGCTTTGGGTGTCGCTGCACGTCTATCTATCTATCTATCGATGCGTTTTGTGTGTTTGGGTGGTGTTCGCTGGCTCGAGTTGCTCGAGATATGTTCGAGAGATGCTCGTCAAAAAGCTGTAAGTGCTGTGTGGACGTCTGTATTTATCAGTCAGTACGTACGTATCAATGAGAGCGCCGTGCAGCGCTGTGGCTACAACAACCACAAGGCATCGGAGGAAACATCGATTGCTTGCACGGCTTTGTGATCGGTATAGCTGTCCATGAGAGACGTCCGTTGCGTGCTTCCGATGGTATCCGAGACGGTGATTATGCCTCATAAATTGTGAGATTGTCACGTAAGTGGTAGCTCACGTACGGAGCACATATTGCATAGGTCATAATAACGTCCGTCTTGCAAACGAACGGCGGTTGTGATTTGATGATTGCCAAAAGGTCAAGAAGTCACGTTAAGAAAAAGTTTGTATATTTATGCTGTTTGTTACGAAAAATGGAAGTGAACCAGTCATGTCTGCCGCGAGACGGGCTTTGTGCAATTGGTGTGACGCTGTTTCGGCGAAGACGGCAGTCGACGCCAGCAACCGTTCGAGCGCGCGAGCAGCAGAGATAGCTGTGGTGGTAGGTGATGTGCCGCGTCGGTCTTTTCTTGTTTGTGGTTTGTGGGCCTTAGCAGTAGTAGAGGCCTCCAAACGGCATGCCAAGACTGCAGCCACCGCCGTAAAGACCGGCGCCGAAGATGTTCCAGTAGCTGAGCGGGTATGCCCATCCGGGGACGCCCCCGCAGCGGAAGCCGAAGCGGTAGGGCCCGAAACCAGCCCATCCGCCCCAGCTGCCCCAACCGCCGTGACCCCATCCAAAACGACGACCATGACCCCATCCGAAACCCTCCTGCTTGCCAGCATTGTCAGCGTCGTCGTGCTTGGTCTGCATTACCTCCAGAATCTCTTTCGCGTCGGCGGGCTGGTCGATTTGCTCAATGGATCCGGTGAACTCGACGCCATCGGGCATGGAGTTGTGTTTAGCCGCCTCGAGCGCCTTGGACTGTGACAGCACGTTCGTGGCCGGATCCGAAGCGGACATGTCGACTCCGGCAATGGTACCGGTGACGACGTTCATCATAGCGACGATGGCAGCGATGGTGATGACGGCAAACTTCATGTTGTGTCGCGTGGTGGGTAGTGAGTGTGGTATCACGGGTGTGTTGCTTGTGCTGTAGGAGGCAAATGGCGTTGTGTCGAGTGGACCGGTGGGATGGTGCTCCGTTAGACCAAGTGCAACTAGAGACCATGAGTCAGTATCTATCGTTATCGTACGATGAGTGGTTGAGTGGTTGATGGTGACAGCAGCACGGACACATCGGACGAACGCTTTGGGTGTCGCTGCACGTCTATCTATCTATCTATCGATGCGTTTTGTGTGTTTGGGTGGTGTTCGCTGGCTCGAGTTGCTCGAGATATGTTCGAGAGATGCTCGTCAAAAAGCTGTAAGTGCTGTGTGGACGTCTGTATTTTATCAGTCAGTACGTACGTATCAATGAGAGCGCCGTGCAGCGCTGTGGCTACAACAACCACAAGGCATCGGAGGAAACATCAATTGCTTGCACGGCTTTGTGATCGGTATAGCTGTCCATGAGAGACGTCCGTTGCGTGCTTCCGATGGTATCGGAGACGGTGATTATGCCTCATAAATTGTGAGATTGTCACGTAAGTGGTAGCTCACGTACGGAGCACATATTGCATAGGTCATAATAACGTCCGTCTTGCAAACGAACGGCGGTTGTGATTTGATGATTGCCAAAAGGTCAAGAAGTCACGTTAAGAAAAAGTTTGTATATTTATGCTGTTTGTTACGAAAAATGGAAGTGAACCAGTCATGTCTGCCGCGAGACGGGCTTTGTGCAATTGGTGTGACGCTGTTTCGGCGAAGACGGCAGTCGACGCCAGCAACCGTTCGAGCGCGCGAGCAGCAGAGATAGCTGTGGTGGTAGGTGATGTGCCGCGTCGGTCTTTTCTTGTTTGTGGTTTGTGGGCCTTAGCAGTAGTAGAGGCCTCCAAAAGGCATGCCAAGACTGCAGCCACCGCCGTAAAGACCGGCGCCGAAGATGTTCCAGTAGCTGAGCGGGTATGCCCATCCGGGGACGCCCCCGCAGCGGAAGCCGAAGCGGTAGGGCCCGAAACCAGCCCATCCGCCCCAGCTGCCCCAACCGCCGTGACCCCATCCAAAACGACGACCATGACCCCATCCGAAACCCTCCTGCTTGCCAGCATTGTCAGCGTCGTCGTGCTTGGTCTGCATTGCCTCCAGAATCTCTTTCGCGTCGGCGGGCTGGTCGATTTGCTCAATGGATCCGGTGAACTCGACGCCATCGGGCATGGAGTTGTGTTTAGCCGCCTCGAGCGCCTTGGACTGTGACAGCACGGTCGTGGCCGGATCCGAAGCGGACATGTCGACTCCGGCAATGGTACCGGTGACGACGTTCATCATAGCGACGATGGCAGCGATGGTGATGACGGCAAACTTCATGTTGTGTCGCGTGGTGGGTAGTGAGTGTGGTATCACGGGTGTGTTGCTTGTGCTGTAGGAGGCAAATGGCGTTGTGTCGAGTGGACCGGTGGGATGGTGCTCCGTTAGACCAAGTGCAACTAGAGACCATGAGTCAGTATCTATCGTTATCGTACGATGAGTGGTTGAGTGGTTGATGGTGACAGCAGCACGGACACATCGGACGAACGCTTTGGGTGTCGCTGCACGTCTATCTATCTATCTATCGATGCGTTTTGTGTGTTTGGGTTGTGTTCGCTGGCTCGAGTTGCTCGAGATATGTTCGAGAGATGCTCGTCAAAAAGCTGTAAGTGCTGTGTGGACGTCTGTATTTATCAGTCAGTACGTACGTATCAATGAGAGCGCCGTGCAGCGCTGTGGCTACAACAACCACAAGGCATCGGAGGAAACATCGATTGCTTGCACGGCTTTGTGATCGGTATCGCTGTCCATGAGAGACGTCCGTTGCGTGCTTCCGATGGTATCCGAGACGGTGATTATGCCTCATAAATTGTGAGATTGTCACGTAAGTGGTAGCTCACGTACGGAGCACATATTGCATAGGTCATAATAACGTCCGTCTTGCAAACGAACGGCGGTTGTGATTTGATGATTGCCAAAAGGTCAAGAAGTCACGTTAAGAAAAAGTTTGTATATTTATGCTGTTTGTTACGAAAAATGGAAGTGAACCAGTCATGTCTGCCGCGAGACGGGCTTTGTGCAATTGGTGTGACGCTGTTTCGGCGAAGACGGCAGTCGACGCCAGCAACCGTTCGAGCGCGCGAGCAGCAGAGCTAGCTGTGGTGGTAGGTGATGTGCCGCGTCGGTCTTTTCTTGTTTGTGGTTTGTGGGCCTTAGCAGTAGTAGAGGCCTCCAAAAGGCATGCCAAGACTGCAGCCACCGCCGTAAAGACCGGCGCCGAAGATGTTCCAGTAGCTGAGCGGGTATGCCCATCCGGGGACGCCCCCGCAGCGGAAGCCGAAGCGGTAGGGCCCGAAACCAGCCCATCCGCCCCAGCTGCCCCAACCGCCGTGACCCCATCCAAAACGACGACCATGACCCCATCCGAAACCCTCCTGCTTGCCAGCATTGTCAGCGTCGTCGTGCTTGGTCTGCATTACCTCCAGAATCTCTTTCGCGTCGGCGGGCTGGTCGATTTGCTCAATGGATCCGGTGAACTCGACGCCATCGGGCATGGAGTTGTGTTTAGCCGCCTCGAGCGCCTTGGACTGTGACAGCACGGTCGTGGCCGGATCCGAAGCGGACATGTCGACTCCGGCAATGGTACCGGTGACGACGTTCATCATAGCGACGATGGCAGCGATGGTGATGACGGCAAACTTCATGTTGTGTCGCGTGGTGGGTAGTGAGTGTGGTATCACGGGTGTGTTGCTTGTGCTGTAGGAGGCAAATGGCGTTGTGTCGAGTGGACCGGTGGGATGGCGCTCCGTCAGACCAAGTGCAACTAGAGACCATGAGTCAGTATCTATCGTTATCGTACGATGAGTGGTTGAGTGGTTGATGGTGACAGCAGCACGGACACATCGGACGAACGCTTTGGGTGTCGCTGCACGTCTATCTATCTATCTATCGATGCGTTTTGTGTGTTTGGGTGGTGTTCGCTGGCTCGAGTTGCTCGAGATATGTTCGAGAGATGCTCGTCAAAAAGCTGTAAGTGCTGTGTGGACGTCTGTATTTTATCAGTCAGTACGTACGTATCAATGAGAGCGCCGTGCAGCGCTGTGGCTACAACAACCACAAGGCATCGGAGGAAACATCGATTGCTTGCACGGCTTTGTGATCGGTATAGCTGTCCATGAGAGACGTCCGTTGCGTGCTTCCGATGGTATCCGAGACGGTGATTATGCCTCATAAATTGTGAGATCGTCACGTAAGTGGTAGCTCACGTACGGAGGACATATTGCATAGGTCATAATAACGTCCGTCTTGCAAACGAACGGCGGTTGTGATTTGATGATTGCCAAAAGGTCAAGAAGTCACGTTAAGAAAAAGTTTGTATATTTATGCTGTTTGTTACGAAAAATGGAAGTGAACCAGTCATGTCTGCCGCGAGACGGGCTTTGTGCAATTGGTGTGACGCTGTTTCGGCGAAGACGGCAGTCGACGCCAGCAACCGTTCGAGCGCGCGAGCAGCAGAGCTAGCTGTGGTGGTAGGTGATGTGCCGCGTCGGTCTTTTCTTGTTTGTGGTTTGTGGACCTTAGCAGTAGTAGAGGCCTCCAAACGGCATGCCAAGACTGCAGCCACCGCCGTAAAGACCGGCGCCGAAGATGTTCCAGTAGCTGAGCGGGTATGCCCATCCGGGGACGCCCCCGCAGCGGAAGCCGAAGCGGTAGGGCCCGAAACCAGCCCATCCGCCCCAGCTGCCCCAACCGCCGTGACCCCATCCAAAACGACGACCATGACCCCATCCGAAACCCTCCTGCTTGCCAGCATTGTCAGCGTCGTCGTGCTTGGTCTGCATTGCCTCCAGAATCTCTTTCGCGTCGGCGGGCTGGTCGATTTGCTCAATGGATCCGGTGAACTCGACGCCATCGGGCATGGAGTTGTGTTTAGCCGCCTCGAGCGCCTTGGACTGTGACAGCACGGTCGTGGCCGGATCCGAAGCGGACATGTCGACTCCGGCAATGGTACCGGTGACGACGTTCATCATAGCGACGATGGCAGCGATGGTGATGACGGCAAACTTCATGTTGTGTCGCGTGGTGGGTAGTGAGTGTGGTATCACGGGTGTGTTGCTTGTGCTGTAGGAGGCAAATGGCGTTGTGTCGAGTGGACCGGTGGGATGGTGCTCCGTTAGACCAAGTGCAACTAGAGACCATGAGTCAGTATCTATCGTTATCGTACGATGAGTGGTTGAGTGGTTGATGGTGACAGCAGCACGGACACATCGGACGAACGCTTTGGGTGTCGCTGCACGTCTATCTATCTATCTATCGATGCGTTTTGTGTGTTTGGGTGGTGTTCGCTGGCTCGAGTTGCTCGAGATATGTTCGAGAGATGCTCGTCAAAAAGCTGTAAGTGCTGTGTGGACGTCTGTATTTATCAGTCAGTACGTACGTATCAATGAGAGCGCCGTGCAGCGCTGTGGCTACAACAACCACAAGGCATCGGAGGAAACATCGATTGCTTGCACGGCTTTGTGATCGGTATAGCTGTCCATGAGAGACGTCCGTTGCGTGCTTCCGATGGTATCCGAGACGGTGATTATGCCTCATAAATTGTGAGATTGTCACGTAAGTGGTAGCTCACGTACGGAGCACATATTGCATAGGTCATAATAACGTCCGTCTTGCAAACGAACGGCGGTTGTGATTTGATGATTGCCAAAAGGTCAAGAAGTCACGTTAAGAAAAAGTTTGTATATTTATGCTGTTTGTTACGAAAAATGGAAGTGAACCAGTCATGTCTGCCGCGAGACGGGCTTTGTGCAATTGGTGTGACGCTGTTTCGGCGAAGACGGCAGTCGACGCCAGCAACCGTTCGAGCGCGCGAGCAGCAGAGATAGCTGTGGTGGTAGGTGATGTGCCGCGTCGGTCTTTTCTTGTTCGTGGTTTGTGGGCCTTAGCAGTAGTAGAGGCCTCCAAACGGCATGCCAAGACTGCAGCCACCGCCGTAAAGACCGACGCCGAAGATGTTCCAGTAGCTGAGCGGGTATGCCCATCCGGGGACGCCCCCGCAGCGGAAGCCGAAGCGGTAGGGCCCGAAACCAGCCCATCCGCCCCAGCTGCCCCAACCGCCGTGACCCCATCCAAAACGACGACCATGACCCCATCCGAAACCCTCCTGCTTGCCAGCATTGTCAGCGTCGTCGTGCTTGGTCTGCATTGCCTCCAGAATCTCTTTCGCGTCGGCGGGCTGGTCGATTTGCTCAATGGATCCGGTGAACTCGACGCCATCGGGCATGGAGTTGTGTTTAGCCGCCTCGAGCGCCTTGGACTGTGACAGCACGGTCGTGGCCGGATCCGAAGCGGACATGTCGACTCCGGCAATGGTACCGGTGACGACGTTCATCATAGCGACGATGGCAGCGATGGTGATGACGGCAAACTTCATGTTGTGTCGCGTGGTGGGTAGTGAGTGTGGTATCACGGGTGTGTTGCTTGTGCTGTAGGAGGCAAATGGCGTTGTGTCGAGTGGACCGGTGGGATGGTGCTCCGTTAGACCAAGTGCAACTAGAGACCATGAGTCAGTATCTATCGTTATCGTACGATGAGTGGTTGAGTGGTTGATGGTGACAGCAGCACGGACACATCGGACGAACGCTTTGGGTGTCGCTGCACGTCTATCTATCTATCTATCGATGCGTTTTGTGTGTTTGGGTGGTGTTCGCTGGCTCGAGTTGCTCGAGATATGTTCGAGAGATGCTCGTCAAAAAGCTGTAAGTGCTGTGTGGACGTCTGTATTTATCAGTCAGTACGTACGTATCAATGAGAGCGCCGTGCAGCGCTGTGGCTACAACAACCACAAGGCATCGGAGGAAACATCGATTGCTTGCACGGCTTTGTGATCGGTATAGCTGTCCATGAGAGACGTCCGTTGCGTGCTTCCGATGGTATCCGAGACGGTGATTATGCCTCATAAATTGTGAGATTGTCACGTAAGTGGTAGCTCACGTACGGAGCACATATTGCATAGGTCATAATAACGTCCGTCTTGCAAACGAACGGCGGTTGTGATTTGATGATTGCCAAAAGGTCAAGAAGTCACGTTAAGAAAAAGTTTGTATATTTATGCTGTTTGTTACGAAAAATGGAAGTGAACCAGTCATGTCTGCCGCGAGACGGGCTTTGTGCAATTGGTGTGACGCTGTTTCGGCGAAGACGGCAGTCGACGCCAGCAACCGTTCGAGCGCGCGAGCAGCAGAGATAGCTGTGGTGGTAGGTGATGTGCCGCGTCGGTCTTTTCTTGTTCGTGGTTTGTGGACCTTAGCAGTAGTAGAGGCCTCCAAACGGCATGCCAAGACTGCAGCCACCGCCGTAAAGACCGACGCCGAAGATGTTCCAGTAGCTGAGCGGGTATGCCCATCCGGGGACGCCCCCGCAGCGGAAGCCGAAGCGGTAGGGCCCGAAACCAGCCCATCCGCCCCAGCTGCCCCAACCGCCGTGACCCCATCCAAAACGACGACCATGACCCCATCCGAAACCCTCCTGCTTGCCAGCATTGTCAGCGTCGTCGTGCTTGGTCTGCATTACCTCCAGAATCTCTTTCGCGTCGGCGGGCTGGTCGATTTGCTCAATGGATCCGGTGAACTCGACGCCATCGGGCATGGAGTTGTGTTTAGCCGCCTCGAGCGCCTTGGACTGTGACAGCACGTTCGTGGCCGGATCCGAAGCGGACATGTCGACTCCGGCAATGGTACCGGTGACGACGTTCATCATAGCGACGATGGCAGCGATGGTGATGACGGCAAACTTCATGTTGTGTCGCGTGGTGGGTAGTGAGTGTGGTATCACGGGTGTGTTGCTTGTGCTGTAGGAGGCAAATGGCGTTGTGTCGAGTGGACCGGTGGGATGGTGCTCCGTTAGACCAAGTGCAACTAGAGACCATGAGTCAGTATCTATCGTTATCGTACGATGAGTGGTTGAGTGGTTGATGGTGACAGCAGCACGGACACATCGGACGAACGCTCTGGGTGTCGCTGCACGTCTATCTATCTATCTATCGATGCGTTTTGTGTGTTTGGGTGGTGTTCGCTGGCTCGAGTTGCTCGAGATATGTTCGAGAGATGCTCGTCAAAAAGCTGTAAGTGCTGTGTGGACGTCTGTATGTTTATCAGTCAGTACGTACGTATCAATGAGAGCGCCGTGCAGCGCTGTGGCTACAACAACCACAAGGCATCGGAGGAAACATCGATTGCTTGCACGGCTTTGTGATCGGTATCGCTGTCCATGAGAGACGTCCGTTGCGTGCTTCCGATGGTATTGGAGACGGTGATTATGCCTCATAAATTGTGAGATTGTCACGTAAGTGGTAGCTCACGTACGGAGCACATATTGCATAGGTCATAATAACGTCCGTCTTGCAAACGAACGGCGGTTGTGATTTGATGATTGCCAAAAGGTCAAGAAGTCACGTTAAGAAAAAGTTTGTATATTTATGCTGTTTGTTACGAAAAATGGAAGTGAACCAGTCATGTCTGCCGCGAGACGGGCTTTGTGCAATTGGTGTGACGCTGTTTCGGCGAAGACGGCAGTCGACGCCAGCAACCGTTCGAGCGCGCGAGCAGCAGAGATAGCTGTGGTGGTAGGTGATGTGCCGCGTCGGTCTTTTCTTGTTCGTGGTTTGTGGGCCTTAGCAGTAGTAGAGGCCTCCAAACGGCATGCCAAGACTGCAGCCACCGCCGTAAAGACCGACGCCGAAGATGTTCCAGTAGCTGAGCGGGTATGCCCATCCGGGGACGCCCCCGCAGCGGAAGCCGAAGCGGTAGGGCCCGAAACCAGCCCATCCGCCCCAGCTGCCCCAACCGCCGTGACCCCATCCAAAACGACGACCATGACCCCATCCGAAACCCTCCTGCTTGCCAGCATTGTCAGCGTCGTCGTGCTTGGTCTGCATTGCCTCCAGAATCTCTTTCGCGTCGGCGGGCTGGTCGATTTGCTCAATGGATCCGGTGAACTCGACGCCATCGGGCATGGAGTTGTGTTTAGCCGCCTCGAGCGCCTTGGACTGTGACAGCACGTTCGTGGCCGGATCCGAAGCGGACATGTCGACTCCGGCAATGGTACCGGTGACGACGTTCATCATAGCGACGATGGCAGCGATGGTGATGACGGCAAACTTCATGTTGTGTCGCGTGGTGGGTAGTGAGTGTGGTATCACGGGTGTGTTGCTTGTGCTGTAGGAGGCAAATGGCGTTGTGTCGAGTGGACCGGTGGGATGGTGCTCCGTTAGACCAAGTGCAACTAGAGACCATGAGTCAGTATCTATCGTTATCGTACGATGAGTGGTTGAGTGGTTGATGGTGACAGCAGCACGGACACATCGGACGAACGCTTTGGGTGTCGCTGCACGTCTATCTATCTATCTATCGATGCGTTTTGTGTGTTTGGGTGGTGTTCGCTGGCTCGAGTTGCTCGAGATATGTTCGAGAGATGCTCGTCAAAAAGCTGTAAGTGCTGTGTGGACGTCTGTATTTATCAGTCAGTACGTACGTATCAATGAGAGCGCCGTGCAGCGCTGTGGCTACAACAACCACAAGGCATCGGAGGAAACATCGATTGCTTGCACGGCTTTGTGATCGGTATAGCTGTCCATGAGAGACGTCCGTTGCGTGCTTCCGATGGTATCGGAGACGGTGATTATGCCTCATAAATTGTGAGATTGTCACGTAAGTGGTAGCTCACGTACGGAGCACATATTGCATAGGTCATAATAACGTCCGTCTTGCAAACGAACGGCGGTTGTGATTTGATGATTGCCAAAAGGTCAAGAAGTCACGTTAAGAAAAAGTTTGTATATTTATGCTGTTTGTTACGAAAAATGGAAGTGAACCAGTCATGTCTGCCGCGAGACGGGCTTTGTGCAATTGGTGTGACGCTGTTTCGGCGAAGACGGCAGTCGACGCCAGCAACCGTTCGAGCGCGCGAGCAGCAGAGATAGCTGTGGTGGTAGGTGATGTGCCGCGTCGGTCTTTTCTTGTTTGTGGTTTGTGGGCCTTAGCAGTAGTAGAGGCCTCCAAAAGGCATGCCAAGACTGCAGCCACCGCCGTAAAGACCGGCGCCGAAGATGTTCCAGTAGCTGAGCGGGTATGCCCATCCGGGGACGCCCCCGCAGCGGAAGCCGAAGCGGTAGGGCCCGAAACCAGCCCATCCGCCCCAGCTGCCCCAACCGCCGTGACCCCATCCAAAACGACGACCATGACCCCATCCGAAACCCTCCTGCTTGCCAGCATTGTCAGCGTCGTCGTGCTTGGTCTGCATTACCTCCAGAATCTCTTTCGCGTCGGCGGGCTGGTCGATTTGCTCAATGGATCCGGTGAACTCGACGCCATCGGGCATGGAGTTGTGTTTAGCCGCCTCGAGCGCCTTGGACTGTGACAGCACGGTCGTGGCCGGATCCGAAGCGGACATGTCGACTCCGGCAATGGTACCGGTGACGACGTTCATCATAGCGACGATGGCAGCGATGGTGATGACGGCAAACTTCATGTTGTGTCGCGTGGTGGGTAGTGAGTGTGGTATCACGGGTGTGTTGCTTGTGCTGTAGGAGGCAAATGGCGTTGTGTCGAGTGGACCGGTGGGATGGTGCTCCGTTAGACCAAGTGCAACTAGAGACCATGAGTCAGTATCTATCGTTATCGTACGATGAGTGGTTGAGTGGTTGATGGTGACAGCAGCACGGACACATCGGACGAACGCTCTGGGTGTCGCTGCACGTCTATCTATCTATCTATCGATGCGTTTTGTGTGTTTGGGTGGTGTTCGCTGGCTCGAGTTGCTCGAGATATGTTCGAGAGATGCTCGTCAAAAAGCTGTAAGTGCTGTGTGGACGTCTGTATTTATCAGTCAGTACGTACGTATCAATGAGAGCGCCGTGCAGCGCTGTGGCTACAACAACCACAAGGCATCGGAGGAAACATCAATTACTTGCACGGCTTTGTGATCGGTATAGCTGTCCATGAGAGACGTCCGTTGCGTGCTTCCGATGGTATCGGAGACGGTGATTATGCCTCATAAATTGTGAGATTGTCACGTAAGTGGTAGCTCACGTACGGAGCACATATTGCATAGGTCATAATAACGTCCGTCTTGCAAACGAACGGCGGTTGTGATTTGATGATTGCCAAAAGGTCAAGAAGTCACGTTAAGAAAAAGTTTGTATATTTATGCTGTTTGTTACGAAAAATGGAAGTGAACCAGTCATGTCTGCCGCGAGACGGGCTTTGTGCAATTGGTGTGACGCTGTTCCGGCGAAGACGGCAGTCGACGCCAGCAACCGTCCGAGCGCGCGAGCAGCAGAGCTAGCTGTGGTGGTAGGTGATGTGCCGCGTCGGTCTTTTCTTGTTTGTGGTTTGTGGGCCTTAGCAGTAGTAGAGGCCTCCAAAAGGCATGCCAAGACTGCAGCCACCGCCGTAAAGACCGGCGCCGAAGATGTTCCAGTAGCTGAGCGGGTATGCCCATCCGGGGACGCCCCCGCAGCGGAAGCCGAAGCGGTAGGGCCCGAAACCAGCCCATCCGCCCCAGCTGCCCCAACCGCCGTGACCCCATCCAAAACGACGACCATGACCCCATCCGAAACCCT